>CM055971.1:35505000-35712500 GCA_029531755.1 Holothuria leucospilota
TTTTAAGATACTGTTGCCTGCACCTTGTTATTCACTGCAAGATGGATCCCCCCCCCCCCCCATCAATCCTGTAACCTGAATACGTCACATGTGACGCTGAAGAAACAAACTTCTCTTTTTCAAGTAACCCGTGCTTCCTCAAACCGCTGAAGAACGGCTGCTAGCATATAAGCATGTTCTTCCTCTGTAACTCCTGTGATTAAAACATCATCCAGATATCCAACCACCCCACAGAGGCCTTGGCTAAGACTATCCATTATTCTCTAAAACACCCCGGGGGTTTGTTGAAAATTCAAATGGACGCCTATTGTGACAGAAAGGACCCTCATGCGTTTCGATAGTAAGGTACTGTTTGAACTGTCATCTTATTTAATTTGCTGATATGCAATGGGACATATCTAATTTAGTGAATCTTTTACCATCAAACAGCTGTAGTCAGCAGATCCCCTTTTTGAGGCAAAGGGTAAGTATCTGCTTTTAAACTACTGTTCAACGATACTTTATAATCACCACAAATCCTTATCTGGAAATATCCTTTTGCTAATGGCATTATGGAAAATGGCACTGGCCTAGCTTTAAAAAAATTTAAACTTGGCATTCTCTTTGATAAAAATCTTAGCTTTCGTGCCCTTAATAAGCCCTAAGCTACCTAAGAGAACTGCAGCATGTTTTTGCACTACCCCTTTTAATAGCAGAATGCCTGAGGTGCCTCAATGGCCACCAATCCAAAGGTAAGAACGTCACCCAATTTCGACTCATTACGGTGGTATCATGTCCTGGTACTACCATCAGTGGTAACATCACTTGCTGTCCCCGAGTTTCGACTTGAACATCACATTTATCTTTAATTGGTACCTATTCTCCTGTACAGATACGTAAGAATTCATTAACACTATGCAATTCCATACCACCATTAGGCGATAATTAAATTCTACTTCCGTCTCCTATAACTGACACGGCCGCTCCGGTATCAATCTCCATAATAACAGGCTTCCCTTCAATTTCGACTTGTCTTAAGAGCAGTATCTGATTTGTTCCCCAATACATACAGATCCCTGCATCTAGCTCATTTGTTACATGGCTTCAACCTTATGTTTTCTAACACCTGGACTCTTTCCCCCTTGTTTAGGTTTTCTGGACACGGCTGCTAAATGACCCTGGAGGTGGCAGTTATGACTATCTGTGTTTACATGCCTGCACTCATGAGCTTTGTGGTTTTTTGCACAACAAAGATAACAACATCCTTTTAAGTTTTTATGTCTGCTTGACACACTATTTACTAATTGTGACTCAACACTATTGTGACTTTTATTGACAATAGTTCCCATGTTATTATTACTAGTAGCATGTAGCACATTATCCTGACTTTGTAAATCATTAGCTCAGCTGCTGTCTCCATAGCTAGTGGTATTTCTACCGCTTTATCAAACTTAAGGCCCTTCTCTCCAAAATACCGCCTTTGTGTACTCAAATCGGAAATGCCACAAACGATATGATCACCGAGCATTTATTCCCATGCTGGTCCATACTCACAAAATTCTGCCACTCGTCTAAGGTCAGACACAAATGTTGAGACTTATTCCCCTGGCTGCTGTTTCTTATTGTTGAACTTGAACCACTGCACAATTACACTCGGTCGGGGATATTCGGTGTTCTTTCACTAACCTTACCAGTTCTGTGAATTTTTTCGTACTTCCCTTACAAAAAAATTGTGTGGCAAAAGTTCTAATACCACACGTGAAATACTGTGTCGAACTGTGCAAATCTATGGTAAGGTGTGAAGAGGCGTGAAATTTCTGTGAATTTTTGCGTGACAATGCGTGTCATTAATAAGCAGTTGACACACTTTTCCAAAATGTCATGCATTGACCAGCATTTTCACAGTTTGGACAAGAGGCAATGTGTGGAAATCCGAAAATCACGCTTTCACACATGAAACAGGAGGCAAAATGGGGTAAAGTAGGCAAAGTGTGGAGATGTGTGGAGAAGTGTGGTGCTGAGTAAAGTAAATTCAATAGTTCAATTTCGTTTACTGGCCTTGTTTGCCACACTTTGACCTGGTTTGCCACACGTGTCAACTTGACACAGCTTTCCCACTTTGACCCAGATTTCAAGGTGTGACAATCATGCAGGGGAAAGCGTGGTCCTGTGTGTCAGATTGGTTCCAATACCACATGTGTCACCACGCATAACCACACTTTTTTCCTTATGTATTTTCATATGCCCTGCCACACGTGATTACGTGTGTTCACATGTGGCATGCCACACTTTTTTTTGTAAGGGTTGGTTTCTCATCAGCTATTAATGTTCTGATGAGCTTGTATGTTTTCGATGCTACTGATGAGAGCAAAATCGCTGTTTTCTTTGCCGGGTTTTCTATATCATTTGGAATGGAAAACTGCTCTATCCTTTCAACATACTCTGTACATGTCTAAATTTGACTTTCATACAAGTCTATCAACCCCATTGTCGATCTAGTTGCCATTCTCACAGATTCAGTTTACATGTCCCTTCCAAAGCAGTCTAAAAGTAGTCTGTTTTGTTTCCGAACTGCAATAATACCATATATCCAAATAGCTGCAACCTTGATTGACAAAGCAAAAGATTTATTCTACCGATTCCAGATGCGATGTAGTTAAACACAATTTTGGCAGTCCCATCCTCGTCGCCACATTTTAGTAACCTCAGAAAGAAAGAAACGGACGTATGCGGTATCATGTTTAAAAACTTTTATTTGGGACTTCTCATGGTTTAACTTCTTAACTGTTCGTCATTGGTGGAAGCATACAACAAAAATACACTGACTACGCTGGTAGCACATAGCATAAAGGTGTACTGGTGTAGTTAGTACACAGCCTACTCCCCTTTTTCGGCACCACTTCCTCTTTCCGAAACGGTCTCAAACCTGCTGAGCAATACGTATGCTATTTTGATTGCCAGATGCCAAGAATACCATTAAAGTGTCAAAATTTTACTTTTCCTTTACAACCTCTCCTCTCTTCTATCGTAGCTTTGCACGATTGACCCTCGTAAATCTAAAGTTTGCACTCTTGGAGTAAGCCCGCTTGTGAAATAGCCTATTGGATCCGCCCATGGGACGCTTATATCTTAGATATTTTACATGATTCGTAACTAATAAGACTACTTTCAATGCTCCAATTTTGAAAATACATTTCGTTACCCACAAGTACTAGCACTTGTGCTTAAATGAATGAGAACTGGTGTATACTTTCAGTTACACACCCATCTATTTTGTGCTTCCTTCTGTGGCGTAAAATGCAAACGCCCTCATATATTTTACGTCACCTTGAATGTTCTTTACGGGTTTGTAACTACAGGAATAGCCCGGTTGCTGACTTGAGCTAAGTTAAATGACGTAATAGTTGACTTGATCTTGCGCGGTTTGCATGATTACAGGATACTTTTTGTTCAATACCTTTGCGTGAAGTGGTGGCCAATCCTGAGCTAGCTGTTTCATCCCTCGTTGGTTCCTATGTGTAGTTTACAATGTAGGAATTTTCCATGGGACATTACAGCATTACCGTATAATATGCCTGTAGGATTGTGATACATATGCTAGAGAGTGGAAGACAAATAAACAGACAGGCAGTTTTAAGACTTCGGAAGATGAGCATTACAGAACAACGAATCGCATGCCTTGGTACCTCGGAACCGTCAGTTAAAAGTTGATCTATTATTCCAGATAATCTTATTTCCCTACAGCTAAAGTGCATACCACCTGTCCCTCAGATATGACCTACGGAAGTTGCAGATGTCAACCCACCTGTAACGATCCAGTGGGTAACTCTTGTTCCTACGAAGAGTGCCCTGAGGATGAAACTTGCATATGCTCAGATGGCTTTCTTAGGTTCCATGATGAATGCGTTTTAGCTAGAGAGTGTGGATGTTTTGTAACAGAAATCGACATAGTCATTGCGGTAAGTGATGTATAAAGAATATCTATGTATTTTGTAGATCACAAAGATCTAAACTTATGGTCAAGCCTTACAAAAACGATACACTGACAAATCCTCGATTCAAACATCCCTCAAACTGATTACCATTTCAATCTGTATGGAATGTTGCGTTTAGAGCTGTATTGGGTAAATTTAAATTTTTCATTGATTTAAGCCATGCCACTGTATATTGTGACGTTTTATATGGTATTCGAGATTTAGGGGTGGGGCGAGGATTTGCCCGACGGGGGACAGTAACCCAAAGCCCCGACAAAGGCGATGAGTTGACAATAGGATGAGGAACACAAAATTTCACCGGGTGAAGCGCGCCGAAAAATATTTGGCTTTTTTTACAAAAATTTGAAAATTTGAGAGTTTTATTGAAGAAATTTTGAAAAATTTGGATTTTCATGGAAAAGAATTTGCAAAATTTGTTTTTTCTTTGGAAGATTGGAAAATTTGGGTTTTTTATTGAATAATATTCCCTTCCTATGGGCAAAATCGAGCAGATCGTCTGATCCACCCTCTGGCGCCACCCTTGTTGAGATTGTATTAAACAGACGATGGATCAGAAATTGTAAAATTTGTATTTAGGAGACGATGGAATCTTTAATTCTAAAATTTGACATGTAACCCTGTCCATGCTCAGATGTTATCAGACTATCATTTTAACTATAAACCGTAAACCGTAGAGACAAGTACTCTTTGTAGATCATGTAGTATTATTTTTTCTTGACTGCTTCAATTATATTGTGTATGGTGGCTTTCTATATTTTATTGCTTACTCATAAAATTATGTGCTCATTTTAACTACTGCATAATTCGTAAATACCAAACTTCAACTTAAGCTCGTTTACTGAAAAACCTTGTTAATATGTGATATGCATTTAAAAGTCCAAACACTATTCTAATCGTCCTTTTCGAAAAGGCTTCTTTCACTTTGAACTGATTAAACTTTTCGATTCTCAATTTTTGAAACTAGAATATGATATTAGAAATATTTACGTCAAATTTAAATTTTAGATGCATTTGTGTGACTTTTTGACGTTTCCTTTTCATATCAGAATAATACTTCATACGTTAACGCAGACTGTTCGAAAAAGTGCACGTGTCTTGAAAATCAGATGAGTTGCAACTTAGATTATGAGTGCGGCAGTGATGCTACTTGCAGTGTGGTAGATAATACACATCAGTGCTTCTGTAACGACGGGTACGCAGGTGACGGTGAAACGTGCAAATTAATATACACAGATTGCTATGATGCATTACAAGACGGTCAAATCAATGACGGCATATACACAGTTCTTCCCAGTGGTTGGCCTGGTACTCCTTTTAATGTATATTGCGATATGACAACTTCCGGTGGAGGATGGACAGTAAGTTAAACTTATATCCCAGTCAGGAATATCATTTACATTTAGTGGCGTGATGATTATTAATTAGACGATTAATGTTTCCTGCCAAGTATCAATTGAAAACGTTATAGTCTACACTTTAAGGTGGTTTTGATTAGCGCAGTGTAAAATATTCAAACTGTTAAGTATCAATTCACCACATTGCAACTGTTTACCAGTGTACTATTATTTGAAACACCGTCAAAAATTTTAATCAAAGTACTTTCAATGTTTGTTCTTTTTACAATATTTTACAATATCTGAATCCATTGAACAATTGTTCCAACTCTAAACTTCCTAAGCCCTTTCGTAGGGGAAATGTTTCAAAGTGTATTAAATTATAATCTTTTATTTCCGACTTCAGTTGTTTCAGAGGCGTATTGACGGCGTAACCGACTTTTATCGCAACTGGACAAGCTACAAACATGGATTTGGATCTCTTAATCACGATAAAGACTTTTGGCTTGGGAATGAGCAGTTGTATTACCTGACAAATCAAAGGGATTATAAACTAAAGATAGAGATAACTACCCCGGAGGTATCACACGAAGAACGTTCATTGTTTAGAATTGGTGCCGAAAATACAAGATACCAAGTACTTGACATTGGTGAATTAATCAGTGGAAGCCAAGGTTTGTTCTCCTTTTCAATGAGCTATTGTTTAAGAACACACATAATAAATTTAAAAAAATGACCTTAGTTCTCTCAATGTTCTGCTTAAGTCCCACTGGGCTTTGTGATGGTTTGCGAACCACTGGCGAAGGAAAAAGTGGACAATCTCAATGCTTCGCAATGACGTTTGCGGAATGATGGCCGAGCTTCTGCGATAATCGCAAGGCATCACAAGCCTTCTCACTGGATCACGACAGCATCGCAAAAGCGTGAAAATTTTCAATGCTTTCATTAAAATTTGTGGAGATTCATTCACGAAGTTTTGTCTCCAAAAGTGCACGCAAAAGCATCTGCGAGACTGCGAAGCTTCGCAGAACAGCAGAACGTCGACAAATATTTGCCGGTATCTCGGCTGACCGTTTGCTACAATTTTCATCTCATAACCCTTCGCCGTTATATCGGCGACATAACTGCGAAGTATTGCCGTACCATCTACTACACTTCTCCGAGACTCGACGACATGTTGGAGACATGTTGGGACTGTTTGGCACGTCGTCGTCGATTGGTTGATTTTGCATTGTGAAACGTCGCGTGACTGGTCACATTGGAGCTCGCACGTTGAGCAATTCGTTGACAGTTTGAATCTGCGATCAGTTAGGAGATATCCAGCAAGCAAGCATGCCACCACGCCAGCAGAAGGGCAAGAGAAGCTGGTCTTCTAGGTATTCTCTATACAAAGCTAGTGCTTGTTCTTCCATTCTGAGGATGGCCAGGGAGATATGGATGTTGCAACAGCACACAACTTGAGTTTATACACCCCCCCCCCCCCCACATGTCGCCAACCCATCGGGGAATAGGCGATTGCACAGGCGATGCCTCCGCAATGGTTAGCGGATGATCGCCAAATAGTTGAGAACATTCTGCGAACCTTCGTCAAATATCGCCAATACAACGCTGAATATTTTCCGATACATCGGCAACAGCCGCCGACCAATCTTGGTCATGGGCAGCAGATCCATCGCAGATTATCAGCTAACATCGCAGAACTGTCGCCTAATATTAAGCGGACCTTTGCAGAATCATCTCCGTTGCAAATTTTAATGAGACTGCTCCACTTTTTCTACAATTTTGTCTCTATCCATCACAAGGCATCGCAACACTTTTCCACATCTCCCCATCGCAGACCATCGCAGATTCCTAAATTCCAAGTGGGACTGAGGCTTTCCTATTGCAGAATGAACATGAGAGGCAGGCATTTAACTATTTTCGTGGTGCTTTTGTTAACGTTAAAATAAATTGTCTGGCAAAGCCTACACACAAAGATTTAAGTACTAGCTAATAATTTTGTTGATTCTTTTCTCTTCCTTGAGTGCTTGTTGCGGACACTTTCACCTTTTCCTCCATTCAAATTACCCAGTATATTTATTATCCTCTCTCCCCATATTCCCCTTGCCACTTCGTTTTATTTAAATAGATCATGGCAAACAAAAATTAACATTATCTCAACACCCTCTACACTGAAGAAGCCCCTGCCTTGATCGATGTTTAAACTACCTCACACACACACACACACACACACACACACACACTGGTCCACCTATAGTAATGTACTGAAATTACGAAAATCTAATTTTCAATTGCATATACGATTTTCTTAATGAGTTTTCGTCCGTTTCCAGGTGTACTGTAAAACGTAACACAATGCAACTTTCCATGTTTCCTTGCAAATCTTTCGGATGTGTGTGCATTGTGTTTAAAAAACGGTTCTATATTTTTGTCGTTACAATATATGAAGAAACCCCTTCATGGAGGGAAGACAGTCAAAGCATGGGTCTTTTATAGTTTACAGCGGCGGTAAAAGATCGAATGAAAACTAGCATAGAAGGAAAGGATTTCGTTTACCCTAAGCACTTAAGTGCCTTCCATCCTTGCAAAAACTGAAATAGTTCCATTTGTGTGGGATAAGATCAATTATATGACAAACATAATGACAGGTATAACGATTTGACCTTTTTTTCTGTAATATTTCCTGCCGACTTCGTCGCCCACCAGACGACCCTCCGCGGGCCAGAAACGCTGTGCTGGGCTTAATTTGGTCATCTTTTGGCACACTTTGGAGACTTTTTTCTTACAGGAAGACGCTAATATATGTTTCCCTCGTCCCCTTCCCCAAATAAATTTTTTACTTTTCTTCAGATCGCGTTTTGGCCTGGAATGGTAAATAAACCGCTATCACATCTTTATTATGCCGTCAATGTGCAACTACTTTAAAGTGTACTACGTAGGGTAATTTTTAATCAACCTTTGAACTCGTCCTCTTGCCCCACATAAGCTTGTTACTTCTATTCAGATCGTGTTTGTCCTTGGCCTGGAATGGTATATAAACCGCTATCATATCTTAAATATGTTGTTAATATGTGACCACTTTCTCGCGTACTACGTGGGGTAATTTTTAATTAACCTTATTGAACTCCTGTATTGAATATGTATTAAACGCTCTACTTATCTGAGTTAATCCCCAAAACACCAACTCTGTAGTTCCATGACACACTCTACTTATTTACCTTTTGCAGAGATGATGAAAACTAATCAAGTTTTCATTAGACACGTAACGAGACAAAAAAAATTTTTCAGTGTAATGAAAAGTTTTGATTTTTCATTGCATGAACTAAATAATTAAGCCCTACTGTTAAAATTTAAGAGGCGTTTGTTAAGAAATTTAAATTGAAGTATCGTAATTCTCATTTTACAGTAAATGGTATGCCACAAACTACATTGCGCCCATTCAGTACTTATGACATGGACAACGACCGATGTGAGGACATTAACTGTGCTGAAGGTCACAGAGGAGGCTGGTGGTACTCAGACCTATTTAACTATGGCCGTTATTGTCTTAGTGGATATTGTGCTAATTTGCAATACAGTGACCCATGTCACACTCGCTGCACTTTAGGAAATCTCAACGGTGACTGGAATGGAGCCAGTGGAAATGACATTTTCTGGGATAACTACGCTCATAACCCCATCTGTGGGGTAAAATCGGCTGAAATGAAAATACGTCCTGTACTATAAATGCAATGATATTTGAAGAATTTCATATGCAGAAGGTAATTCCCATAAGAATTTTTACATCTGCGTCATAACTGTCAAATATCATGTCTGTTGGCTTCATAGCACAGTCAAGGAAGCAGGTAAACGGAAAATTAAGTTAATTAGAACTTTCCCACAGACGGGACGTATGAAGACGGCAAGAAAAACTTTTAGAAATCATACATAGTTTCACATCCTTTATATTTGAACGAAATCAAAGATATTTTACAAGAGATCATTTGATGGATCATGTTCTTATTAAATTATATTTGGAACCAAGCTATCAGGTTTCTCTGACATTGAGAACACCATAGTGACGTTAGATGTCTTTTGATCGAAAGAAATAGAACTTTAAATTTGATGACTTTAATTGAAAACACGCTTTTCGACATTCGTAAGGTTTGTTTAAGATGGAGGAAATTGGATCCTAATAAAAACAATCACTTGATTGACTTTTATAGGACAATCTGTCCAAGCTAAATTTGTTTGAATAGTTGAAGTATACTAGTTATTAAAAATATATCTTTATGACTTTAATTGAAAACACGCTTTTCGACATTCGTAAGGAAATAAACCTTCGTAAGCAATCAATTGTATCTGTTGCATTGTGTATAGAGGATTGATAATGAAGGTTTGTTTAAGATGGAGGAAATTGGATCCTAATATGATTGTTGTCAGGAAGTAGTAATTAAAAATCACCCTTTCTAATAAAAGTGCAGCACATCGAAGAACCCCTGCCATTTTCTCGAACGAACGAAGATGATGGAACTTGTGGCGATGAGCAACTGTTTCATTAATGTGAAGTTCACTACACTTACACTACATTACACTTACATTTAGATTTATTAACACCATTTCACAACACAACAGTAAATGAAGCATCGCTACATGCCCTGTAAAAGTATGTTGGACGCCGACTATGTTAAACTATGGAAAGAACATGGAAAGTACGTATTTCTTTTCGCCATTTCGACTGCTCATGCGCACATCTTGAAAAACTGGGGATAAACAAACACACTGCCGTAACTACAATACGTGCCAATAAACTGAGTTTATTTTAGAAAATATTCAGATCATCCCTTCTTAGATCAGCTTGGAGTGTAAAAAGTTTTTTTACATTTGGTTTTGTGTCCTGAACAACATGAACATCGTCTTCTTAGCCATAAAATTGTCTCATAATCTGTCCAAAATTACGTGTATTTCGCATGTTATGTATGGCGAGAGTGGTTTATCTTCCTTGCATCCCACAATTCCTGTCGGCAATCGTAATTGGGACAATGTTTATTGCCGCTTAGCTATACTTGAATGGTGCGTTATCCAGACATCAACTTGAGTCATCTCAATATACAACAACGTAACTTACGTTGCTGTAATATAGAATCCAATGGTGGGCATGGCCGTATGGGACTGTTTTTCTCAGGGAGGGCGGTGAGTTTTATCCGACTCCAGACCTAATATAATTGTCCAATTTTCCGCCCGACTGCGAGACAAAATATCTGTCCGATTTAGTCACGGGTTTCTGAAATGTGAAGGGGACGGCCGCTGCCAGCCCCCGGTCGGTACGGCCACGTTTGTGGGTCCGGAGGGACACAGGGAACAAACGCCTCTAAACTTTCAGGGCAAGGTGAAACTTGTGTCATGTGTATAACACCGGTTTTGGTCTCTGAGGGAAGAATATCTCCTAAAATGTAATGCCTCACCTGCTTCAAACTACATAGTTGTGCAATGAAATCAAAATAACTTTAATCCGGCTATCTTTCAAGGTGGGAGTTGCCATCGTCACTGTCAGAGATTTCTTGTAAAATCTAGGAAAAGGAGGGAAGCTGTTGGAACAAACCAATTGCTATAATATTGAAGCAACACCCCTACTGACGGCATGGGGCCGAAGGCCCCCCTTCATGTTCCTGTTTGGCTCCAGGAGCAACTCCCCGATGTGGGCTGTGGGGGTGGCGCCAGGATTTGTCCGACGGACGGGGGGGGGCATCGACCCGACGTCCCGACAGCCCCGATGCCTTCGAAGAGTTGGTGAGGAGGGATTTGAAGAAAATCTGTGTACTAGACCATACCATTGCCGGGCATATATTTCATAAAATTTCTGTATACTAGAGCAGGGGTGGGGAACCGCATGCGGCCCGCGAGACCATTTCATCTGGCCCGCGAGGCAATTCATAAATGTAAGTTCAGAATCGCTTGAAAAGTAATTGATAATACTCTTTTAGCCCAAGGTGCCAATCGTTTTTCCTGCTCATACCACTTTCTTATATTTTACGTAAAACTGCTGCGAAACACAACCAGTATATTGCTTAAACACTAGTATCCATAGTGTAACATCCCCACCGTTTCGTTAGACACAAACCAGGTACAGGACCCTTATGCATTTGGTGTTACCGGCAGTTTTGCGTGGAAGGCTACATAATATAGAAGTGCAGCAAAAGTTGTATAGGCCTACTTACATTAAGTACTATAAACTCGGTGAGCATTGTATTTATTCCAGTAGATTCGAGGGGGGGGGGGGGGTTAAGAACTGTTCCTCCGAAGAGTGAAGTGAACGTTCAGTAAAAGGTGGAATAAAGTTTTTGGTGCACTTTGCGCGCCCTTTTCGTATGTGCTCATTCATTCATTATTACTACTAAGTCAGAAGGTCTTATTGTGATACTTCTGGGCTTTGTAATTCAATGTCATTTAAAGATAGTGAATGAACATTCTACTACCTAAATGTTTGTACAAACTCCAGAACCCGTAGGGGCTCGGTCCACCAGGGCCGTTTAGGGCCCCTTAGCCTGCTTCCCATGGGAAAAACTTGTAGCGCCATTATTTCTGCGGCCCGCGATCGATTTATGACTGTCAAAACGCCCCCCCCCCCCGAGAAAAAGGTTCCCCACGCCTGTACTAGAGGAACAAAGTTCCGCGCTGATTGAATGTTCTTCCCAGAATATAAACTGTGAAATTGCAAAGGGAGCGAAGCCTACACTACAAAGAATCTGTACTTATTTAACAGTTTAAGCTTATATAGGTCAAGTGTCCACGCAGTTGGGCCCTGTCGGGCATAACTTAAATTGTACTTCCCTCCTCGAGTCACTAGCTTACCGCACAACAGTCTCAAGACAACAATGACTAGGTTAAGCGAAATGAAGTGAAATGCTCGGCATTTACATAAATCCATGTATTCTACTTTTTAAGTTTCTTGTAAAGGTGGTTAGGGTTTGTACTATATTTAGCTATAAGTAACGGAACTGAGACAGAGTGGGCAAAGCGTACCGAAAATTTTGGGTTTTATTGCATCAATGACAATATTGAAAGTCAAAATAAGTAAATCGACTATAGGTGGCAAGAGAATTTTCCCGATAGGGGGCCGAGCCATGCCAGCGAACCCAAGTTCCGACAGCCCCTATGTCGAGGAGGTGGTGAGATGGGGATATGAAGGAGCTTAACTATCCCATGCCATTGCAGTGCATATTTTGCATGTTATATCACTTAATACTTCAAGAGCCGAGTTACGCACTGATAGTGTTCTTTTGAATCTGAAACGTGAAACTGCGAGGCGCGCGAAGCGCGAGAAATGGTAGGCTTACACAAAAAATGGAATGTATGTGATCATTAAGAGCAAAAAGGGGGGAAAAATGAAGGGTTCTAGACCATATCGATGATAACATACATTTTATCGAAACACCTGGACTACCCTATGAAAACTTTGCTCCGTGAATCCCTCACCAACTGACCGTACCGCATGATACCCACACAAGGGAACGGCAACTAGGCTTTGCGATATGGGATGAAATTTACGACCTCTACATAATGTAAACTGTGCACTCTGCCTACATGTTATTTGGTAAGGTGCACAGGACGTGTACTGCCTAGCAATGTGAAATGGAACGTTTGAAGAGACTCGAGTGACTTTACAGCGCGCGCAGCGCGCTGAAAATTTTGGGTCGATCAAGGTTGTAAAAAGTGCTAAAAAGTTTGCGGAAAATTCTACGACGTTGCCTGTATGTGGGACGTTTGGTCTCTCCCACATACAGGCAATTGCAACGTCCAAAGACCAAACGTTGCCTGGTTGACCGAGTCACTGAACACCTCAGGTCCATTAAACAAAACCTTCAAGGTTATCCGGTAGCCACACATTTCAACCCCCCAACAGCGTGCTCAATTAAAGACTTGGCCGTTACCGCAGCCTTAATGTGCAGAGGTTCTGACCGTGACCGTCAGACCGCCGACAACCGGCTTATCATGAAGCTCGGGACCCTCTCCCCATACGGTCTTAACATTAGAATGGACTTTTTTAACTTGTTCCTCTTTCCATTTCTATTTACCAATATTAATTAGCCTCCATTCGTATTTTTACACCGTTTTCGTTCTGTACGAGCGGTTTGTCCGTGCCTGTCTTCTATGTGTTTCTTCTCTATTTCTACTTCGCAGCATTTCGACCTTATATATATATATATATATATATATATATATATATATATATATATATATATATATATATATATATATATATATATATATGTCGGGCGGAAAATTCCACGACGTTTCGAGTATAGACTCTTCATCAGGTGGCAAAGAAATGCAACTGAACAACAAAGAAGTAGAAATAGAGAAGAAACACATTGAAGAAAGGCACGAACAAACCGGTCGTACAGAGCCAACACGGTGTAAAAATACGAAGGCTGCATAAACTGGTAAAAAATAAAGAAAAGGGGAACAAGTTAAAAAAGGTCCATTCTAATGTTAAGACCGTGTGGGGAGAGGTTCCCGAGCTTCATGATAAGTCGGTTTTCGGCGGTCTGACGATCACGGTCAGAACCTCTGCACATTAAGGCTGCGGTGACGGCCAAGTCTTTAATTGAGCACGGTGATGGTGGGTTGAAATGTGTGGCGACCGGATAACCTTGAAGGTTCTGTTTGATGGACCTGAGGTGTTCAGTGATTCGGTCAGCCAGCCGACGTTTGGTCTCTCCCACATACAGGCAATTGCAACGTCCACAAACTAAAATATAAACCAAATTTGTGGAAGTGCAGGTAAAGTGTTGGTTCACACTGAATTTGTTGCCGTTAGAACCCAAAATATTAATGAGTGTGTTCTTGCCAACCACTGGGCATGTGTTACACCTACTACGTCCACAGGGAAATGTACCTGGGGTGTTGTCAGTTGGTTGTTGTGGATGGGAAGCCCGAACTAAGTGCTTGGAAATGTTCTTTTCAACTCTGAAGGCCGTAATGGGGGGCTCGGGGAAAAGATCACGGGTTGAAGGGTCTTTACGAAGGGTCTCTACATCGAGTTAAGGAGAAACAGAGTATAATCACAGATAACTTAAGTGAGTAAACTGAATGAGCGTGTGAGTGGGCAAACGAATGAAGGGTTAGTTAGATGGGATTTAACGACACACCAACACGAATGTGTTATATAGTGTCAGCTAGATAAAAAGGTTAAGTTCAAATACGGTTCAAGTTCGGTTTCAAATACATGATACGGTTCAAATCCTTCCCTTTAGTCGCCTCTTACGACAGGCGGGGAAAACCGTGGGCATATTCTACAACCCCCAACCCAAACGAATGAACGGAAGAACGAAAAAACGAACAAACGAATTAGTAGAGCTTTGGTAAAATTATTGGTGAACTTACCGCTTAGAACAGCTTAGCAGAAGTAACTGGCTATTACAGAAGGAGTGATATTTGTGTGGGGGTATGAAGGATAAAAAGACAATGACAATGAAAATCAAACAGTTTATTTCCACCAACTTTAAAGGCCAAATTAATAGACATATATATAAGATGAAGAAAAATCAACTGTCCTGTTTTAAAAATAATTCTAGTTAATAATTCTGTTTTCCTGCTGTATGGAAATGGAGGAAAGAGAAGACCAGCACTTATTCCTCGTCTTTAAACAGGATTTTTTTTTTTTACTTTGCAAAATAGTTTTTGGAAACACAGCTCCACGTATTGTTTCTGTTTCATTCAGTGACGTCAAAGTGATCATTAGAGACTGCACAACGATGTATGCGCGCGAAGCGAGTCGAAAGAAATCAAATTTGAAGGAATATTCTTGCACATCTAGTGAGTTTACTTTGTTTATTGTAGGTGTCAATAGAGTTGCGCAGTTGTTCTACCGTTTATAACCACAAATACATGATCTTAATGTAAGTGTTCTAGTATTTGGTAAGTGAAGATGTATAATTCCATAGTCAGCGGTAAGGACGGCTTTCCTTGGCATTTTCACAGTTTTTCCCCCAAGTGGGACACATTTAAGAAGGACTTTTCCTGCTTATTCAATCATGGGGTTGAAGACAACAGTTGTAGTGGGTATAGGGCACATCATAATGGTAAAGTCGACTTATTTGAAATTTGATTCATTTGACGCCATTTCAAATTATTTATTTGGAAAGAATCAAATAACAACATTTTACAAACAGTACTTTTACACACGAAACATTTTGTAAACTCTATCAACAGTGACAACATTAGGCCTATATATAATACGACAAAGGGATGCAACAAATGTGTTCACATGATCACATATATCCTAACGCACATATCAATGTTTTAGAGAGCTACTAATTTTTGTATTTCTATAATATAGCTCTGAAACGTTGTATAGTATTACTATGAAAATGTTGAGCACATCTCCTTAATCATAATTTGCACGCAACAGCTGAAAAAGTATTTCAAGTTGAAATCATACCTACAAGACTGTTGAAATGTGTGCATTTTGCCTTTGACTTACACATACAACAGATTGAAGAATGGCATGGTTGAAATAAAAGAAATACATTTAATTTACAACAATTGAAGGAGTTACATTTAAAATTTGACTCAAACCGTCGCTGAAAGGAATATCCAGTCACCCCAATCTTGGTTTAAAACAACATTCTTTTAAATCCCTTCCTTTTGGTCATGTTTCAGAGGCTAACTGTTGCGTATTAAAAGCACTTATTTTGCATGGATGTTACAATTTTGTAAAATAAATTTTGTCGTCACTTGATTAAAATTATCCATGAACGGATTTGTAAATTCCAATTGAGGTGGCTGCATTGCAAAACGAAGGAAATGTCATGATGAGTTAAGTGTTCAGTCTGTACTAAACGTAGGCCTATGACGTCTGAACTACGAAACTGGAATACAAGTCAAACACTTTCATCACTCAGGATTGTGCATTGAACACCGCGGTTACACGGATATGGCAAAGACTGACGCTGTCTTCAAGAAATGGCTTAGACAAAAATTTGTTTCTACTACCTAACAGGGGAACTAAATTTTCACACTCTGCTGAAAGTATGATTCGATTCCGACAAGGGGCGTAGCTAGGATTTGTCAAGAAGGAGACAAATTCAGGTTGAAAACCGCAACGGCGCCAAGCCCTCCTCCTCTCCCGCCCTCCAACGACGTGGGGTCCAGAGGCCCACCTTGGGGGCAGGAGAAACCCCGGTAGGGGCAGGAGATGAAGATCCCTCAAACTCTGGGGTATTTACGAAATTGTAGGCATAACAATGATGCATTAATGGATGGGTACTAAACGGACTACAAAAATCACAATTTGACACTTTTTGTTATAGCCTTACTCCGTCTGACTGACAGACAGTCTGGATCAATGATGCAGACAGCTTGTGGGTGGGAGGGAGGATGAATGATTGTGAGGGTTTCCTGGGGCTTTTGAACAATAATTTCATCCAAACTGTCCTACAGGACGAAGTAATGGGAAAACTAATACTTATGTTTTCGTAATGTGAAAGCCTGAGAGGCATGTAAATTTTTGCAAACTTGACATTTTACACGAAAAGAAACATTCCAAACTATTTCAAGGTCAAAACAATAAACTGAAAAACAAAGGAAACAAAACATTTCTCAGCAATGTGAGGGGGTGACATCATACCTGCTTACTGCATGTTCATCACAAATGTGGTAACTTCATCTGCTGATATCTCGAGAACTACACACTGGAACAAAATTACACTTTCACAGGAATGCGTAGATTTAGTTCGTCTTTTACAGATTTACCGAAAGATTTGATTTAAAGGCTCTCTAATCTCACCTCAACCAGTAAAATTCTCCCTACTAAATTTACTTTTACCCCCTCCTCCAATTTAAACAAACGACACCTTTCTAGTACACCTCCAAAACAGAGGCACAGTACCTAGCCTGCACGCAGTTTAAGTCACCATGTATTGACACACAGTGACTGTGTCAGTGAGCTTAATTGGAAACACAACTGACTGTACAAGTCACCGTTGACTAACAAGCATGAAGTTATATACCCTTACAAAAAAAAGTGTGGCATGCCACATGTGAACACACGTAATCACGTGTGGCAGAGCATATGAAAATACATAAGGAAAAAAGTGTGGTTATGCGTGGTGACACATGTGGTATTGGAACCAATCTGACACACAGGACCACGTTTTTCCCTGCATGATTGTCACACCTTGAAATCTGGGTCAAAGTGGGGAAAGCTGTGTCAAGTTGACACATGTGGCAAACCAGGGCAAAGTGTGGCAAACAAGGCCAGTGAACGAAATCGAACTATTGAATTTACTTTACTCAGCACCACACTTCTCCACACATTTCCACACTTTGCCTACTTTACCCCAGTTTACCTCCTGTTACATGTGTCAAAGCGTGATTTTCGGTTTTCCACGCATTGCCTCATGTCCAAACTGTGAAAATGCTGGTCAATGCATGGAACTTTGGAAAAGTGGGTCAACTGTTTAGTAATGACACACATTGTCACGCAAAAATTCACAGACATTTCACGCCTCTCCACACCCCACCATAGTTTTGCACAGTTCGACACAGTATTTCACGTATGGTGTTGGAACTTTTGCCACACAATTTTTTTGTAAGGGTATTGTTTGAACGAATGCCAATGAAAGTGCAGTCTCCAACTGTATTTCGAACTCTGGGGCTATTCCAAAATTTGTTTGGGCAGAGAATCTAGCAACTCCCTGGTTTGAGGGGGATGCAGTATTCCCTTTAACCCTTCCTTTAAGCATAATTCCGATCCCAAAATTTGTTCGATCTTAATTTAGTTCTGACACATGGAATTTTACAGAAACAGTGCTAGTCTTGGTTGTATATAGCTCAAACGTTTTCATTTATTTTTCTTTCCTTGTATACTGTATCCAGTTTTCTTTTTATCATGTTGAGTAATAATAATCTTTTTACAGAAATAATTTCATTACAATTTACATTTAAAGGGTAACTTTGATACTGCTTCAAGTGTTTGGAGGTGTTTTATTTCCTTTTTCATGTATGAAGAGACCTAAGTTAACAGTTCGTCTCCTGGTTTAAAATTACAGAAAAGAGAAAAACACCATAAAAAAGCATTGAAAAATTAGAAAAGGGTAAGAGGTCGTGAAAAAGAAAAAGAGGCCTGAAAACATAAAACGTAGACTATTCTATGCCAAATAGTCTTCATTTTAGTCTTAAATAGTCCTAATCATATGTGCTAAAGGCACATCTTTGGGCCTCTAAAATACCATCAGTCTAGGAGGGCTTAATTTTCATCTCGACGTAATTGATATTACATACATGGGCATGATACCAGATGATGCCCTCACCATAGCTTCCATTATAGTCACCGTTTAAGTTTGAATAAGTGCACTCTCCGAAACAACTGTCGCTGTATTGAAAATTGCTGCAGTCTTTAGAGATGTCTAATATAATATAAAAAAAATTACCGACATTTCAGTAACGTGTACTATGCGGGTCATTTACGTAGAGGTAAACTGAAGCCATGTTATCAAAGTGTACACTCACATCGGGCCAAAGTTTATTTCTGTGTCTCGGGGAAATACTGATACCCCTAGCTGCCCCCGAAAATTTTTCAATGAAAAAGATCTTAGGCATACATTGATAGACAAGTTTCATATTGTATGGTGCGCCTGGTAATGGATGTGGTCATAGGAGATGGATTTGCAGTAAATAAGGAGAGGGCTTGATTAGATGAATGAAATATCTGTAAAAATGCTGTTGGGACAGAGAAATTTCCCGTATTTACATTGATACACATATTTCAGAACGATGTTGACTCTGGACTTGCAAAATACTATGTCTGAAAATATCGACTTTATACTGTTCCAATTCGGAAGGCATTGCTTGGATCTGTGGGCCTGTTGGGAACATGTGGCCCTCTTAATCCGTCAAATATTGAGTACCAGCTTGGACGTCTATAGCAACTGAGAATTTGGTTCAGCAACGTCTCAACCAATTCTAAACAGCTGTGCTGAGCGAGTTAAATTATACATCGTTGTCCTGAAGGTTTAATGGTTTTACCTCACACATTGCCAAAAATGGCACCTTCTAGTCCTTTTTAGTTGTACTTAAATATTCTATTTTCGAGATACCGTGGTTTAAAAACGTCACATAAAAATGATTTAAAAATGAATTCTGGTCATTTACTTTTTTGTGGGAATGGGGGCTAGAAATTTTTAGAAGCTAAAGCCACTAGCCTCCACCCCTTCCGTACTGTCCCTGTTAAGAGGGCTCTCGGTAAGTTTTGCTTGTTGTTTGATCTGATCATATTTACCTTCAACAGTCCAACTTTACAGTTTTCAAGACATTAATAGACATTCGTTTGTTCGCTTTCATTTTTTAGGTGAAAGCAGATGAAAGCAGATGAATGAAAGAAGTTTAAGTAAGAATTATAATTTGTTTTCATTTAAAGTTTTCGTTCAATTTCTATATTTTGGTACTGAACGTAAGATAGAGTCCTACTTATTTCTATATTTCCAGTAGTTCATCATTTGTCATGGTTAAATACAAATAAACATTATCACATTTTTAATCACTTTGACACATTTTGGCTCTGGTTGCGATCATAAAGAGAAAAAGGAACGTATTTGATGAAAGAAAATTTGATAAATAGTGTATCTTCCTGGGAGGGTAATCTCACTTTTACGTCGCAGTTTACTAAGATGTGTTTCGTATAATAAACCTGTTAAACTGATCCCATAAATGGTACAAAAAATCTCCTATAAAACAAACTGGTTATTAATATAAAACTCTGCCTATCTACTGGCTATCTACGTCAATTTTCAGTAATCTTCTGTAAAGGCTTCTTTTTCAAAACGCTTTTAGTCTTTGAATGGGACTCAAAACTGTTGCAACATACATATAAGGGCATTACAGAAAGTAATGTGAAACAAATCCTTTAAAAAAGTAGCTTTTGTAACAGACAATCTTGTTCAATACGATTTTTAAATTGTATGTACCATATTCTTGATTCGATATACAATCGTGTTAACAAAACCCCACTTTTTTGGGAGAACTGGGATTTTCCCCGTTTAGGAGAAAAGTTAGCCATGGGTCCCGCCATTTTTTCTTTTTTTCCACGGTTCCAAATTTTAGGCCTTCTTTGTGTATATTTTCAGTGTCGAATGGTTTTTGAAACCCCTTGCAAAGTCTATTGGTCTAACGTAATGGAATTAAATGCATATATATGGTAGGTGTATTTTCATAGCGGCCCAAAAGCTACGACCTAATTGGTGGTTCACCACGCCGTTTTAGAGAAAAATGCAAGTTCTCGAGTGATGGTCTTCGTCCTTGCTAAACCTTCTCTACATAAGGCTAGCAAGCCTATATATTGCTTTGAATAGGTTTTTCCTATTCGGGAGAAGTTTGCTTTTCTCCTAAACTGAAGAATCTCTCGGGCTGAGTTATAAGCTGTTGTCAAAATTGTTTTTGGGAAATCCCTCCAGGTCCCTACCAACAGGTTCTACCAACAACGTTTAAATCCAAGGGACTGTAATGAGCTTCAAAGCCATGCAGTGTGTAAACAGTGCCTTGAATTCCACTGGTGTATTCCTCATACAACCAGCAGGTTGTTAGAACCTTTCCAAGTATACTGACAATTATTTTGATATTGGAGGTTGGATGGTGTGTAGTATTATTCTTATGGGTAGGCAATAATTGTAAGTGAAATTCAATTTTAAATAAAAAGTGGGTCGATTGCCATGCTTAGAACTGAGTTGCCAATTTTGCTTTAGTGGTTAATAAGTATGTATAATGTTGACA
The DNA here is from genome assembly GCA_029531755.1 of Holothuria leucospilota. Taxonomy (NCBI): domain Eukaryota; kingdom Metazoa; phylum Echinodermata; class Holothuroidea; order Aspidochirotida; family Holothuriidae; genus Holothuria; species Holothuria leucospilota. The sequence continues at coordinate 35,526,059 of CM055971.1, forward strand.
AATTAATAAGTCGATGCGGACACCCGTTTGCCTAATCAAGTCAGTCAACGATATTTACAAATTTTTGGAACAATTACTCCAACTCCTGGAGAAGTTTAAAGTTTGTTGACTAATTTGTGATGAATTGGCATAGCAATTTTGAGAAATTTTGAGAAATAAGAATGATTAAATCGTTAGTTCAGTAATAAACCATTTCTACTGGCAGTGTACTAAATGACATGCACCACGGCAGATCGAGTGTTACGTCGGTATGTATAAACGTGAGCCACAGTCAATTAAGTTTCTTGTAACTTTAATGCCTTAAAGTCACTCCATCTTAACTCAAACAATGAAATATTTATAAACCTTATACACCCAATAGTTTGGTATTATAAGAAAGCTTTGTATGTGTCCTTTTCATTGGGACTAAAAACGCAATACAACCTTCGGGGGGGGGGATAGTGCCAGTGTACTACCATGGTGCCTCACAAAGGTATGTTGTTTTCATGACGGTCTTTGAATGGCTATTACCACTAAAAGACTTAGGGGAAAATTTAAATTCTTTTCATTTTCTTTAGGTTATTCAGCGTAGAAAGGAATTTTCTTTGGGTTTTACCCGAAACTGGACGGACTACAAAACGGGATTTGGGTTTTCCTCCACCGAATTTTGGATCGGTAACGATAAGTTGGCGTATTTGACCAACCAAGCAGTTTGTGAGCTCCGTATTGACATGATGTTATCTAGTGGTTCATCTTTCTACATCAAGTATGAATCGTTCCGTATTAGCGATGGGTGGAGTCAGTATACACTAGTCTCTGTAGGAAGATACGAGGTACACGCAAGTAAGAACTATGATCAGTCAAACTTTGGACATTCTAAAGCGACTACGAATAGTCAAGTTTCCCTTTTGGAAGACCAAAATGTAAATGCCATTATCTTTCCAAGTGGTATAGTTGCTAATGTACATGGTAACTTGTGGAGATTTCTTCTGATATATGAGAGGTTGGGTTGGAGCCTGAAGCTAACCAATGAGCTAATAAGGGAAACTCTACGCAGCCCATGGTGTCGTAGGGTCCAGTGCCCTGCTTAATTAAGGCCTCCTGGACAAATCCGGGAGCATCTCTTCAGTGGAGGCTAAGCTCTGGGGTATCAACAAAATGATGACCATTAGAATAAAACATTTGAACATTCCAAACGGCAAACGGTGCACTTAACAGACTGTGAAAATGAAACATTTTCTTACAATGTGCAATGGGTTGTGGGTGAGAAGGATGGATGCTGGTAGGAGTTGCATACAGCTAAGAACAATAGCAACACTTCAGATGCTCAATAGCAATTAATCAAAACACAACTATCTACGGTGGTTGAGCGCGAAAGAGCGCCAAGAAGTAGCGGTAGCACGTAACTTTTGTAAGTAAGCAGGTTTTACTGAAAAAGGAATCGTCAATAATCTGTAAAGATTAATCTGACGTAATTTTAGAGTTATCAATACAAACTGTGCTACGCTACTAAGTCCCGTATACTTGCATTTACCTGTAACTGTGGCGTACCCTTACAAAAAAAGGGTGGCATGCCAGATGTGAACACACGTAATCACGTGTGGCAGATCATATGAAAATACATAAGGAAAAAAGTGTGGTTATGCGTGGTGACACATGTGGTATTGCCTCCTGTTATATGTGTCGAAGCGTGATTTTCGGTTTTCGGTTTTGCAACACAATTTTTTTATAAGGGTAGTTAGGCGTTTTTACAAATTGTGATTGTTGAACGAGCAGATCCTTCTGCGTATATATTTTCCTTTATGTAAGCTATTTAACGATTTGCGTGTAAGCCTATCTTCTAAAAAGCGTGTAATGTTGAAAGAATGATTTAGCAAAAAGACAGTGCATGTCATCGATTGCGTTTCCTGGCACCGACCGTTGTACATTGTTAGAAAAGGGTTAGCTACTCTGCCTTTGTGAAGTCCATGAAGAATAATAAAGTGCAGGTAAATTTTATGAAGAAATGCTGGCCTTGGAACCTTCCTGTATAGGATTTTCTTGTGATAACTGTACACTTTGAATTAAGTCTCCGAAGCGGTTACTGCATGCGACACATTGTGTGTTTTGTCGATTTTGTTATAGCCTATAATTATACTTCCAAGTCTCTTTGGTTCGGAAGTCTCCCTAATATCACTGTCTATGATGGCTTCGAGGACTAGAGGTGTACTCGCAATGCTTATTTTGCTGGTCTTATGTGGGCATACTCAGAGCAAAGGTAGATTTAGTCTGGCATAATGTCGACGTAATCTCATCCTCACACTTTAAACGTTTTAACTGAATAATGTAACGCTAGGAAAGTTTGAAGAGGAATTTACAAAATGTATCATTTCAAACCAATTGTTTGTACCCTTTAGATACGTTCTTAATTCGAGATTTTTTGTAAAGTGAATTATTTTCGGTTTAACCCCATCGTGCTAACGAAAACAAATATTTCTTAAAGGAATGATTGAATTGTCAAATGTTCTGAAATCAAAATTGTTTCACCTTGATTTTCTTAACAACTTGTTCTTTATTATGTTTAGGTTTGTGCGAGTTTGAGGCAATATTTCCACATCAAGAAACCCACAACTGCTTAAAAGACGGAAACAAAGGTAACCTATTACTCTCTTTTTTCATCTATGACTTTTTTAACTTTTTATGGTGATATTAAATTAGGACTTTCTAGAAAGGAAACATTCCAAGTTGTACTTCCTTCGAATTCTTATTGAATTGCTTCACTTTCAAATTTCCAAACTGCATGTAGAAATAAAACATGCAGCATGTTCATCCATTTTTAACGTGAAAATACAGTGACAAAAAGGTGGAAAAAATGACTAACATTTCCTTGTAATGAAATTCATTTTGCAATACACATCTTCATATAAGTATTTGCATCTTTTAGTTTTTGTTGTTTATTTCATTCTGAAAACACGTTGTAACATATATTTATATGTATATATATATATATATATATATTATATACATACATATATATTTAAAAATATACAATAAGAATAAGTGCAATTGGATATCAAGCCACTACCAGTGGTTTGGTGCTAACGCACTCTTCAGATGGCTGTGAATGAATGAACCTTTGTACAGAGAGCCTACGATGTTATGGCACACCGGGTTGATTTATTGTGACCGGATTTGATTTTATTGTGCCTGCAAGCGGAGATTAGCTCTGAACGGGAGTTGAGCAAGTTGCACCTGCTTCTCATGGATGGAATGCAAAGCTTTTCCTAAATGCACAGTGAGCATTGATTGTGTGAAGCTTGGGGTGTGGGGCATTCCGATAAGATAGACCACTTTATGTCGTACGTTGAGTTTGACCGTGTAAGATTCCAAATGTGTTTTGACAACTCGCTTTCATTCTTACATTTTTCGTGGAGGAAAGATTTAAGGTGATTATTGTACCTTAATTTGAACGAAACTCCCCCCCCCCCCCCCGTTATGCCTATGTAGGTCATGGTGTTGCCCTTAAACTACGTACTTTTATACAGTCTCCGTTGACTGGGCAGTTCCTTTTTTGTGTACAATTGTAAGCCTGCTGAGGGGTTCTATTGGATGTTACCTTAAAGTTGTGTCTCTGTATTGTCTGCTTGATGTTGGGCATGCAAGAGTAGCTAACTTTCACATTGTTCCTATTGAATAACATGTGTAGTGGGTGCTGTTTAGGGAAATGCTTATCAAGTTACTCTACAAACCTTTTCCAACATTGGTTTTGACGCTGGCACTGTATGGTGGGTTGAACCAAATAATTTTCCTCTTTCTGTTCTTCCTTTTGGGTTGGGGACTGGGGTTTTTTGGTTGATACTCCAGCTTAGCACTATATCCGCTTTCTTTTAGTGCCTTTTTCTATGGCCCTAAAGAGTCGTAAGATGCGTTTTCCTCGCATGATAACTATTTAAATAATTAAATATCTAAATATATATCTATGTATATATATATATATATATATATAAATGAATAACAGATAAGTTTCATCACTCGACACAAAAGTTTTCTTCATATTTCCACAGTGATAGAAACTAAAAATAGAAAAACACCGGCTGAATATATATTCAACAAGACAAAAATTTTTAAATCAACATACACTAAAAATGCAACGTTTCGAACAGTTCAACTGCCCTCCGTCAAGTAAGCCTATGGTAAGAAAACAAAAGCTAGAAGCTAAGTCGTTGACTGTCGCTTTTACGAATGATAATCCCCTTTGGGGCGAAGGTATGAAGTTTGTAAATCCAAAAGAGTTCCCTTTGTTCCCTCTGACTTTTATTCAGGCTCTCTACTGATTGAAGAACAATTAAACTTAAACGATTACAGCCCATGTTAAAATGTTTACCCAAAGGTGTGTAAGCTTTTTTTCATTTCTTGCCTGTGACCCCGGTGTCTTTGACGTAATTCGGCTCCCGTCTCTCCCACTACTGGTTTCCACAATCAAGACAATTTATAATTTAAATGGTCCCTACTGACTTACAATTAAACGTCCACAGTATTTTGAACACTTTTCCTTAATAGAAACTCTTAAAACAGTCAGTTACCACTATTACTTCACATGTTACACAATTTGTACTATGCAATTATAATTTCCTAACTTTTGCTATGTGTCCTTAGAAAGTTTCGCTTTAACCAGTAAATCCTTTAGATTGGGAGGTTGTCTATAAAAAACTGTCGGGGGTGAATCGAAAATCTTGTTCATTTTGTCGGACAACGTAAGGATGTGAAAATGTTTGTTAATAATTTGTTGTAGGGCGGTAAATGAGGATTTCGTGTAACCACAAATAGGGCTTTGGGTGTTGTAGAAGACCTCTTGTTATTGTCAGTTTTAAGTAAAGAAGCTCGAGAAAAGGCTTTAGCCCTCCCGGGTTTAGCCTGGATAACTTCTGTAGGATAACCCCTTTTACTCAAATTGTTTTCTAAACATTCAAAGTTTTTTTTTACAATCATCCTCGTTTGAACAAATTGTTTTTATACGAAGGCCCTGGCAAAAGGAATATTTTCCTTAAGTGACTTTTTGTGATAGGATGAATAATGTAATTATATATATGTATATATTTATATAAGTATGTATATTAAATTTGTTTAGAGCTTTGCCCTTTGCGAAGCACCTTTGGGGTCATACTCATAGTTTTCGTATTAAACTAGACCCAAGTTTCGGTTCGAGCAAGGCAAGTTTGATCCCATCCTAACGGTCTTGTAAAGGTTGTAACAAAGATGATAACTGGACGCAGGCGTGGATCCAGCGTCGACTCTCCCGGCTCCAGCCTGTAGTAACCACAGAAAGAAAGAAAAGATCGTGCACAATATGCTTAACGACATTTTATGTGGGACTTCCCATAGTTCAACTTAGTTGTTGCGACTCCGTCATAGAACTCATTAACTGCACGTCATTGGTGGAAGCATACAACAAAAATACACTAACTACACAAGTAGAACAAAACATAAACATACAGTTACTACACTCCTCACCGTTTGAATTAAAGCCCCCTAGTTTAAAACCTTTCTTAAAAGCAAGAAAAAATGCAACTGTACGTACTGTGAAATAATCATGCAATATGCATTTTACACTCATGAAGGTACGGAGCTTATATAGCTGGTGGTTTGAAGACACGAGTTGACCAACGCAACACACTGGCTGAGTCGGTGGGGTGGAATTTGGTTTTGGACTGGAAGGGGAATCTGAATGATTTTCATTGTTTTGGGGAGGGTCACTAGAGGGAAGTGTAACCTCTGGTTCCCGCATACCTTCTATGGTTTCATGGCTGTCGTCATCATGTCGCAATCTATCTGTCAAATGATCCAAGGGACGTTTCCAGGTACGTTGGTCTTCTGGTTGAACAACGAAAGATACTGGTCCAGTCTGCTTAGAGACTACACCAGGTAACCAGTTCCCATTTACAATGTCCTTCACCAGTACTGGATCGTTTCCCTTATAAACCCGATCTCGGGCATGGGTATCGTGCTGTTCTTTTATCGTGCTGCACTGAATTTGAAAATAAGAAGATCCTTATATGTGTTCTTACGTTCCTCCCCATCAACAGCTTTGAAAGTGTTTGACTTGTTGCGGTATTCGGAGTGTTACGGTAATGAAAAAGGAAACGTGCCAATTTAGTTTCAATGGAACCACCCACCATTTTTTTATTCCAGCCTTGAATTTACGCCCATTACACGTTACAACAATCTCGGGTAACCGATGTGTTGCAAAAATTAACCTTATTTTGCTTATGGTAGCTTGAGATGTGGATGCATGTGTCTATCGGAACAGATTCAATCCATTTGGATTGGCTGTTAACAACCACTACTATCATCTTTCCTTTAACAGGACCGGATTCTAGCGTATGGTTCCTCTGACGAAGGCCACGGGTTCAGAGGAAGAGCAGCAGCAGGCAGCTTACATTGAAGCTGGCATGCTTGACAGTCTTAGCAGTTTGTTCCAACTGAGAGTCCATCATATTACGCCACCAAACAAAGTTTCTTTCTAACTGCTTAATCCGAGAAATTCCAAGATGTCCCTCATGTAGTTGTTGTAAAATGACCTTTCTTCCCTGCGATGGAATAATGACTCTTGACCCCCACAGTATGATTCCATCATGTTTACTCAGTTCCATCCTCCGCCTAAAATGCGGTTGCAGACAGTCATCTGAACACCTTTCCTTCCCAATCATTGTGAATATACTGATACACCTGGACTATGGAGGGATATCGTCTGGTCTATTTGGCAATGTCCCGAACAGTAACAATTATATAACCTCACCAGAGGTGGGGATGTCCCTATGTGACTTGTTTACTGGTAACCGGCTCAACACATCTGCATCCTGATGAGGAGCTTCCACTTTGTAGTTCAATGTATAGTCAATCCGGACAGTATTAACGCTAACTTGTCGAGGAGAGGACATCTGTGGTATGCCCTTGTTTTCTTCAAGGGCACCAAGCAACGGTTTGTGATCTGTGGATATTGTAACATGCCTTCCATAAATGCACTTATGAAACTTCTTTACTCTGTATATGATCGGGAGTCCTTCTTTGTCAAGTTGGGAGTATCTTTGTTCCGCCTTTGACAAAGTCCTTGAGTCAGACGCAAAAGCAATGGACCTTTCTTCCCTATTTTCCAACTGCTGAAACAAAACGGCCCCACTCCATATCCATATGGGGATGCATCACAAGAGTTTTCTAGTGGTTTGGTCGGGTCATAATGCACTAAAACATGAGGAGAAAGCATCAAATCCCTGGACCTCTGGATAGCTTCTTCCTCCTCAGTATACCAATCAGTGGCGTAGCTAGATATTTTTTTGTGTGGGGACAAAAGCAAAAACTTTCCGACAGACTATCATCTTAAAGTAATAATGTACAATCTAAGCGTATCGCCACCATCATCTGGCGTGAAGCGCGCGGAAAAAAATATATTAAAATATCTCCGAGATTGCCTTAAGCCACATAAGCAAAATAACTTGATTCTCATCACTGACATCTGAAAACATCCGTCGCCCGGTCCATTTTTATTTTTTGTCGGTTACAAATCAATTTTCAGTGTGTTCTTTCTGGGTCCTATTTTATACTATACATCGTGTATCCAGGGGTCTTGTCAAGTCGGCCTAGTCGGTTGCAAGTACGGGGGGAACCTTTGATTCTGGGATTTGGTCGGAGTGATTTGAGGCAATAAATTTATGCAAAAAACCGTCAGAAACGATGTCAGAGATCAGAAAAGTTTCTTTAAAAAATGCTCATGGAAAAGATTACATCGGCCAGCGAGGTTTTAATTCATTAATAAAAAAAAATAAAAAAAATCCACCCGGCGTCCAAAATCAGCCTGGTCGGTGATGAGAATCAAGTTATTATTTTTATGAGGCCTCAAATGACACTTCCAGGCCTTGTCAGTAACCATTTTGATGTGTAATTCTGCTTAAAAACATAAGAAGTATTGTAAGTAAACCCCTAAGAATATAATTTTACCTAATAATTGCCATTGTAAGAATTTTTAATTAAGGTGGTAAAAATTTCAGACAGAGATTAGAAATTTCCTACAGAGGCCTTCGGAGGCTTTGTGGGGGGCGACCTCCCCCTGCCCCCCTCTAGCTACGCCACTGATACCAATTCCACTTGACTGTCCTCCGCAACAACTTATTTAAATGGTACCAACACAGTCATCAAGAATGGCAAAAAACGTCCGTATATAGTTCAACAACCCCAAATATGATTTTAATTCAGTAACATTGGTAGAAGATGGTGCTTTTAAGATACTGTTGCTTGCACCTTGCTATTCACCGCGAGATGGATTCCCCCGTATCGATCCCTGTATCCTGAATACGTCACGTGTAACGCTGAAGAAACAAACTTCTCTTTTTCAAGTAACCCCTGCTTCCTCAAACCGCTGAAGAACGGCTGCTAGTATATAAGCATGTGCTTCCTCTGTAGCTCCTGTGGTTAAAACATCACCCAGATATCCAACCACCCCACAGAGGTCTTGGCTTAGAATACCCATTGTATCAGTCCATTGTTCTCTGAAATATCCCGCCGGGCTGTTGAAAGTTCAAATGAAAGTCCATTGTGACAGAAAAGACCCTTATGAGTTTTGATAGTAAGGTACTGTTTAAACTGACATATAATTTAATTCGCTGATGTGCAATGTGACATATCTAATTTAGTGAATCTTTTAAGAGGAGTATCTGGTTTGTTCCCAAATACATACAGATCATTGTATCTAACTCATTTGTTACATGGCTTCAACCTTATGTTTTCTAACACCTGGACTCTTTCCCACTTGTTTAGGTTTTCTGGGCAAGGCTTCTAAATGACTCAGGCGGTGGCAGTTGTGACGATCTGTGTTCACATGCCTGCACTCATGAGCTTTGTGGTTTTTTGCACAACAAAGATAAAAACATCCTTTTAAGTATTTAACCCTATGTCTGCTTGACACACTACTTACTGATTGCGCCTCAACACCATTGTGACCTTTATTGACACTAGTTCCCGTGTTATTATTACTAGTAACATGTAGCACATTATCCTGACTTTGTAAATCATTATCTCAGCTGCTGTCTCCATAGCTAGTTGTATTTCTACCGCTTTATCAAACTTAAGGTCCTTCTCTCCCCAAAATCCCCTGTGTGTACTCAAATCGGAAATACCACAAACGATATGATCACCGATCATTTATTCCCATGCTGGTCCATACTCACAAAATTCTGCCACTCGTCTAAGGACAGCCACAAATGTTGAGACTTATTCCCCTGGCTGCTGTTTCTTATTGTTGAACTTGAACCACTGCACGATTACACTCGGTCGGGGGTATTCGTGTTCTTTCACTAGCTTTACCAGTTCTGTGAATGTTTTCGTACTTGGTTTCTCACCGGCTATTGTTCTGATGAGCTTGTATGTTTTCGATGCTACTGATGGTAGTAAAATCGCTGTTTTCTTTGCCGAATTATCTATATCATTTGGAATGAAAAACTGCTCCATCTTTTCAACATGCTCTGTACATGTCTCAATTTGACTTTCATACTAGTCTAGTCAACCCCATTGTCGATCTAGTTGCCATTCTCACAGATTCAGTTTACACGTCCCTTCCAAAGCAGTCTAAAAGTAGTCTGTTTTGTTTCCGAACTGCAATAATACCATATATCCAAATAACTGCAACCTTGATTAATAAAGCAAAGGATTTATTCTACCGATTCCAGATGCGATACAGTTAAACACAATTTTGGCAGTCCCATCCTCGTCGCCACATTTTAGTAACCTCAGAAAGAAAGAAACTGGCGTGTGCAGTATCATGTTTAAAAACTTTTATTTGGGACTTCTCATGGTTCAACTTACTTGTTACGACTCCGTCACAGAACTTCTTAACTGTTCGTCATTGGTGGAAGCATACAACAAAAATACACTGACTACACTGGTAGCACATAGCATAAAGGTGTAGTTAGTACACAGCCTACTCCCCTTTTTCGGCACCACTTTCTCTTTTCGAAACGGTCTCAAAACCTGGTGTACCATATGTATGCTTATTTTGATTGTCAGATGCCAAGAATACCATTAAAGTTTCATAATTTTACGTTTCTTGTACACCCTCCCTTCTCCTCTATCGAAGCTTTGTACATTTGACGCTCGTAAGTCCAAACTTTGCCCTCATAGAGTAAGTCCCCCCCCCCCCCTTGTGAAATCTTGGATCCGCCCATGGGACGCTTATATCTTAGATATTTTACATGACTCGCAACTAATAGGTCTACTTTCAATGCCCCCGATTTTGAGGATACATTTCGTTACCCACAAGTACTAGCACTTGTGCTTAAATGAACGAGAACTGGTGTATACTTTCAGTTACACACCCATCTATTTTGTGCTTCCTTCTGTGGCTTAAAATGCAAACGTCCTTAAGCATTTTACGTCACCTTGAATTGTTGTTACGGGTTTCTTATTACAGGAATAGCCGGGTTGCTGACTTGAGCTAAGTTAAATGACCTAATAGTTGACTTGATCTTGCGCGCTTTGAATGATTACAGAGGTTTGTTAAAGACCTTTCCGTGAAGTGGTGGCCAATCCTGAGCTAGCTGATTTCATACCGCTTTGGTTCATGTAGTTTACAGTGTAGGAATTTTCCATGGGACATTACCGCATTACCGTATATGCCTGTAGGATTGTGATACATGTGCTAAAGAGTCGAAGACAAACAGACGGGCAGTTTTAAGACATTGGAAGATATGAGCATGACAGAACAATGAATCACATTCCTTGGTACGTCGGAACCGTCAGTTAAAAGTTGATCTATTATTCCAGATAATCTTATTTCCCTACAGCTAAAGTGCAAACCACCTGTCCCTCCAATATGACCTACGGTAGTTGTAGATGTCAACCCACCTGTAACAATCCACAAGGTAACCCATGTTCCTACGAAGAGTGCCCTGAGGATGAAACTTGCATATGCTCAGATGGCTTTCTTAGGTTCCGTGATGAATGCGTTTTAGCTAGAGCGTATGGATGTTTTGTAGCAGAAATCGACATAGTCATTGCGGTAAGTGATGTATAGAGAATATCTATGTATTTTGTAGATCATAACAACTAAACTTATGGTCCGCCTTACAAAACGATACACTGACAAATCCTCGATTCAATCGTCACTCAAACTGATTATAATCCCAATCTGTATCGAATGTTGCGTTTAGAGCTGTACTGAATGATTTTAAATTTTTCATTGATTTACGCCATGCTTCTGTATATTGTGACGTTTGATATGGTATCTGAGATTGTATTAAGAAGACGATGGAATCTTAAATTCTAAAATTTGACATGTAACTCTGTCCATGCTCAGATGTTATCGAACTAAAATTTTGATTATAAATCGTAAACACCGTAGAGAAAAGCACTGTTGCAGATCGTGTGGTATTTATTGTCTTCACTGCTTCAATTAAATTGTCTATGGTGGCTTTCTATATTTTATTGCTCACTAATGATATTATGCGCATCTTTTAACTAATTCATTATTCGTAAATACTACATTTCAACTTATAAAGCCCGTTTACTTAAAAATGCTGTAAATATGTCATATGCATTTAAAAGTCCAAACACTATTCTGATCGTCCTTTTCGAAAAGGCTTCTTTCACTTTGAACTGATTAAACATTTCGATTCTCAATTTTAGAAACTAAAATATGATATTAGAAACATTTACGTCAAGTTTAAATTTTAGATGCATTTTGTAACTTTTTGATGTTTCCTTTTCATATCAGAATAATACTTCATACGTTAACGCAGACTGTTCGAAAAAGTGCACGTGTCTTGAAAATCAGCTGAGTTGCAACTTAGATTATGATTGCAGCAGTGATGCTACTTGCAGTGTGGTAGATGATATACATCAGTGCTACTGTAACGACGGGTATGCAGGTGACGGTGAAACGTGCAAATTAATATACACAGATTGCTATGATGCATTACAAGACGGTCAAATCAATGATGGCATATACACAGTTCTTCCCAGTGGTTGGCCTGGTACTCCTTTTAATGTATATTGTGATATGACAACTTCCGGTGGAGGATGGACCGTAAGTTAAACTTATATCCCAAACAGGAATATCATTTATATTTAGTGGCGTAATGGTTATTAATTCGGCGATTAATTTTCCTTACCAAGTATCGATGGAAAACGTTATAATGTACACTTTGATGTGGCTTTTCTTAGCACAGTGTAAAATATTCATACTGTTAGTAAGTATCAAGTTTACCACATTGCAACTGTTTACCGGTATACTATTAGTTGAAACACCGTCAAAAATTTTAATGATACTTTTAAAATATTTGTCCTTTTTACAATATTTTACAATATATAAATCCATTGAACAATTGTGTCAACTTTAAACATCCTGAGCCCTTTCGTAGGGGAAACGTTTTAAAGTGTATTAAATTATAATCTTTCTTTCCGACTTCAGTTGTTTCAGAGGCGTATTGACGGCGTAACCGACTTTTATCGCAACTGGACAAGCTACAAACATGGATTTGGATCTCTTGATCACGATAAAGACTTCTGGCTTGGGAATGAGCAGTTGTATTACCTGACAAATCAAAGGGATTATAAACTTAGAATAGAGATAACTACCCCGGAGCTATCACACGAAGAACGTACATTATTTAGAATTGGTGCCGAAAATACAAGTTACAAAGTACTTGACATTGGTGAATTGATAAGTGGAAGCCAAGGTTTGTTCTCCTTTTCAATGAGCTATAGTTTAAGAACACATGATTAATTATAAAAAGACACTTAGTTCTCTCAATGTTCCTATTGCAGAATGAAGTTTAGAGGCACGCATTTAACATTTTTCGTGGTGCTTTTGTTAACGTTAAAATAAATTGTCTCGCAAAGCCTACACGCAAAGATTTAAGTAGCCTGATAACTTTGTTGGTCCACCTACAGTAATGTTGTAAAATCACAAAAATCTAATTTTCAATTGCATATACGATTTTCTTAATGAGTTTACGTCCTTTTCCAGGTGTATTGTAAAACGTAACACAATGCATCTTTCCATGTTACTTTGCAAATCTTTCGGATTTGGGCATTATGTGTAAAAGCGGTTCTATTTTTTGCCGTTACAATTTATGAAGGAACCCTTAATGGCGCGAAGACAATTAAAATATGGGTCGTTTATAGTTTACAGCGGCGGTAAAAGATCGAATGTAGTATAGCATGGAAGGAACAGATTTCTTTTACCAACACTTAAGTGCCTTCCAACCTTGCAAAAACTGAAGTAGTTCCATTTGTGTGGGATGAGATCAATTATATTACAAACGTGATGATAGGAAAAACGATTTGACTTTTTTCTGTAATATTTCCTGACGACTTTGCCTCCCACCAGACGGCCTTCCGCGACCCAGAAACGCTGTACTGGGTTACATTTTGGTCATCTTTTGGCACACTTTGACAGGAAAACTCTAAAATTTTTCCCTCGTCCTCTCGCCCCACATAAGCTTGTTACTTCTATTCAGATCGTGTTTGTCCTTGGCCTGGAATGGTATATAAACCGCTATCACATCTTAAATATGTTGTTAATATGTGACCACTTTCTCGCGTACTACGTGGGGTAATTTTTAATCAACCTTATTGAACTCCTGTATTGAATATGTATTAAACCCTCTACTTATCTGAGTTAATCCCCAAAACACCAACTCTGTAGTTCCATGACACACTCCACTTATTCACCTTTTGCAGAGATGATGAAAACTAATCAAGTTTTCATTAGACACGTAACGAGACAAAAATACTCTTTTCAGTGTAATGAAAAGATTTGATTTTTCATTGCATGAACTAAATAATTAAGCCCTGCTGTTAAAATTTAAGAGGCATTTCTTACGAAATGTAAATTGAAGTACCGTAATTCCTATTTCACAGTAAATGGCATGCTACAAACTACACTGCGCCCATTCAGTACTTTTGATATGGACAACGACCGATGTGAGGACATTAACTGTGCTGAAGGTCATAGAGGAGGCTGGTGGTACTCGGACCTATTAGACTGGTGCCGTAATTGTTATGGTGGATATTGCGCTCATTTTCAATACAGTGACCAATGTCACACTCGCTGCACTTTAGGAAATCTCAACGGTGACTGGAATGGAGTCAGCGGAGATGCCATTTTCTGGGATAACCATCCTCATTATCCCGTCTGTTGGGTAAAATCGGCTGAAATGAAAATACGCCCTGTACTCTAAATACAATGATATTTGAAGAATTTCATATTGCAGAAGGTAATTCCCATAAGAAGTTTTACATCTGCGCCATAACTGTCAAATATCATGTCTGTTGGCAGGTAAACAATAACGCAGGTAAATGGAAAAAATGGAAAATTACCAATTTTCTCCATTAAAAATTCCCCACAGACGGGACGTATGAAGACGGCAAGAAAAACTTTTAGAAATGATACAAACTTTCACATCCTTTATATTTGAACGAACTCAGAGATATTTTACAAGAGATCATCAGCGGCGTAGGAAGATGTTTGACATTGGGGGGTAGACAAGATGCTATTTCTCTACCTTGAACCCCAACTCTTTTCATACTCCAACTTCATATTTGCCCAAAGTAGTATATTTAAAGAAAAAGGAAACAACAACAACAAATCAGCAGTGGTGTAGCTAAGATATTTTGCTGGCTCTGGAGGGCTGGGGAGTTTGTTGGCGTTGGCTCTCGTTTACTATCCATGCGGAGCGCCACCATAGGTTGGCGCGGAGCGCACCAAGAAAATTTGAGATTTTAATACATCCCAGATCGCCAGAAATGGCACTTGCCTTCATAGCAACCATCAAGATGTGCAATTTTTGTAGAAAATTTGTGAAGGTTGATTTGAATCCATTCTAAAACACATTAAGTTTGTCACAATCTATCCAAATTTATTCAAAATTATTCCGAGTGGAGTTATCCCCATGGATTTTAGGGGATTTATTGATCTGGAGATTTTCCACAGCCAGAGTCTATTATCAAGTTGAGTAGAGGTGACAACATGATTTGCTCGAAAGGGGGGGGGGGCAGCGACCCGAAGTTCCGACAGTCCTCGTGCCATCAGGTACTGGTGAGGTGGAATTCGAAGAAAACCTGTACATAAGACCATGTCTTTTGGGGCATATATTGTATAAAATTTGTGTAAACTAAAAAAGCATAGTTCCGCGTTCTTTAAACGTTTTTCCCGGAATCTAAAGTGAAAAATTGCAAAGCACGCGAAATGTCTGGTAGGTTTTCACAAAAAATATGTAATCAATAAGAATAAAAAGAAGAAAGAAATTCTCTAGGGGTTGACAGGTTGTAGACCATATTGGAGATAACATACATTGTATCTAAACCATCCCGACTACCCGATGAAATACGGTAGCCAAACAGTTTGGTCTCTCCAAGTAGGCATCCTTCGTAAATAAAACTCTGGCTAACTCTTACTGATGCAGCTACGTTTCTAGTGAGTTTCTGTTGTTGTTTTGTATGGCCAAAACTTTACCTTAAATTGAAGGGGATTACCTGTCGATGACTCAGTTTTACTGAGTTAAAGCTAACCATTATCAAGTGATCATCTGGCAAAATGAGTCCGAACATTTGCATTCTGGAGAAAACCAGGGTGTATGAGACAACAACAATTTTTTGAGAGAACACTTCTCAAAATCTGGAGCGATTTTTAGGTGAAGTAATTGTTCCACTCTGATTTGATTTTTGTTTTGATTCGATTGCCACGGGTTCAGGAAGTCACTTATGACTCATCTAGGAACCCGATCGTGGATG
Source organism: Holothuria leucospilota (assembly GCA_029531755.1). NCBI lineage: Eukaryota > Metazoa > Echinodermata > Holothuroidea > Aspidochirotida > Holothuriidae > Holothuria > Holothuria leucospilota. The sequence goes on from CM055971.1 coordinate 35,541,797, forward strand.
GACACCGACGGAAATTCGTGCCCAGATGATTATGAGGCAGGCGTGTACACAATCCCATCCTGTTCCTGGGGCCACTCCTTGGGCCACTTTCCCCAGAGCTCTCGCAGCTTTAACTGCGTCAATTACACAATTGAACCACCCTTAATCACACACGTAATACTGCTCTCAAATGCCGGGGAAATGCATCTGAGAGCACCTAGAGGCTCATTTCTTCCAAATCCCGCACTTAATCATACGCCCCCTCTTTCACAGCGCCGGATCCAGGGCCGAGATGGGTATACGCGCAACACTTTTTACAGAGCAGTGTATTTTAATACTGCATGAGAAATTTGACTTCAAATGATGCTAAATAGTTGCACCAGATTGCAACTAAGAGTATTGAGTATTTAATTTTCCAAGAATTTTTCAAAGGGTGGGGGCTCCCTACTCCCCTTAAATCCTAGGGCTAGGATCACTGCAGGCCACATCATCCCCTTCCGAAATCCTGGCTGGGGCAATCATGCTTAATGCCAAGCAAATGCCACTTGGGGAGGAAGCCGAAGTACCGTTAATAAAGCTCACCTAGCCCGAAAAGGATTCAGGCCAATGCATATGGGTACGTAGTAGAATGGCAGATATTTCCAGGGATGAGAGCAAATCCTTACTCTCCATGACTTACCCCCCCCCTTGCCTTGATTTATCTCGGAGTCAGTTGTTCTCTAAGTCAAATGCCACTTGGGGAGGAAGCCAAAGTACCCTTAATAAAGCTGATTTGCAGCATACCAAGCTGCTCTGAGACCAGGGGACCCCAGCCTATGGCAAAGGTGGGGCCAAGCTTTCCGAAATGGGGACCCGGGTTTACCGGAAGGATGGCAAACTGAAACTTTTCGGCGGGTTCGTACTGAAGATGATTTCAAAAGTTTGTTTTTTATTGAACAATTTGTCCGCCTTAAGAGAAAAAGAAGTAAACCGTTGGGTGACTGGTCTCCGTTGGGATTACACACTTTATCGTAGCATGTACCCGTTAAGGCTCAGCTACGAAATTGGACAATTTTCACTGAGAAATGCAGCCTTCCCCAAGGAGGGGTATTACACCTCTGCCCCATTAGGCGCACTCTCCTGGTTTTCGCCAGTGGCGCCGTCACGGGGGGCATGGGGGTGCTTGCCCCCAATGAAATTTTTTTGAAAATTTTAAAATGATCCCAAAAGGCTATAGATTTCTGTAGGGGGTAGGGTGAGGTGTGCTTTAACCGAGTGATGGATCTGTTTAGTGATTTTCTATCACAAAAGTTTCTCAAACTATCAGAATTTACGCAAGTTCTTCGCAAACTATCAAAAATTTCGCGCGCTTCGCTCCCTTAACCCTTACCACAATGTTCCTGTTATCAATATCTTCTGATCTGCTGATAGCAACCTCCGGAGAAGCACAGCAGCAAAAGTTAAAAGCTGTTGACGAATTACCAGGTAAAAGACTGGCTTTTTGAGTGGTATGTAGCTTTGTTGGGCAATTGAAAGTGTCTCGATGCAGATTCTGAATGCAGGGTTTGTCATGGAAATTTTATTTAATGAAAAATTTTGCGCACTTCCCGAGCATGTTTTACGGTTTGCACTCCATTTCATGACCATTATTAAGGTGATAATACATGGAACTATAATAACAACATCTGTAGGGACGAAGCATCAATATGGGAGCTTTCAATCTAAGTTGTAGCATGATTACGTATTTGCCGTTATACATTTTTAATAAAAATTACCGAGCGCTTTGCGTGCAGCCATTATCGGTATAGATGGCAGGCGCGTAGCCAAGGGGGACAAGGGGGCAGCCCCTCCCCCTTGAACATATTTGTGGTATTTTTAATGTTTACTTTTACAATATTGCTAGTGTTTCTCCTATTTATATGCAGTAAATAGGCCTGGGAAGTGCCATTTCCAGCGATGTGGGAGGCATTTTGGGCCAAAAATTCTTTGCGCTTTGCGCCAGTGGTGGCGCGAAGCGCTGAGAGTCTGTCTATGGGCTCCCCCCCCCCCCCGACGAATTACTGGCTGCGCCCCTGATAGATGGCAGGGATTCCGCCAGAAATGCAAAAAAGGGGGGATTAATTGCTCCTAAACCCCTAGTCCAAATTGATGCTGTCGCTGGCTAAAGTTACAAGTGGGTTCAGGGGGACAAAAGCTTGCTTCAAGACCCCTATAAGGTGCATTTTGAGGGGTTTTAAAGGCTGGAAGCTGTTCATCTGGATTTTTGTTCAAAATTAGTAAAAATACGATAGTGTTAAAGTGCTCTGCGTCATACTCTGTAATTATCATTTGGATGTAAGATGAAAGGCATTATGTCATTGCTCCATTTTATATCCTTGATCCAGAGCTTCCAGGAGGTACTATACAGGTATCTGCCAGCTTTAGATGCCTTTTATAATGCACAATGAAGGGGAGGAAAAATTCGTGTACTCCACGCACGTATTTTTGGGTAAAAATATTGTCTGAATAGAAAGTGGTAAAGTAGCTAAAAGAGAGTCTTCAGGAAGTTTGTTGACAACGTATTCTTCTCTTAGATAACATACTCTCCTCTTTCACCTACCCAAAAATTAGAATTCACTAAGTTATGGACATTTTCCTCCTATATATGATCAGCTCCAAAAATATTCCAAAGATAGCACCATTTTTCATTTAAGAAACCTAAAATTAGCAAAAATTTCTCCCCCAGTACGGCAACTTTATGTAGTGACAAGGGAAAGAACCCCACTGCTGTATACAAAACACAGGGAGCAGAAAAAAGGGAATATTTAAGCGTCGCCACTCAGTTGGAAAAACATCCAGCCAGTCCGAAAAATTAGAAGTTACTAAATTAGGGACATTTTCCAGTCATAGAGGTGTGTGATCAGCTGCAAAAAATATGACACAGTTAGCACCATTTTGCATCTAAGCAACATTAAATAAACCAAAATTTCTTTAGACCCCTCCCCCCAGGACGGCACCTTAGTGTAGAGACACCTGACAAAGGAAGGATCCCCACTGTGTATATGAACGCAGGAGCACAAAAACAATCGCATTTTGCGCAGACTTGGGAGGTTAACTGAAGTGCTTAACGACATCATCTGTTGTGCCCCACCCCCAATACCAAAGCCTGGCGGCGCCACTGGTTTTCGCTTAACACCTCCTTTGCATACTCGGTCACTGCATTATGGTACGCTACAATAATATCTTTTTGAGTTTGCTCAAGCAGTCTATATACTGTAATTTGGAAGTAAAAACAGATCACCACGTCTAGCTTTTTCTGTTTTGTTTTTAGCTATTAAACGATTTTCCAGAGGATCTACTATCCCCTAGAAGTACTTTAATGCAAAATAAGCCAAACCATAAAGTAAAAGATATCATCGATTAGTTTTAAATCACCGTTTACAGTTAAGACTCATTGATTCACATAACACTGCCATATAAACGTCTTTAATTTCATGGTAAGCATTTAAAGATGTTGCGTTAGAGGGAACGATTTATGCAGCTTTACTTAAACACTCTTGAAAGTTATTGCAAAATAAAGCAAATGGCCTCCTACAAACAATTTCCGAAACGATTTTCTTATAAAAGTACAACTTTAAGAACAATGGACTAGCCATAATAGTTGATGCATGCAACCATGGAGCTATTAAGGTGTTTTGTTGCTTTTATTACAACCGTTTACTTTTTCAACATTATTATATCCGCCAGTTTGAAAAGAAGTCTCTTTAACTTCTCTGTCTATCATGGATTCATGTTCTAGCAGTGTAATTGTTATGCTTATTTTGCTGGTCTTTTGTGAACATACTGATAGCAAAGGTAAGTTTAATCTTAAATAATGTTAATCAGCTGTAATACACCTACTTTAACTAACACGTAGTAAAAGAATTTTGAAACGAAAAAAAAGTTACAGAGAAATTTATTGAAAGTATCATTTTCAAGGAAAAGATTGCACCCTTCACCTACGTTCGGGGTTATTGCATTGTAAGCTAAGTAAGTTTTAAATTCACTTTATCATTCAAAGATCCCTTGAAGCAATGATGTTGTTTTTAGTTTAATGGTAAAAATTGTGCTTCTGTACGAGCACATTCCGTTCAATACTTGTCATTTTTATTTTTAGGTCTATGCAGTTTTGCAGAATACCACGAATTGATAAAAAATCAAAAGGAAGGTAATGTATAGTAAATTTTTAATTGTTGAGATGAATTAACCTAATTACAAACAGCAAAAGGGCTATACTACTTCCGGTGTGGGGTATGAAATTGTTTAGCCGACTGTCAAGTCGACTAACAGGTAACAAGGCATATTGTTTACAGTCCATTCCTTCGATTAGGTAAACCAGGAAGTTGTTACTGGAAGAAGATGCTTCCCGTTTTGAAGTGAGGTTTACCCTCTCCAGATCACACAACAATCTGTCTCTTGTATCTTTTTGACATTTTTATAACTTAAGACTTAGACAAGATTATACAAAGTAAACAAAAAAGAGATATTTCCTCTGCTACTTCTACAGTAAAACTGGGGTGTTTATCATTAAACAAATATTAAAAAAAGCAAAACTGCTTGCCATACGCCACTCCCCTTACATTGCCAGTCGTCAGGGAAAAATTGCATCTTTTGACTCTGTGACACAAATGAGAGGGAATCAATTCGGTTTTATGTAACAATGAGTGAACATTATTCTATATAGGTTGGTCATTTCAGCAACTTCAGGAAACTTAAGGGGTTGATGTTGCAAGCATCAGACTTATGTCTCTTCAACTTATTTGCATGAGGCCCTTCTGTAGGAAAAGACGAACTTCATCGGGTTATTTTAATTAAACAGTTGTTTCGAGTTTCATAGCACCTACCCTTATAAGTGGCGGGGCCAACCTCCTCACTGGGGCTGGGCTATTGATGTCAAATTAAAGCCAAGGTAGAAAAGAAAAACTCCGTCAGTCGAATAAGCAGTTTATCGTTGATAATCTTCTAGCGATTTAGCGGCTTTTAGATAATCAGCATAATAAAGCTTTCCCTTCTGACTTCTTTTGAAGTAGCGCCTCCATAGGTTAATCTCGTTGTAACATTTAACCTAAAAGGATCTCAGAAAATTAGAAACTGTGATTAGAAGCTTGAAGCGCATCATTGGCACAAAACTGTCGTTATTCCATACAGTGTATCAGCAACGAGCACCAAGATGAATTAAAGGTGTCCTGAAAGACGATTCGCACCCCACCAGAGCAGTTTTAAGTTTTTTTTTCCGTCACGAAACATTCCCAAAGTTTTAAAAGTTGTGAATAATTTTCTGGAAGTTTTTATCCTGTAATAACAAAGATTTTCCCTCTTCACCAATACTAGAAAGCCTTATTTAGGACTTCAGTCAGGAGCTGGTGATTGTAGAATAATTGTAGAACTTTTTAGACGTTTGACTCTACATGTTTCGTTTAAATTTTAAATGTCTTCTATTTTATCTAATAAATATATGTTTATTTTATTCTTTCTTGCCTATTGTTACTTGTTAAATTCTACAATTGATGATTTCATGTTTTTTCTGTCTTGTACTGATGACAGCTTGTGTGGTCACATGTTTTTCATGGTTGACATGGGTTACAAAACAGCAAATCCTACCCAAATCAGGGGCGGATACAGGATTTCTGAAAGGAGGGGGGGGGGCGAAGTTGTTCTACCTGTGATTGATGGCACTATACCATCTAAGCGGAGCACCACCATCGGTTGGCGCGGAGCGTACAAGAAAATTTTTGACAAAATAGACCTCTCAGATCGCCGAAAATAGCACTTCCCATGTCTTATTTTTGCATTTTCTGCTTCATATAATTTCATGTCTCAACTCTCAACACATTAATTTTTCCACAAGTTATTAACAGAAGACAGTTTATCATAGGCACAGTGCCTGGTACAGTGCCTTACTACAATGCATCCTGTTCAAGGCGTCTAATCAGATCTTTAGTAGTCATGTACTAACTTGGTGAATATTGAGGGACTTCCTTGAGAATTTGTGACGCATATCTTAGTTCGACTTAATGTCAGGACCCAGGTACCTTCCATTAACATGTGGAGCATAAGAACAGCTCACTGATCGAAACTTGACAAGTTCAGTAGTTAGTTCCGCCCGCATAGATCTCAAGTTCTGAGAAGCTAGATGCGGGTCCACCTCTGACCTGTCCGTTGGTGGACCACTGGCCTAGGGGAGGGATTCCCACCCTCCCCTTTTGGAAAATTTTTTGATTTTATAGGTGTCTACACGCAAAATGGTAGCACTTTTTTGGCAAATCAGTCAATGTAATGTCATTAATTTGCCCATAAAATATCTGCACTGATACTCAAAAACTCGCAAAATTTAAAACTCTCCAAACGATACCGATCATTGGTTGTTTATTGTTACTCTTAATTTCTGATGCAGCACAGTTTAGAAATCACGTAGCACGTGCCCCGTTCGGCGTAAATGACACCGTGCTGCTTCTAAGTGATGTACCAAGGGAAGCGGGCCCGTGTTAAATTCACACCCAAACGGCATCACACACTTTCCATAATGGGAATTTTTCTTGAACTAGTTTCTTTCACAAAAATGTGTACATATCTTGAAGGAATTACAACAGGATGAGTGTTAAGTTGAATGAAATGTTTATGCGGCCCTGATAGTACAAAAGTAATTACGTATTTTTGCATAGGACTGAGTGGTTATGATAAAGTCGGCTAAAACATTTCGTTCCTTCGTTGGGATGAAATTTCTGAGACAAACCCTGCCTCTAACGCGCGAAACGCATTTGTTTTTGGTTTGTAAGTTGCGTCGCGCGGCCATTAGACTCGATTGCTACATTAGAATATTTTCGATACCTGCTATGGAGGTTAGCTATGTTGCTACAGTCTACGTAACAAGAGTGCCTTTCGCAAGGCAAGCAGCGGGATGCCCTATGATGTGATTGGTACCGTAATTTGCTAAATTTGTGGTTTAGTTGGGAGGTATACTTCCTAAGGCAGGTTTTTGTTTTGTGGCTCTATCATGTATTGAAATGCGGGTTTTTCAAAGGGTTGGGCTGGGCAGCAGGTCTGGGTGTCCAAAGCGGGCCAAACCCGCGAAATGCGGGTCATTTGGGAGGAATGAGTTCGCGGTCCCCCGCTAACGCTTGCTGCAGTGGTTCGCAGTTGTTTGACGAATGGGCCGCCTGATTTTTTCCCTCTCTGATATGGGCATTTATTATCAAAATTCCACGAAAACGTGTCAAAATCAAGGCTGGGGTTAGAACAGGTTTAAAGTCGGCCTCGAACTTGCGAATGGAGCATGGTCTCTCATATTCCAACCTCAAAATTGGGAAAAGACAACCATAAGTTCGTTAGTGAAAAAAGGGAGCGTGGTTGGATTCTAACAGTTCAATTGGTCGACGGCCCTTCATTTCTGTCGAACAAACAAAGCTAAATTTTGACAAACAAGTCAAGGCATGGCAAACACAATCATGTGTAGTAAGATAGCATGCGTGTGAATTGTCCCAATCGACGTTCAACCTGATCTGCTGTGCGCTATGACCCCCATACTTCGAGGTTGTTAATTACAGCATCATTCTCTATCACTCTACTCTCTGTCCTTCTCTCTATCTCTTCTCTTTTCCGTTTTTTCCTCTCTTTTTTTTCCTTTCATTTTTTTTTTTGGCATTTAAAAAAGGGGGGGGGCTGGGTCGCCCCCTAGATCCGCCCCTGCAAAAAGTGCAACAAGACGAGACATGAGGGGAGGTATTTTTCCCTGAAAAAAGTATGGTTATCGACCTGTTTTGTCTAAATTTCGTGCTTTAGACGGCGGAAGTTTTTTCTACCTGGGCATGTGAGGGGAAGCACGTGGGGGTCTTTTTTAGATGTGGCTAAATCTTTCGAGGTACATGGCTAAGGAGGGTGACAATAGAATTCAGTATTCCTTGTCACAGCACATTGGCATATTGGTGTTTCGATTTTAGTGTTGATTTCATTAGCGTAAGAAACAGATGGCTGAAAAAAAGTGGGAGCTAAAGTATGCTTCCGCCCAACTTTTCAAAGACAAAAACTCCATATTGGTCCTCTTCTGTGAAACACAACTTCAACGTTTTTAATATAAGGTGAGACCGTTTTGACAAGTGTATGTTAAAAACTACACAAAACTTTGCACAGGCGCGGATCCAGGGGGCCTGCCCCCCCCCCCCTCGCCACGAAAAAAAACCGAAAGGGGAACTGTTTGAACTTTATGGCAAACTAAGTCTTTTTAAAAGTGGTTATGTAGTAGAAAGAAAATACATTTGAAAATACATGAAGTTAAATTGGAGTAAAACGACGAATTACCATTATGTGCAATGGAACATTAAAAAATTACGCTTAGTTTTACATTACGAATTGTACTTTGTTCGAAGTGCCATTCCATCTAGAATTTACAGAATGAGTGATGCAGCATATGCAAGTCCAAGGTACTATGTAAATGTTTCCTAACAATGCATCTTGCCACTTTTCTCCGACAACTTCAATGCTGTAATGTACTTCCAATTTTAACTGGTAAAATATACCACTACGTGAGGTGGGACACCAAATCTTCTTCACACTCCCCCCCCCCCCATTTTATTTACAAAATCGCCCATCTGCGAAGAAGTAAGTGGTGGTCCAAAATAGTGTCGAGCCTGCTTGGGGCCCACGAAACAATAACAAAAACACCCAGGAACGCTGAAACTGTGAGCCACGCTATCTAACACGAAAAGTTTTAACAAAGATTTACCTTTCATGTCTACTTATGTGCGGGTCTCCTTAATCTTTATAATAGGAACTTTGTAAAGTTTCTCTTCCAATTTCAACAGTGAAAGCATTCAATATTATATGCCCCTGATCAGTTCAGTGCTTTGTCAAAGACATTACCAGTTTGCATCCAAGCTAATCGATGTAAACGAAAATTTCTCAAGGGGGGGGGGGGGTTCATCCCATCTACTTAGATAGCACACCTTTTCTTACGCCCAACAAAAATAAGAACAACGCACTGAAGTATGAGAATTTTTCAACATATGCTCAGTTCGAATATTTGCCAAAGATAACACTATTTGGTATCTAAGCTACCTTTAACGAACAGAAATTTCTCAAAAGAGGAGGGCCACCTCCTCCTACCGGACGGCGCCTCTGCACCAGGTGACAAAACCGTTTTATACCTACGACAAAAGAACGCTCACAGACACAGAAAATAATTTCATTAAACAGGGATGTAGTACTCGAGACCGGTCTCGGTCTCGAGACTGGTCTCGAGACCAGTTTTTCCCGGTCTCGGTCTCGACACCCTGTGGTCTCGGTCTTGGTCTCGGTCTCGGTCTCGAACCCTTGCGGTCTCGGAATTTTTCCCGGTCTCGCTTCGAGACCAGCAAAAAACTTGTATTTTTTTCTTTTTTTTTAAATAAACTCATTTATTTCAAACTATTTTTAAGTTCATTTACTTTCACTGAAAAAATAATTCATTGAGAAAAAAAATTATTCATCCAGTGAGTCCATACACTGTATCTAATAAGGGCTTAAGTTGAACTTTCTTCTGTGAGCTAGGGAGTGGGTCTTTAACTTAACTTGGTCAATGGGGATAATAGTGCATTGGACTAGCACACAGGTAGGCCTAAGGTTACTCAGTATAATCAGAACAGTGGCAATCTGGTACTGCACTGCATTGCGTGTTCAGAGTGTGTGTGTATTGAAATCCCCTTCTCAGTGTTTGTTCAGTGCTATCCATTTCTAGCTCTTCAGGACTACCTGTTGGACTTTTCATGACCATATTTAACCCAATCTGTCTACTAATGATCATTTGGCTATTGAAGAAATAGAATGAACTAATATACCAGTTCCATATATAAATATCTTAAGTTGTCGACCAGAATTCTTTCTTAGATGGGAAAAAAGTGCAACTGCAAAACATTTGGTCATCATGATTAGATATGATACTACAGCTATCTGTCGACTCTGAAGGCTATGAGTCTAGGCCTAAATATTACACTCTGTTAACTGTATATTATATGCTAGGCCAGGTGGGGAACCTTTTTCCCTTGACGGGTCGTTTTGATAGTCGTAATCCACTCACGGGACGCAGATAGTGAGCGCGCAAAAGCTTTCCCCAAAGGGCACAGGCCAAGGAGCCCTAAACAGGCCCTGGTAGGGTTAGGGGAAAAGCCCAGGTAAGGAACTAGTGCGATCCCCTGAAGCCATTGAGTTTGTGCAAATTTGTAGGCAATAGAATGCTCATCCACTAACTTTTAATGGCATTGACTGTGCAAGGCTACTCAGACCAGAAGTATCACAATATCATCATTTGTATTCTTATTTATACATGAAGCTACAGTGAACAAAAAGTGCGCGTAAAGCGCGTAGAAAAAATCGCGCATTTTGGAACAAACTTTAGTTTTCTTCACTTTAAATTGCAAAATTATCTACTTTTTAACGTTTAACACACTCTTCGGAGGGACACTTCTAGCCAGTGGCGTAGCTACGGGGGGGGGGGGGATGAGGGGGAACATGCCCCCACGACAAAGCCGTGCCTCCCCAGGTGCCCCCTCCCCCGTTGAACATTTTGGAATGCACATCAGTTCTGTATATAAGCCCTATAGAGAGGGAGAGAATTCTGTGTATAAACCCTAAAGAGAGGGAGAGAATTCAGAAATTGTGTCCCCCTAGGAAAGGTTCGTGACCCCCAGTGCCCCCTGCTCAAAGAATCCTGGCTACCCCACGGCTTCTACCCCCCCCCCCGAATCTACCGAAATAAATGCAGTGTCCTCTAAGTTACGTACTGTAAGAGATAGACCTACATATGTGATACTGCAATTCTGTTCAATGCTATGTAGCAGCCTACCACTAGAATTACCAGGTTTCTACAACTGGTTTGTCTAACGAAAAAGTGGGCATTTATGTTGTGCATACTAGGGTTTTAGTGCAGTATGACGTGAAATATCCAGAAAGTGGTATGTGCAGGATAAATGATGGACACCTTGGGCTAAGGCAGGATAAACAATGGGAACTGTCACAACTAAGCAGAATGCCGCCCTTCTGTTGCGACCCCAGGTTGTTTCTTCCCTGCCAGCGAAATTTGGCAAAAAACATTTTACACGCACAATGAAGATCAGAGAGATTTGATTGAGAAGATTCTCTAGATTTCAACAATGATTCATGATTATTTCGTCTCTCCTTCTCAAATTATTAAATGATGATCAATGCATCTCAATTTACAACATACATTTACCTTAATCCTATCGGCCTAGTACACCGGTGAATTATTTACCCCAATAAACTATCTTGTGATCACTTACGCGACGCGAGGGCCCTTTTCAGTTTCCTTCTGGTTCTTTTCTGGCTTCTCCTGATACGCGTGGTAACCGACTCCTAGAGTTCGCTTTCGCTAGTCCCGTCGTTGTCACCATGCAGCTCGGTCCGCCACCAGCAGAGTATGGTACTCGTGCCTTTGTCACCCAGATGACGAAGCAAACTGGTCCTCCTTTAATAAAAATTAAATTAGGCGCCCGTGACTACGTATCTCAGTCCAAAATACGGATCTTCCAATTCACTTTATCATACAATCCCTCACCATCTCCTCCTTTCGAAAATCAATGAATTAATATATCCAATTATGTCAGAGTCGATCTGCTTCAATTGATTGTCAGAATCATTCTCTCGAATCCCTTATTTTCTCACCAGTCCATCTGCTATGCTCCAAGTCTGTTTCCGTTCGTCCCTTTGTCGGCAACTATTATTAAAGGTGGGGCCTATTCACACGAAAATTTTCGTGTGAATAAAGGGCACTGGTAGCACTATTCATACGAAAATTTCCGTATGAATGGTGGGCAGTGGAAGCACTGTTCATACGAAAATTTTTGTGCAAAAGCTTAAACTTCCACTCTTTTTACAGGAATATGAGTCGATGATCTAAAATTGACATTTGGGTGGTTTTTTTGAAAACCAGCTAGTTCGGTTTCTGTTCTCTTGCTTATGTTACGGCGGAACGTCATCATTAGTAGCTTTTCAAACATTAGCTACGTTCGTCATACGATTTATAATGCAGCTATTAGCGCATGTAGGCCTAGTAAAGTATTGTCGTACTGTTTCTTCCGAGTCTGCAGTAAAACTTAATTGACACAAGTAGACTAAATCTTTTAGATTTAATGTCCTCTCATAGGCAAAAAATGGTCGGGAAACAAATGAGATTGATGCGAATGCTCGCAAAACAACATCCCAGTGCTTTTCAAGTTTGCTTTTAAAAATGCCTTGTACTTACTTAGGCCTTCAGTCTGAGTATGAGAACGAGTGTGTGTTTCTCATGCACATGCACCGATCATTTGTACCGTAACGTAATCATACTATCAGCGTTCACGTGCATGTGCGTACTTACGCAGACTGTACGTAAGCAGAGCCATTTATATGGCTTTGTACATGCCAGTCGGCTAAAGTTTTCTTCGTATGAATTATTCATACGAAAATTTTCGTGTGAATAGTCACAACGATTTTTAAAACTTTCCAGGAAACCCTTCCGGTACAGTTCCGCTGCACGTGCAAGCTCTTGTCAATCATTCTTGAACTTTCCCCGAGTGGTGGCGCTCTTCCAAATAAGTTGGCTCAACCGTGACAGGAACCATAGGCTAAAAGATTATTGTCAATTACTTTGTAAATGATTCTGAATTTGCAGTTATGAATTGTCTTGCGGGCCAGGCAAAATTGTCTCGTGGACCGCATACGGCCCGCGGACAGGAGGTTCCCCACCCCTGTACTAAGCCTTCATAGTTATCTGCAATCCTATTCTAGGCTCCAAAACAAAATGTCTGGTATTTGAACTACGGGTACTCCATGGTCATGTTAGGTCCGCAGGAAAGGTTGGCACTAACTAGAGTTCTGTGAATCATTTTTCTGTGGGCTGGACAAACTCACTATGATGCATTAATTGGCACCAAGTTCATCAACACTGAACACTTGCTAGCACTGACTGATCCGATTTAAAGAGAGGGGCCACGTTAGAAAAATACATGATTATGTTAAATTATTAATTATGTTAACTATGTTTGGCATATGATAATAGAAAACAGGTATACATATCAATGAGCGACGCACTCTTAGTACCATATAGGTCGTTCGTGGAACGTAAGGTAATAAAGTCAGGTAAAAAAGTATTCAGAAAGTTGGACAGTTTGTCTCATTTTCCTATACAGTATGTACAGTCGGTCTCGGTCTCGGTCTCGGACATTGTTGGTCTCGGTCTCGGTCTCGAATTTCTGTCCTGGTCTCGGTCTCGGTCTCGACACCCCCTGGTCTCGGTCTTGGTCTCGGTCTCGGATATGCTGGTCTCGACTACAACACTGTCATTAAAACAGGCCAGTGGTTCCCAACATTAATTAAATCTCCACACCCAGCGACACTACCAGGGTTTTAAAGGAGCTAGAGGGGGTGGTAAGTGGGGATAAGGAAGAATTACGGGGCAAATTTTGCATGTGTGTTTTGCTCCTGTACACTGCATACCTTTGTACAGGAGCGGACGGAGAGAGAGGAAATCCCCCAACCCCACCTTTGGTGGCGCAACTGTCATCGTGCCCTTTCGCCTAATGAAATTGGGCAAACGCCCTCCCCCACCATCCCATGCCTATAACACTATGACATATAGCTTTACCATGGAAAACTCAAAGGAAAGAATAAAAACATAATTAAAATGAAGGGTAGACAATACATTGTTTTTAGATGTGGGGCAGGCCACAGGTAGAACAAAAGCGGTGTGGGGCTTCCTTTGTGATGACGAAACCTCAACCTGCGATTAAAGAAGGAGGGAAGTCTTGATCGGGGTCAGGACGGCGAACCCTTTTTAGAAATGGGGCAGATATTAGAGGGCTTAATTTGGTAGGCCTAAAAACTATAATAGCCTTGAATACGCACCCTAAAAGATTAAACAAAATCATTTAACCATTTGTAGTACAGTAGTAGGCCTATCTAGGGACCGGTCCCTTTGAAGTTAAATGGGAGAGGGATGATGGTAGAGTTTGCATGGGGCTTTGGAAGGGTTAAATCACGCAAACTGTTCTACTACTGGTAGTAATAATGAGATAGATAGCCGAAATTCGTGCCGCCAAGAAATAACATTAACGCAAAGTTTTGAATAGCCTTTTCCTTCGTTACACATTGCCAAAGGTTTCTATCATGCTACAATATCTCCAAATGTCACTTTTGTCAGTAAGCTGTCCATGGACAGCAATGACAAAATTAAACTACTTTTGAGGTACAAAAAGTTGTTGGGACAATTTTCAGACATGACCCTGCCCCTTTATCCGTCGTCACTGATGGGGGTCTGAGCCACCCCCTCCCCATGTAAAACTGGAAAGTAAATGTCATTCCCCGTCATCTGGCAAATAAGAAAGGACTAATTCACAAACGTTGTAGTCTAGTGCACATGAGGAAGAAATGTTACTCGAAAATTGCTGATTTCATTTTGTCTCCATTTAATAAGTACTAACCTTAAAGCTCAATTAGAAAAATCTTTTTCGTACCTTTTTACCCACGTTTCAATTTTATATCTCAGTTTTTAATGCCCTGTCGCTTATTGTCCTCTTAATTGTCCTCTTTGTCGAAGAAGGGGAGCTGTAGCCCCTGTTGAGAACCACTGCCAGACTGCTGTGGGCTATGAATTTATTGATAAGGGGTAATGATTCGTATGAAAAAGTATGCATGTAATTTGCCAGACAGGTAAGAGTAAACCAATCCTCTTATAACTTCAGGTTCTCAAACCAGCGATTGTCTATTGAACGACGGAGAGTCGTTTGTGAATATCAACTGCTCCGAGAAGTGTACGTGCCAGCATGAACAACTGAAGTGCGACGCGAACTACAGTTGCAGCCCTAATGCAGAATGCAAACTGCTAGACGGTGTGCGACAATGCTCCTGCAATGACGGCTACGAAGGCAATGGTGAGACGTGTAGCCCACTGTACACTGATTGTTACGATGCTTACCAAGCCGGGCACAGAGAAGATGGTGTCTATACTATTTTCCCAACCGGATGGCCAGGACCACCATTTAACGTATCATGTGTGATGAGTAGTCCCACTTACGATGGAGGGTGGACGGTAAGTTACCCTGCAAACATATTTAAACTTGCATAAGTGGTCATATACGCATGAAACGGGGACTTGAGGACGGACTCCCCCTGAGTAAAAGCAAATGTCAATAACAATTAACAGTGCAAAAAAAAAATTAAAGGGCAAAATTTACGATAATATTTGCTATTATGTTTATCTCAGGACAAACACCCCTGGTGAAATATCTTCCCAACACCAGGCCCGTAAGCAGGGGGAGTCGATTGGATCGTCAATGGCTTCGTTTTTTAAGTCGAATCCCCTTTGATATCGAATCCCCTTTGTAAACTTGGGGTTCGTCATTACTAATTACTTATTCCTCCCTCTTGCAATGAAGAAACTGAGATTGTTACAAATAAAACACACATTCCATATGAATATTAGCATAACATTATAAACATATTACGTCATTATCCCAACACCTCCCTTTTCTGCGCTCTTCTCAAGCAATATCATTGATTCGATTTTCATCGTTTTTTCAAAAAAGGGGGGTAGGCTGTATGTGCATTTGCTTTCTTTTGTACATCCATTCTCTCGTAAAGACTGGCTGGTTCTTTCTGATGTACATTTCTCAAAAGTGGTCACTATGGTTTTATGTTTCTTAATATTATAGACCAGTCGGTGATTAAAGGAGCGGTTGTGGCCACCCCTATCAACCCTGATTTCGTTTCATGTCTCATTTGGCGCCAACCGCATGATAAACCGAGTTAAACTATAGTGAAAATTTTGTGTTTATAGGTTTAAGAGCACAATTTCCCGAAATCTAAAGCATTTGTGATGCCAAATTTTCTCTTCCACTCGGAGACTAATGTATGATAAACGAGAAACTCTGGTAACGAACTAAAATTTTAGAGTGCGGTGTGCTGCAATTTATTGCCACGAAGAATACTACCTACCTTATTCTGGCTACTGATGTGTAATAGGAGAAAATCTGCAATGATACGCTGTGTCACTAGGAAGAGGAAGATTTTTCACCTCCTTACCGCACATAGGCCTATGCTCGTTTTTCTCCGATGGATCTATATCTGAGGTGGATTTTTGACATTCTTTGTGCCAGTCAATGGCTGACCCCTTGAAGGTCCCATGCAGATGAGGATTCAATACCTTTAGACCCATTTCACCAACGTCACATTTCTTGTGACAACGCAACTTGAAAGCCGCCATAGACCCTTTTCCAAATAGCAATTACAAAGGATTGTGGGAATGGATTCTGGTGTGTGTCGTTTTTGGCCACAGTAGAATGCCATTGAGAAAAACGCCCCACTTCAAAAGTGTATCCCACAATCATTTGTGACTGCTATATGGAAAAGGGTCTATGTTGGGGAAACAAGCGAGGCTTAGATAATTATACATACATATTTAAATGGTAAATCAATCGAAGCCAGGCAGTGGCGCCACAGGTGCCTGTAAAATATACCCTGCATGCACGGTGTCGTGTACAACTGTAGTGAAGTTAAGTGATGTAGTTTACAAATCATGTTTGTTCCACGTGTGCGTTCACGTTCCCTTAACATGGCAGCGTAATCCTAACATGACGTCACATGTGACACGGTCTATTCGAACCCCCTCCTGGAAAATCCTGCGAAAGGGCCTGAACACCTATGTATATAACTATAGTATAATTATTTACCACACTTTGGATCGAACGTGGGTTTATTTATGTACAACACTGTTAAAATACTGTTTAAATTTTTTAAACAACCACATATTAACCAGTGAATCGCTCAATGTTGTTTAAATTTCAAACAAGGTTGTTTGAAATTTAAACAATGTTGTTCAAATTTCAAACAAGGTTGTTTGAAATTTAAACAACATTGAGCGATTCACTGGTTAATATGTGGTTGTTTAAAAATTTTAAACAGTGCTTTAACAGTGAATAGTTCATATGTTAGTCCAGGAAGACCCAGCTCCATTAGTACTCTAAAAGGTAAGGTATTGTGTAAGGATCTTTACAGTTACAATAACTGGATAAAATCATTTTCTTTTTAATTTAAAACAAGGTGTTCCAGCGTCGCATAGATGGTATAACAAACTTTTATCGAGACTGGGATAGCTACCGATACGGCTTTGGTTCTTTGGATGGTGATTTCTGGCTTGGCAATGAAAAGATACATTATCTCACAAATCAGAAGAATTGCAAACTACGAATCGATTTAAACACTTCTGGAGGTTACCCTATATACGCTGAGTATTCGTCCTTCCGTGTCAGTAATAACAGTTACCAATTCCGCATAGATAGCATAGGCAGCTATGATGGATCTGGACGTACGTACTAAAGTATTAGTTGCCATGTGTCACCACATTGTTTTCATCTGTTTGCTTTTATTGTTTAGAATGCAGTGTGCAGCAGGCCCGTAGCCAAGATGGGTGGGGAGGGCCGCCACCTATTAAATTTTTGCCTCCTATGAAATTGAAAGTTACCGTGCTATTGCCCTAATGTATTTTGGCATATCTCGACCCCTAAAAACTAGTTTGCCCCCTGGAAGCTATGTCGCCCCTTCAGCACCTTGTCTGGCTACAGAATGCTTGTGCAGCCCGGAATCTGACCGTATACATGGTGAATTAACTTAATAGTCTGAAGGCAGATTTGTACTTGAAGGGCTACAATTCTCACCATAGACAGTAAAAATTACTAAGATTACTTGTCGCCCGTCCTTCAATTTAAAGGGAAATATTGTCAAGGGCACCGATCCTGGACAAAGCTGCAATGGTCTGTACTGAGCTTTTGAAGTTTAACACCATATCCACACACTGCTGTGTGTAAAGTGTTTACCGGTATGCATAGGGTACTGTACACTTCTAAGTGATCCAGGCAAGGCACCATTAACCAATCAGAAGTCTTTAAGTCTCATGACGTCTTTAAGTATGCACAAGTGCGCCAAACATGCCGTTATTTCCTCTGCTGAGTGGCAATTTTTCTTCCTCTTGCCAAAGAGAGGGGTAGAACGTCTTTCACAAGTGAGGGAAAGTAATGGCTATAATTGTGCTTCTTCAGCTCCGCATGCGCAGTTGAGTGCTCTACAAACAGCGGATTCATGGGCCGGCATCGGGTCCTGGCATAGTCCAGGAGTAATTTTATGGTGGGATCCAGGAGGAAAATTATTCCCCGGAAGCTGAGTTATTAACGAAAAGGAAACACTTGCCTGAAGCTTTCCAGCTGACCTCCCAGTCGAAAGTCATTGAGAGCATATACTAAGCTTTTCACAGCCATCAAACTTTACAAACTTTGAACGAAAATCTGTGCAAACAGCTTACAAAATAATGAACAAAATAATGAGAGAGAAGAAATTAGGTATAGCTAGAGGTGGATAGGACTAATAAGCACTGATTTAAAATGTTTATTCTTTGCAAATGTGCATAAATAAATGCACAGTCACAATGGACCAGAAAATGATAGAATAAGTTTGCCTAGCTACTAAAGCTTCAAATCATATTCATCGTCCTACATGTTACTCAAAGTATTAAATTGCGACGTAAAAGCCTCTTGATGCCCATACTCTAAACTTGATTGGAGTTTTGGGGCCAGCGTAGTTCATTTGTATTATTGTGCTCATAATTTTGTACTTATTCGGAACTACAAAAACTACAGAAAAAAACAAACTGCCATGATCTTTTTCAAGGAGAGCCACTAGTGCCTTAATTTTTAAATAAGAAACGTTCAAAGAAACTTTTAAGCTAGCACGACATTGATGCAAACTGTTTACAAAGTAATTGGCTGAATAACTAGAAAGAAAGAAATTCCTTCTCATAAATTTACATCGAATGTCACCACTTTTATTCGTTTAAGTCCATTCTTTTATTAAGTTAAAATTTTCAAATGTGACGGAGAATCCCATCAGTACGCCCTTCCACTTGGTTACATTTTCTAGCAAATATTGCAGCCTTAAATTAAATTGAGCCCTTCCGTCTATGCTGCTTGCTAAGAGACCAGCGCTGTTATAGCACTTAGCTCTTGAAAAAGCATGTTGTTCACAATTATAGCGGTCAATTTAAAATAAGGGTATGATACAAGCGGCAGAGGGTGAGACAAACTGGAAAATGGAAAAAAATAAACTGCACTTGGGAAAGGCACCCTTCTTTTGTCGCAATCACTTATCTACCGTCATACAAACTTTTAAACTTGCCAGCAGAAATAATATAGAAAGTCTTTGAAATAACCGATCTAAAATTTCGTTGCAACTGATTTTAATCAACGCATGAAATAATAAAGAATTTTCATAACTCGATGTAATAATATTTTTCATTATTCCCAATATAAGGGCTTTCCAAAATGTAGAGGAGTTAACATTGTCTTTATTGCTTTTATTATGTAGCTGATGGTATGTTCAACACCCAAGGACGTGCCTTCAGCACATACGATCAGGATAATGATGCATGTCCGAACCACGCCTGCGCAGAGCAACATAGAGGAGCTTGGTGGTACGCAAGTAATTGGTGTTATAAGTGCGTCTCTATCGGGGAACAGGATGACATTATCGACTGCAGCAATTTTCGATACAGCGACAACTGTTTAGGAGAATGCACTTATTCAAACCTAAACGGTGCCTATAATGGAAGCTATGGTGAGGTCATCTTCTGGCATGATGCCTATGTATGTAACATCAACTACGTCGAAATGAAAATTAAGCCCTCCTAGACTGATGGTATTTTAGAGACTCAAAGAAGTACCTTTAGTACATATCTATCAAGACTATTTAAGACTAAAATAAGGACTATTTGAAATAGAATAGTACGTGCTTTATGTTTTAGGCGTCTTTTTCTTTTTCACGACCTCTTACACTTTTCTAATTTTTCAATCCCTTTTTTATGGTGATATACTCTTTTCTGAAATTTGAAATCACGAAACCAACTGTTAACTAAGCTCTCTCCATATATGAAAAAGAAAATAAAACACATCAAAATACTTTAAGCATTATCGAAGTTACCCTTTAAAAGTAAGTAGTAATGGAATTATCTCTGTAAAAAGATTAATATCACTCAACCTGATGAAAAGGAAATGGATACAGTTTACGATTGAAAAAAATAAATGAGAATATTTGAGCTATATACAATCAAGACTAGCGCTGTTCCTGTGGAATTCTATATGTCAGAACTAAATTTAGATCGAACAAATCTGGGGTCGGGGTTATGCTTAAAGAAGAGTTAAAGGGGATATGGTATACCCCAAACCAGAGAGTTGCTAGACTCCCTGCCCAAACATATTTAGGAATAGCCCTAGAGTTCTAAATACAGTTGATGACTGCACTTTGATTGACATTCATTCATTCAAACAATATAACTTCACCTTGTTAGTCAACAGTGACTTGTGCAGTCAGTTGTGTTCCCAATTAAGCTCACACACAGTCACTGTGTGTCAATATATTTGGCCTCCAGCATATTAAACTCGGTGCAGGGTAGGTACTATATCTGTCTTGGAGGTCTACTAGACAGGCGTCTTTTTAAAATGGAGGAGGGGTTAAAAGTACACTTAGTAGGGAGAATTTTACTGTCTGGGTGAGATTAGAGAGACTTTATTGTAAATCTGTGAAAGACAAACTAAATCTTTACATTCTGGTGAAAGTGTAATTTGATTCCAATGTGTAGTTCTCGAGATATCAGCAGATGAAGTTACCACATTTGTAACCTAAGGTGAACATGCAGTAAGCAGGCAATATCACCCCCTAACATTGCTGAGAAATGTTTTGTCTTTCAATTTATTGTTTTGACCTTGAAATAGTTTGGAATGTGACTTTCCGTTTAAAATGTCAAGTTTAAAAAATTCCGAGTCATGCCTCTCAAGCTTTCACATCACTAAAGAGTAGTAGAATTTCCATTATTACGTGCTGTGAGACAGTTTGGATGAAATTGTTGTTCACAAACCCTCACAATCATCCGTCCTTCCTCCCACCCACAAACTGTCTGCATCATTGATCCAGACTGGCTGCCAGTCAGACGGAGTAAGGCTATAATAAAAAAGTGTCAAATTGTGATTTTTGTAGTCAGCCTAATGCAACATTTTTATGCGAACAATTTCGTAAATACCCGAGGGCTTGCGGGGTCTTCATCTCCTGGCCCCTACCGGGGGTTGCCCCACCAGGGAATCTTAGGCAGGCCTCTGGACCCCACGTTGTTGGAGGGCGGGGGAGGAGGAGCGCTTGGCGCCGTTGCGGTTTTCAACCTGAATTTGTCTCCCTCTTGACAAATCCTAGCTACGCCCCTTGTCGGAATTAAATCAAACTTTCAGCAGAGTGTGAAAATTTAGTTCCCCTTTCAGGTATTGGAAATTAAGTTTTGCCTAAGCCATTTCTTGAAGACGGAGTCAGTCTTTGCCACATCCCTGTAACTGCGATGTTCAAGGCGCAATGCTAAGTAATAAAAGGGTTTGACTTGCTTAAGTCGTAGCCTGTATTCCAGTTTCGTAATGCAGACGTCATAGACCAATGTTTAGTGCAGACTTATCACATAACTCATCATGACATTTCCTTTGTTTTGCACATGATTCACCTCAATTGGAATATGCAAATCCATCCATGAATCATTTTAATCAAGTGACAAAATTTATTTTACTGAATTAATGTAAAATCCACGCAAAATAGGTGTTTTTAATATCCAAGGGAAAGGCCCTCAAACATCATGACCAAAAGAACGAAATTTAAAAGACTGTTGTTTTAAACCAAGATTAGGATGACTGCATATTCCTTTCAGAGACCGTTTGAGTCAAATTTTAAATATAACTGCTTCTGTTATTTTAATGTATCTCTTCCATTCCGACCATGCCATTCTTAGTTTAATCCGTTGTAAGTGTAAGTCAAAGGCAAAATGCACATAACATTTCAACAATTCTGTAGGTATGATTTCATCTTGAAATACTTTTTTAGTACAAATTCTGATTAAGGAGGTGTACTCAACATTTTCATCTCAATAATATACTACTTTCCAAAGCAATATCATAGAATTATGAAGAAATAGTATCTCTTTAAAACATTGATAAGTGCGTTGGGAAATTTGTTATCTTCTGAACACATTTGTTAAAAGTATCTCTTTGTCATATTATATATAGGCCTAATGGTGTCACTGTTCATACGGTTTATAAAATGTTTTGTGTGTATAAATACTGTGGGTAAATTGTTGTTATTTGATTCGTTTCGAATAAATAATTCGAAATGGCGTCAAATGAATCAAATTTCAAATAAGTCGATTTTACCACCATGATGTGCCCTATACCGTCTACACTGCTGTCTTCAACCCCATGATCGAATGAGCAGGAAAGTCCTTCTTGGATGTTCCTACTTGGGGGAAAACTGTGAAAATGCCAAGGAAAGCCGTCCTTACCGCTGACTAAGGAATTATACATCTTCACTTACCAAATACTAGAACACTTACATTAATATCGTGTATTTGTGGTAATAAAGGGTAGAACAACTGCCAACTCTATTGACACCTACAATAAACAAAGTAAACTCTCTAGATGTGCAAGAATATTCCTGGAAATTTGATTTCTTTGTGCTCGCTTCGCGCGCATACATTGTTACGCAGTCTCTAATGATCACTTTGATGTCACCGAAAGAAATAGAAATAATACGCGGAGCTGTGTTTCCAAAAACTATTTTGCAACGTAACCTTGAAAAAAACTTGTGTAAAGACGAGAAATAAGTACTGGTCTTCTGTTTTCTCCATTTCCATACAGCAGAACAACAGAATTATTAACTAGAATTCATAAACACTTTTATTGATTTCCTGCATTCTGATTGGCTGAAAACCATTCGAGACCGGTCTTAAATCGCATTTAAGACCGGTTTGCTGACAGTTAGGAGAATTCGAATGCCGTGGTTACGTGCGCACGGTGTGAGCGTGTAATACATTTCCCGCCTATGTTTTTTCGGAGTACTCGTACTACTGAAAACGAACGCGATACATCGTGAAAGCGAACGCGTCTCTCACAACTCCCGGTACATGCAGTAATTAACCCCGTACTATACTGTGTGCCACTGTTTGTGTCGCCAACTACTGTGTTACTGGGTATTGTATATATTGTGCAGTTGTTTCCTGTGTATGTTTACGCCGCTTACTGCCTGGTACTAACCTGCATCAATTTGACCCTTAAGGTAAGTGATATAAGACAAAAGAAAGCATATTCAACAAAGATATCGTATTTGTTATGTCAATCGAATTAGATTTTGTACAAACGATTGAATTTTAAATGAATTTGTTTTAAAGAAGTGAAAATATTTGCGCGGTTTTCCACTTTCTTTTGGCTTGAAGTTGTTCGCTGCTATCGCAAGAAACTAAACATGACGTCATAATAGAGCCCATAGTTAGCTGGGAGAATTAAAATGTGATCTGTAAAATTTTGTCGAAAATTTAATGTTTCTGTCGATTTACAGCATTTTAATGTTGATTGTTTATGAATGGGGATAAAAGCAGGGTGCCCCGGTCTTAAATGTGATTTAAGACCTCCGATGACGTCATCACAGAGGCAGCGGACCTCGGCTCTCGCCTCGGTCCTCTCAGCCTCTGTGATGACGTCATCATCGGTCTTAAATCACATTTAAGACCGGGGACCCTCGCATTTATCCTCTAATTATGTTTAAAAGAAGACAGTTGATCTATCTTCATCTTGTATGTCTGTAAATTTGGCTTTTTAAGTTGGTGGAAATAAATTGTATCATTTTCATTGTCATTGCCATTGTCTTTTTTTTTTCCTTCTAGGCCTACCCTCCCCACACAAATATCACTCCTTCTCTAATAGCCAGATAGTTCTGCTAAGCCGTTCTAAGCTATAAGTTTACCAATAATTTTACCAAAGCTCTACTAATTCGTTTGTTCGTTCTTTCGTTCGTCCGTTCATTCGTTTGGGCCGGGGTTGTAGAATATGCCCACGGTATTCCCCGCCTGTCGTAAGAGGCGACTAAAGGGAAGGACTTGAACCGTATTTGAACTGTATTTTACCGAACTTGAACTTGAGCCGTATTTGAACTTTACTTTTTTATCTAGCTGACATAACACATTCGTGTTGGTGTATTGTTAAATCTCATCTAACTGTTCAATCGTTTGCCCATTCACACGCTCATTCAGTTTACTCACTTAAGTTACCTGTGATTATACTCTGTTTCTCCTTAACTTGATTCTCTATCATCCTCTAAATCAGGGTCGGCAAACTAGGGATCGCGACCCTCAAAAAGGGTCGCGAAAATATTTCGGAGGATCGCGAAAAGGATTCCGGAGCGAAAAATAATTGCCAATTTCCTATTAAAAATAAGCAGTGGGATCATCAAATACGTTCCTTTTTCTCTTTTTGATCGCAACCAGAGCCAAAATGTGTAAAAGTAATTGA
The DNA here is from genome assembly GCA_029531755.1 of Holothuria leucospilota. NCBI lineage: Eukaryota > Metazoa > Echinodermata > Holothuroidea > Aspidochirotida > Holothuriidae > Holothuria > Holothuria leucospilota. Next base: position 35,566,147 of record CM055971.1, read on the forward strand.
AAGTGTAATAATGTTAATTTGTATTTAACCATGACAAATCGTGAACTGCTGAAACTATAGAAATAAGTATGGCTTAATATTACGTTCAGTACCAAAATATAAAAACTGAACGAAAAATTCAAATGAAAATAAATTAAAATTCTTACTTAAATTTCTTTCATTCATTGATGCACTGCTTCCATCTACTTTCACCTAAAAATGAAAGCGAACAAACGAATGTCTATTAATGTCTTGAAAACTTACTGTATAAATTTGGACTGTTGAAAGTAAAATATGATCAGATCAAACAACCAGCAAAACTTACCGAGAGCCCTCTTAACAGGGACAGTACGGGAGGGGGTGGGGACTAGTGGCTTTAGCCCCCATTCTCACAAAAAAGTAAATGGCCAGAATTTTGTCATTTTTTATCTGACGTTTTTAAACCAAGGTATCTCAAAAATGGAATATTTAAGTACTATTAAAAGGACTAGAAGGTGCCATTTTTGGTAATGTGTGAGGTAAAACCATTAAAAACCTTCAGGTCAACCACGTATAATTTAACTCCTCAGCACAACTGTTTAGACGTTGCTGAACCAAATTTTCAGTTCCTATGGAAGTTCAAGCTGGTTCTCAGTATTTGACGGAATAAGGGGGCTGCATGTTCCCAACAGGCTCACGGATCCAAGCAATGCCTTTCGAATTGGAACAGTATAAAGTCAATATTTTCAAACAGTGTATTTTGCAAGTCCAGAGTCAACATCGTTCTGAAATATGTGTATCAATGTGAATACGGGGAATTTCTCTGTCCCAACAGCATTTTTACAGATATTTCATTCATCTAATAAAGTCCTCTACTTATTTACTGCAAATCCATCTCCTATGACCACATCTATTCTATTACCTGGCGCACCATACAATACGAAACTTGTATATCAATGTATGCCTAAAATATGTTTCATTGAAAAATATTCCGGGACAGGGGTATCAGTATTTCCCCGAGTTACAGAAATAAAACTTGGCACGATGTGAGTGTACAGTTTGATAACATGGCTTTAGTTTACCTCTTTGTAAATGACCCGCATAGTACACGTTACTGAAATGTCGGTTGTTAATTCATTACGTTTATTGAATAAGGAAAATATTGACAATTATACGATTACACAAACTGTTACGTCATACAAAGCATTGGTCAATTTAAGTATTTTTGTCGTCAAAGAGGAGAAAACCAAATTTACTTCAAAAGAAATCCACTATTACCATCTACAAAACCATCTAATTCCATTCAATCATTTGGTAAAAGTTCTCAAAGGTGACGTAGAATCTCTTCAGCACCCCCTTCCACGTGCAGGTTACATTTTCTAGCAAAAATTGCAACCCTATATTAAATTGAGAACTTTCGTCTATGCTGCATGCTAGGAGACCAGCGCTGTTAGCATTTAGCTCTTGAAAAAAACATGTTATTCACAATTATACCGGTCAATTTAAAACAAGCTGATGATCCAGGCGGGACAGGGTGAGGCAAACTGAAAGACGGAAAAAATAAACTGCACAGGGGAAAGGCACCCTTCTTTTGCCGGAATCACTTATAAAACGTCAATATATACTCTTAATCTTGCCAGCAGAAATAATATGAAAAGTTTCTTTGAAATAACAGATTTAAGATTTCGTTGCAGTTGAATTTCATCAACGCATGAAATAATAAAAACGTAATCCCTCACTCAGTGTAATAGTATTTGAATTTCCCCCACTTTGAGGGCTGCCGATGTGTAGCAGAGTTAACATTTTCTCTATTGCCTTTATTATTTAGCTTATGTAGCTGATGGTATGTCAAGGACCCAAGGACGTGCCTTTAGCACATATGATCAGGATAATGATGCATGTTCGAACCACGCCTGCGCAGAGCAACATAGAGGAGCTTGGTGGCACGCAAGTGATTCGTGTCATAAGTGCATATTTACCTGGGAGACATCTCTACAGACTGCAGCAATTTTCAATACAGTGACAGTTGTTTCGGACAATGCAGTTATTCAAACCTAAACGGTGACTATAATGGAAGCTATGGTGAGGGCATCTTCTGGTATGATGCCGATGTATGTAACATCAACTACGTCGAGATGAAAATTAAGCCCTCCTAGACTGATGGTATTTTAGAGACCCAAAGATGTGCCTTTAGCACAAATGTCATATGATCAGGACTATTTAAGGCTAAAATGAAGACAATTTGGCATAGAATAGTCTACGCTTTATCTTTTTAGGTCTCTTTTTTTCAAGACCTCTTATTCTTTTCTAATTTTTCAATGCTTTTTATGGTGTTTTTCTCTTTTCTTAAATTTTAAACCAGAAGACCAACTGTTAACTTAGCTCTCTTCATATACATGAAAAAGAAAATAAAGCACCTACAAACACTTGAAGCAGTATCGAAATTACCCTAAATGTAAATTATAATGAAATTATTTCTGTAAAAAGATTATTATTACTCAACATGATAAAACGAAAACTGGATACAGTATACAAGGAAAGAAAAATAAATGAAAACGTTTGAGCTGTATACAACCAAGGCTAGCACTTATTCTGTAAAATTCTATGTGTGAGAACTAAATTAAGATCGAACAAATTTTGGCATCGAAATTATGCTAAAAGGAAGGGTTAAAGGGAATACTGCATCCCCCTCAAACCAGGGAGTTGCTGGACTCCCTGTCCAAACATATTTAGGAATAGCCTCAGAATTCGAAAAACAGTTGATGACTGCACTTTCATTGGCATTCATTCAAACAATATAACTTCATTCTTGTTAGTCAACGGGGACTTGTACAGTTAGTTGTGTTTCCAATTGAGCTCACTGACACAGACACTGTGTGTGAATACATGGAGACTTAAACTCCGTGCAGGCTAGGTACTGTGCCTCTGTTTTGGAGGTGTACTAGACAGTTGTCGTTTTTTAAATTGGAGAAGGGGGTAAAAGTAAACTTAGAAGGGAGAATTTTACTGGCTGAGGTGAGATTAGAGAGCCTTTAAAGCAAACCTTTAGGTTAATCTGTGAAAGACGAACTAAACCTACGCATTCTGGTGAAAGTGTAATTTGATTCCAATGTGTAGTTCTCGAGATATCAGCAGATGAAGTTACCACATGTGTGACCTAAGATGAACATGCAGTAAGCAGGCGTGATGTCAGCCCCTCACATTGCTGAGAAATGTTTTGTTTCCTTTGTTTTTCAGTTTATTGTTAATTTGACCTTGAAATAGTTTGGGATGTTTCTTTTCGTGTACGATGTCAAGTTTGCAAAAATTTACATGCTTCTCAGGCTTTCAAATTACGAAAGCATAAGTAGTAGTAGTTTTCCCATTACTACGTCCTGTAGGACAGTTTGGATGGAATTATTGTTCAAAAGCCCCAGGAAACACTCGCAATCATCCGTCCTCCCTTCCACCCACAAGATGTCTGCATCATTGATCTAGACTGGCTGTCAGTCAGACTGAGTAAGGCTATAATAAAAAGTGTCAAATTGTGATTTTTGTAGTTCGTTTAGTGCCCATCCATTTAATGTATAATTGTTATGCCCACAATTTCGTAAATACCCAGAGTTTAAGGGATCTTCACCTCCTGCCCCTACCGGGGTTTCCCCTGCCCCAAAGGCGGGCCTCTGGACCCCACGTCGTTGGAGGGCGGGGGAGGAGGAGCGCTTGGCGCCGTTGTGGTTTTCAACCTGAATTTGTCTCCTTCTTGACAAATTCTAGCTACGCCCCTTGTCGGAATCGAATCAAACTTTCAGCAGAGTGTGAAAATTTAGTTCTCCTATTAGGTATTAGAGATATATTTTTGCCTTAGCGATTTCTTGAAGACAGAGTCAGTCTTTGCCATATCCGTGTAACCGCAGTGTTCAATGCACAATCCTGAGTGATAAAAGTGTTCGACTTGCTTAAGTCGTAGCCTGTATTCCAGTTTCGTAGTTCAGACGTCATAGGCCTATGTTTAGTGCAGACTAAACACTTAACTCATCATTACATTTTCTTCGTTTTGCAATGCAGCCACCTCAATTGGAATTTGCCAATCCGTTCATGTATCATTTTAATCAAGTGACAATATTTATTTTACTAAATTGTAAAATCCATGCAAAATAAGTGCTTTTAATAAGCAACAATTAGCCTCTGAAACATCATGACCAAAAGAAAGGGATTTAAAAGAATGTTGTTTTAAAGCAAGATTGGGGTGACTGCATACTCCTTTCGGCGACCGTTGAGTCAAATTTTAAATATAATTGCTTCTATTGTGGTAATCTATCTCTTTCATCTCAACCATGCCATTCTTCAGTCCGTTGTATGTGTAAATCAAAGGCAAAAATGCGTATAACATTTCAACAATCCTGTAGGTATGATTTTAACTTGAAATACTTTTTCAGCTGTTCAGTACCATTTCTTATTAAGGAGATGTGCTCAACGTTTTCATCGAAATACTATACAACGTTTCAGAGCTATATTATAGAAACATAAAAATCAGTAGCTCTCTAAAACATCGATATTATCATCTGAACAATTTGTTGTATCCCTTTGTCGTATTATATATAGGTCTAATGTCGTCACTGTTCATAAAGGTTAAAATGGTTTGTGTGTATAAGTACTTTTCATGAATTTTTGTTACCGGTACTTGATTCGTTCCGAAAAAATAATTCGAAATGGCGTCAAATGAATCAAATTTCAAGTAAGTCGATTTTACCATGTGCCCTACCGACTACAACTGCTGTATTCAACATCTTGATTGAATGAACAGGAAAAGCTCTAAGTGGATGTGTCCCACTTGGGGGAAAACTGTGAAAATACCAAGGAAAATCTGTCCTTACCGCTGACTAAGGAATTATACATCTTCACTTACCAAATACTAGAACACTTATATCAAAAGGGCTCATTGAATTGGTTCACAAAATTCATGATTTTTTTTCACACCTGTTAAGATTTACATCTTGATAATAAATGGTCAAACTAAGAAATTCTGAACTTCTGACACATAACTGAAATAGCAATTATAGGATACTTAATGATTGCAATCATGTATTACAAATTTGGGACCAAACACTTTTACCGTTACATATTAATCATATGCAACCCCCCTCCACAAAACCATAATTTCTCACATTTTTGGTAACTATAGGAGGTGATACATGGGTACGTAACGAGGCTAATTAGAAACATTGTCATCTAATGATTCCCTCCAAGCTCATCACAAAATAATCGATATCAACTCAATGAGTCCCTTAAAGATCATGTATTTGTGGTTACAAAGGGTAGAACAACTGCGCAAGTCTATTGACACCTACAATAAACAAAGCAAACTCACTAGATGTTCAAGAATATTCCTGGAAATTTGATTAGTTTCGGCTCGGTTCGAGCGCATATATTGTTATGCAGTCTCTAATGATAACTTTGACGTCACTGAATGAAACAGAAACAAAACGTAGAGCTGTGTTTCCAAAAACTATTTTGCAAAGTAAAAAAAATCGTTTAAAGACGAGGAATAAGTACTGGTCTTCTATTTTCTCCATTTCCATACGGCAGGAAAATAGAATTTTTAACTAGAATTATTTTTAAAAGAAGACAGTTGATTTTTCTTTATCTTATATGTCTATTAATTTGGCCTTTTAAGTTGGTGAAAATAAACTGTTTCATTTCCATTGTCATTGCCATTGTCTTTTTGTCCTTCATCCTCCCCACACAAATATCACTCATTCTCTAATAGTCAGATAGTTCTTCTAAGTTGTTCTAAGCGATAAGTTCACCAATAATTTTACCAAAGCTAATTCGTTTGTTCGTGCTTTCGTTCGTGCGTCCATTCGTTTGCTCATTCACACGCTCTTTCAGTTCACTCACTTAAGTATTCAGTGATTACTCTGTTTCTCCTTTACTCGATTCTCTGTCATGCTCAGACTGATTGCTTACCAAAAAAGTGCGGTTTTCGTAGCCTGCTTGGTCCCTCATTCAATGTCATTGCAGCTTTGTTGTGTTGCTTGTTTACTACCCCAGAGGTACCTGAGCTCACTCTGAACCCCTTGTTTTCAAACTCCAGTGGTCCCATACCTCAGAACCCAGGGGTGCACGGCGGGTAGATATTTCCGGGGAAACATCAACTTTTGGCCAACAACTAAATTTTGTTTCAAGTTGTTGAATTTGTTTACCTCACTAGATGTAGTGTCCCTCTCTGCCTTTGGGAAAACTGGTTTCGAAAGCTCTTGAGATGCACAATGATGCTACCATGTTCATCCTTTTTGCAAATTAATATTATTTTCAACAATTTTCTTATGTTAAAAAAGGAATCAGAGAGCTAAGATATGTTCAATGCTTGTTTTCAAAGGCGAAGCATCGTAAGGTCTGAAACAATGAGAAAACTCTCCTCTTGCATTTGTCTGTTAGCAACCGGCATATATAGTGTATTATTTGCAATGCCCCATTTTGACGGAATGAATCAATCATTTTTGCCAATTTGTTTTTGAAAGGGGGCCCTATGGTTGTTAAGATGTCGTTATTCTTTTAAATTAGTGCACCCTGCTTCCCGGGAACGCGTGTGATGTGTTAAGCCCGGTGTGCCGTACGTCTGTTCTTCTCTCAGGTAATTTTGTCTCATAATATGTCTTCTCTTTACGACTTCGACCGCACCTCATCTTTACAGAGACTGCTAATCAGTTAATCTTAAAAAAAAAAAGAAAAAAGAAACTTAACATTTTCGTCAAAAAATAAGCTACACGTGGTCCACAACGTACTCATAGTCTACATTTCCTGCATAGGCAAATATTTATGATAAGAAATCAAACGATTTTAGTGAGGTCCGGCTACAACATTATTATAATTTAAAAACCCAAGTACTGAAGTGGCCCAGGTCCAAAACACTTCAGAACCTTCAACCCCTGCATTTAGGCATAAAGGCGCGGCTACACATGCAACCGATCCGTCGCGATTTGACAAGTCGATAGGCTACTCATCGAACTAATTTATCGCCGATCACTCAATCGCCAACCCTTGGATTCCCGACGAGAGTGGTCACGTATACAATCAGACTGGGCACTTTTCAGGCTACATATAGTTGCCGACGCATTATGGGAAACATCATGGCGAATTCTGTTTCTTTATCCCAGGATCGGGGGCGACTGTGCACCCGGGAGGCGATAGATGCTTAGGGACTGCAGGGGACGATTGCTAAAGATAAGTAACCTGGTTAACCAGGAATGAAAAGATTTTAAATAGTATCCTCTGAGCTCTCACATAAGGGTTCAATATGGAGACAAAATGAATCCATGTTACATTTCCTCCTAATGTGCACTTCAATTGTAAATTATTTTAAGGTCAGATGGCAGGAAATGCCTGACAGATGATTCCCATGACCTCGGCTTCCTATAGTCTTATATCACAAGTAGCCATACTGCACAGCTACACGCGATTCCGTCAAATTGTTTCTGTGTAAACTTATTTTGATCGTTGTATGTCAGAACAGAAGCCCCTTAGTACCTACAACGTTATGGGCATCAGAGCAAACTTTGCCGGGGAGGACCCTCCGGCCCATCAGGTCTTAACACCTACGGCGCCAGCTGGTTCCTCCTTCGCCATCACAAAGGTAGCTCCCCCGACCCCCTTGTCGCCTTTGTCGGCACTTAAAGCTCTAGGTATGTCTTTCAATGGTACTCTCTATCTAAACATGCGTCCTCACCTTTTTTTCTGCGAATTTCTGTTGAAATTGTAACGAACATGCGTTAATGATCCAACGGCACCAAAGGGGCTGCGGGAGAGCGAAGCACTCCCTCCTTCGGCGTGGTGTACAATTAAGGTCCCACCTATGGGGCTCTTGAGGGGTCCAAGGCAGCTCCCTGATGGTAAAGTTAACGGAGAACCACAGGAAGCTCCGTAGTACCTACAACGTTATGGGCATTAGAGCAAAACATTAAGCCATCCACAAGGAGCACGGTTCACGTAATAATGAAGTAATAATGAGACGGCGTATAAGCCAATAATGGATGAGCGCCGAACGCGTGAAAACGTACAGCTTACAAAACACTGCAAAAGTAATCCAGTATATTTAAATCACCCCAACGTTTCGAATTTTACTAGTACAATTTGGGGCAATGGTGTTTTTTCCCGATACTTTGGCTTGGGGACAGGGCCCCGTGTCCCTCGTTATTGGCGCCCCTGATTCTAGGCCTACACAAAGGGGATAGGAGTGTTTCTACCAGTTGCCAGCTTGTTACAACTGTATTGCTGACGATTTAGTTGAGTTGTGAAATACGGCTACATATGGCGAGTCGGCAACTCGAATGAGGCTACATTTCCAACTGATTAGTGTGCAGATTCCATTTTTGAATTTGCAACAAATTGTTGGTGACGGATGAAGACTAGTCTGCTACTGAGTAGGTAACACGTTTCGGGGTAGAACATACATGAAACTAATCGAACTTGGATCTTGGATCTTCACATCTCCGACCGTCGTGAGTCGGCTGTTTTGTAGACTCGCGACAAGTCGGGTGCATGTAAAGCCACGTCTTAAGTTTACTCAAATTAAGAGGCACGTTAGGTGCGGTGCCCCTTCAAGGAAGAAACTCCTTTGGGAGAGGAGTTCTGTTTTGATATCCGCCCTTTGGCTTCGGTTGTTTGGACGTTATGATTGAACCTTAAGTTTGAGGATAAGTTTCCTTTGGGTGCAGTTTATGTAGGATTCTCTGTTTAATATCATTAGTCTTATGGCGTCAAAGTTAATTTAAGCTCTGTATCAAGTACTACTGTGTTGGGGATTAGGCGATGCCATTTTCGACGCTTCCATCGGGTGTCAATAATAGATGAACAACGAAATAGGCCACACATAAGTACATAATGAATTTATTTGTTCTGCCATTAACAAGACATGCTTGTCATGGATACATGAAAAGCTGATTATGTCCCAGTCCGGTCACTTGATTGGAATTCACCTGCTTCATATACCACGGGAACACACACACACACACACACACACACAGGTACACAGAAAATGGAAATGGCTAACTTCAACTAATCACGAAATCGTAAGCCGTTTTCTAGTTTCTTTCATTGGAACTAACTCATTTTTTCAGGAAAGTTTTCCACGGCCGCCTACCTTTTAGGGTTTGATTTTTGACTTTGCTACTCGGTGTCCTCGTAGTATACCCCCATAATATATTCTTGAGAAGTGCCTAGTATAATTATCTCATCGCTCCATGACGAGGATAAGACATTGCAGTCACTTTGCCAGTTGAGCTATATATGCAGAGCCGTAGCTTAAGGGGGTGGAAGTTGCCTCCCCCCTGAGATTTCCAAATCGCACATGGAAGTTTTTGCACTTGAGAAAAAATAATGAAATGCTGAAACTTTCACGTCCCTATTATGATTTAAGGTCCTTAAAAACCTGGGATAAAACCTAAAAGGGTTCTTTTTCCCCAAATATGCCCAAGGAGCTCTCCGCACCCCCCTCCCACCATGGATACGTTCTTATGTGGATTACTGTTCCTGGTGAATGAATTCGGCTTTGACTGCTCGTCTTCAGCCGAACAGTGCTGTTAATAGTAAAAAAATACAAATCAAGGCGTTGTACACGGTATACAGAGAAGAGACGACGAGTATATTCACCACTGCGATATGGCAACTGTCCAGTCAAAATCTATTTGAGGCACGCAATCATTTCCCAAAAATATTTTCTAAGCTCTTCCCATTTTCCTCCCTTTATTATACGGTTATGATGTGTTTGTCCATGATTTCATGATTTGACAGTTTGCCAGTTTGCCTAATTGCTTTCACAGTCAACCTGCATTTTTCCAATAAACTCCACCTAATACATTCTATAGAACTAAAACCACGGGCGTATATTCTTGAATTTACAGGGATTGTGAACTTTTGGGACTGACTACATTTCTTGGACCCCCTTAATTCTGCTTTTCGGGCAATTTGAAACAGACTTTTGACTGTCACGTTGACATAGTAGTACGATCCGAATTTTTGAAGCCCCCTCCCCCTTTTTTTGATTTTCGGGCAAACTTGTCACTTCAAATGTTGTTCATATCTGGTCTACTGTTACCACGGCATACTGAACTGGCTTTGAGACCGACTTTTTGGAGCTCAGAGACCGACTTTTGATTTTCACGGGGGTGTCACACCCCCGTATTTACGCCCCTGACTAAAACACATACCCCACGACTTGTGGGAATATTTGCACTAGTTCATACATCATGGTTGTCATAGCTCTAATATACATAATTACAATTACAATACATAACTCTAGTGTATATAATTATAATAAATATCTTTGACTGAATCTGTTTCTTTACTCATGTTTTTGACTTTGTGTGTTGTGACTTGAGAAGTGAACAAGTTTCAAAGAGTTGTTGTTTTGTGGGTTCTTCTATGTATTCAGGAAGCCAAATAAGGACATGGTGCTGACTGCTAAGTAAACACTATATTGTGTGATCGTAGATGGACATCGGCAAGAGGATTAGGAGACAGGTGTGTCTTGTATCCTATCCTGTCACAGTTACCATCCGGTGATGATGATCTGTGCTGTGCTGACACATAACCAGAGAACTCAATTATTCCGAAACTCTTGCACGTATGGTACTATTTGCTTAATGGTGGGTAAGGTCTCACTGTTACGGTGCCGTGTTACTACTACTACTACTACTACTACTACTACTACTACTACTACTACTACTACTACTACTACTACTACTACTACTACACCATAGTGACTATGGTGACCACTACCACACGGACGCTTCGATGAAATGTAGCCATGCAAGTAAGAAGTCCGCCAAGTTGTGTCAACCTGTTGAAATGAAGAAAAGTTGACCGTTTTGGTGATTTGTGATTTTCCAAGATCCCCAAAAATCTGAGATCCCCCCCCCCCCATTCTGAGACATAGCGCAAACACTGCAACTAGAACATCATAATTGATCGTGATGTAGATGGTTGGTTAATTCGGGTTTCGAGGTTAGGTTGCACTGTATCCTTCCCATGATTGACTCAGCGTGCTCTAATTCGCATATTTCAGATTTCGTCATCGATTGCAGTACCATGTAACGGATGCCCCAAACTTTTTGCTTGCTTTGGAATGGAATATGCCGACAAAGTAGATAATAGCCCTCGAACAGTCCATTCAGTGAGATCCTGCTAGTCAATATTTATGGTGACTTGACTTACCGTATGACTTGACTTGTGCTCAAGTCCAAATGACTTGACTTGCTACTGCTTGACTTAAGACTTGACTTGGAGCTGAGGCAAACGACTTGTGACTAACTTGGACTTGCCAACATTGACTTGTGACTTGACTTGCGAATATCACACCCACTCGAGCACGCAGCCCCACTGTCCAAGACTTGTCGCCATCTCTGGCACCCATGCACAGGTGAAAAAGGAAGGGTCTGCTCTGGTGTCAACTATCTATTAGAAAACCACTCGGTGCTCTGTTTATATTATTTCATGCCCCTAGATATTTCGCCCAGGCTACGGCCCTGATAAGGCAATACCATTTGAAATAGCAACCGGTGCCATGGTAACGGTTAATATTGGGGGCTAACCCATGGTAGGTAACCCAAGATGACAGGAAGTCCATAATTGAGGTAGAGGTCAAATTGTGTCCGTGTGTGTGTCCAATTTTGTTTGCTAAAATTTCATAAATGGTTAAGCCGGTTTTCTTCAAGGGGAGATATCATACGCCCCATGCGGAACCCTTGTGCCACGCTTACTACCGGAAGTAAAGGACAAAGGTCAAATTTTGTGAATATTACTTGTGTTTGTATTTCCAAGAGGATACATCCCACTCACATGAAACTCCACATATATGATTTAGATGTCAGGCACTACTAAAATATCTGCTTGCCATGGCAACAGGGGTCAAAGGCAACTTGACGAAACAGAAAATTAATGTATTTTTAAGCAAAAATTTGTGTCAAAAGCTCATGTCGAGTTGAACCTATTATCTTCAAACTTGGTGGGAAGATGCCCTAGCTTAGAAAATTGTGTCTAGCAGACCTCCGAAGTAAAGTTTAAAGATCGTATTGTGTAAATATCGTTATTTATACTAAACATTGCACTGATATGAGACATCACACTCACATGTGATAGGGATGCCAAGTTCTACCATATTTGGTTTCCATAGCAACCGAGGTCAAAAGTCATGTTACAGAAGGTCAAATACACTTTTCTTAGTTTCAAAAACTGCTACTAGGTCGACTGGACCTAGACTCTCTCCAAACTTGGTGTAGAGGTACACCAGGGTGGGGAATTATTTCGCAGACCCCCGAGAGTAAAGGTCAAAGCTAGTAAGTCAAAGGTAAAATTGTGTAAAACGTAGTTCTACCAAAATATGTGGTTGCCATGGCAACCGCGTGGTCAAAAGTCACTTAATGGACGGTCAATTAACTATATATTTTGTGTTAAAAGCTCCCAGCTACTACTTGAGTAGACCGATTTACTTCAAACTTGGTGTAGAGGTGTCCTAAGGTGGTAAATTATCTCTCGTAGACCCCCAGAAGTAAGGGTCATAGGTCGGAGGTCAAGTGTGTAGAACTTGTTTTTCAATTTATTAGGTACACTACTACACTGGTGATGCGAGACGATATTTGTCACTGTTAACCCACGGAATGACGTGTGTGCACCCAATGAGATATGTAACTCAGTAGATTGCCCTCTTTTTAAAATTTTAATTAATCAATAAAAATATTGCAGATTTAGCCGAACGTGTTAAGGGCAAGTATGTGTGTAATGCACCATAAGGATGAATAAGTTAAAACAATGTAAATTAGGCAACAGTGACATTTTTGACTAAAATAATTGACTAACTGGCTATGTTTTGTCTTATAATTTAGAGCTATCATGAAGTAAATCGACTTTATAATGGTAGTGAGAATCAACTTAAGAATATTACTTCAATTAAACAACTTTGATTCGATGTAGGAACTGCACTTCATTTTGACCTCGTGAAAGTCGAATGGTCTGATAAGAGCTCTACATAAAGCCCTATAAACTCAAATATTACTACATGTTTTCTGAAAGAAGACTTCTGCCAAAAAGTAATTTTGAATACACGAGTTATTTGGGGGAGAAAGCCTTTTTGTGGCAGAAAACCTGTCTTACTCCCAAAATTGTACAATTTCCTGGAAAATATGCCCGGGAAAGATGCTTTGTCAGAAATATAAGAGAATACAGGACTATCCCACATCTATTACTCCTATTGATAAGCATATACGTAAATGATAGCTAGTCTATTTAAAAGTTAAGCTGTCAACTTGGTGAAGGTGCAACATGTTATATTAAACAATAAAAATGTACCGATGATTAAAACATGTAAAAACCAACGTTCTTTACCTGAAACTAATAGTGAATTTACAGAGAATCATATCGACAATTAGTTAATACAATATGTTGGTGTAAGCATTTCCCAAAGGAACTTTTGCGTACCCTCCACTCTAAAAACGGTCGGTTCAAATTTGAACCGACCGGGGTCGGAGGGGCAACTCACCAAAATCTGTTCAGACATTTGACTAGATTTGGTTCAAAGTTTAACCAACTCGGTTCAATTTTGAACCAAATCTAGTCAAATAATTGAACAGATTTTGGTTAGTTGCCCCCCCCCCCGACCCCGGTCGGTTGAAATCTGAACCGACCGTTTTTAGAGTGTCGAATTCGTATAACATGAGGCGCAAATTTCAGCTTTGTACATGAAAAAGAAGTACCATTATCGCACTTCCTGGACGATTGCAATGACTTGACGACTACTGCAACTAGCCAATCATAGAGAGGATACACCCCTTCTATTTTTTACATTAGGAATGACCCAAGCAGCTCCTCCCGTATATATAGATATTCACTAATACGACCTTTTGAATTATTAATTTTGTTTATATAATAGATAACCCTTGGAATGTAGAGGAAAACTTACAAGAATTCTACTGCGCGTCTAGCTCTTACACTGTGGTTGTGTCATTACTAGTTCCTGTTAGGACAGCTTAAGTGGTAGTATTGTTCGTAGCCAAAGGCAACCCTTACTAACTTGCATCCTCATCACCCACAATCCACTATATCATCAAATCAATGAGTTGATTTTTTCCAGCAAAAATGCTTGATTTTTACGCTTTGTTTAGTGCGCATTCAAAGACGTTTAAAAATTGCCATATGTTTCATTCTAATGTCCATTAGTTTGAAAATTCCCAGAACTTTCAGGCATTTTGCCTCTTATCCCTCACTGGGAGTTGCTCCTAGATGCAACCAGGAATCTAAAGACGGGCCCTTAGTCTCCATGCCGTCAACACTGGTATCGCTTCAGCTTCAGCTCTATGGTTTGTTTCAAAAGCCGCCACCCTTTACTACATTTCAGAAGAAATCTCTGCCAGTGATGTTGTGAATTCGTTGGCCTCCCACCTTGAAAGATAGACGGATTAAGGTTATTTTAATTTCATTGTTCAACTATAAACTTTAAAGCAGTTGAGACATTACATTATAGGACAAATCGTTCCCTCAAAGACCACAACGGGTGTCATTCACATGAAAGAAGTTTCACCTTGCCCTGAAATTTTAGGGGTGTTTGCATCCCCCCCCCCCTTTTTCCACATCGGACCCACCATTGGGCTCTATATTACAGCAACGCAAGTAACGTTGTAGACTGAGATGACTAAAAGATTATGCCCGGATAAAGCACCTAGTGAAGCTGAGAGGGAGTAAGTCTTGTCGCAATTACGATTGCCGAAAGGAATTGTGGAATACAAGGAAGATAAACCACTCTCGCCATATTATGAGACAACTTTAATGGCCGAGAAGACGAAGTTTATGTTGTTTAAGACACAAAACCCGTTCTTACATCCCAGGCTGATCTAAAAAGGGATGATTTGAGTATTTTCTAATATAAACGCAGTTTATTGGCACGTGTTGTGGATACGGCGGTTGTGTGTTTGTTTATCCCCAGTTTTTCAAGGTGTGTGCATGCGCAGTAGAAATTGCGAAAAGCTTAATTATGTACTTTCCATTTTCTTTCCATATAGTTAAACATGGTCGGCGTTTGGAATACTTCTACAAGCAATGTATGGACAGGCTTTCATTAACTGTTGCTTTGTAAAATGGTGTTAATAAACCTAAATGGTGCTGTAAGTTTAATAAACTTTACATTAATGAAACAATTGGGCATTTCTGCTTTCATCATCTTCGTAACCGACTGCATGGTCCAGTGGTTAGAGCATTTGACTTGCAGCAGGAACCTACTGCCATTGTGCTTGGTTCTCAGAATAAGCAATCGAGTAGGGAAAACAAGCCAGTGAGCCACAACTGGAAAAAGGCCGTGGTCGGCCTGACTTAAACCAATTGGTTAGAAACTGAGCCGTAAAACCTCATCTAACTCTACCTCATCTAACTCTAACTCAATTCATCATCTTCGTTCGTTCGAGAAAATGGCGGGGGTTCTTGATGTACTGCTTTTTCATTAGATGCAGTGATTTTAATTACTGCTTTCAGACAACACTCATAAAGATATATTTTAACAATTAGTATACGTCAAATGTTCAAACAAATAACTGCGTACAACCAGAACTTCAGTTCTATGATTCCGTGACAAACAAAAATTGAACATGTCAAGTTCTCTAATTCTGGGCGGTGCCGGGAAGTGTTGGACGTTGCCGGATGGTGCCGAGCCACGTCGGCAGGATTAAACACCTTGAGATGTACTATTAATATAAACATGACGTAACTATGCTTACAAGATTTGAAAGATTGACCTTTGGTAAGTTCACATCATCTTTTACCTCAATCATACACTTCACCTAATGTGGCGCATCTATATCTGTCGTGTTTTAGACTTGTCACAGTCTTTAAGTCTGCACATATGTTATCATTTCCCTTGTGTTAATAACATAATATTCCATTCATGTTAAAAGTCAAAGTAATGTACAGGTGAATTTGAAGAAAAATTCTGAGCTACCTTTTCTTAAGTGACTATCCTATCTAACTGATAGCTTAATGTTGGGATTCGAACCCGGGCAACCAGAATGCAAAGCCGAGCACTTTCCACTACACCATCATCGTACACATTAACTGAAAGCTGTTTTCAATTCTGATGTGGTCACAGCATCCTTCATACAAGTCCATCATTCCTTAAATTTAATTGCTGTTACTAATGAATTTACTAGAGTAATGCTTAGGAAAAGATATGTGTTGTAGATAATTACATCCTTCGGATAGTAAAACATTCAGTCCTCCCTTTTCGTTGGCCAATAAACGATACAATTTGAAGATATGGCCCACTGCTTTTTTGAGGTATAGGCCTAGTGTTTACTAGCAGTTTACAGAATTTTCGTAGTTTCATGTCTGGTGACCTTAAAAGACATTGGACTTCTACCAAAACTAATAGTGTTCTTTCTCTTAATATATAAAAAAAACCCATCTACCAAGTCTGAAAATTATGCATTACTGTTATCTTGAAATATTATGTTTACAATCTGGGGGTTATTCTACCTCATCTGACCTCATCAAAACCAATATAGAGCCCTTCCTCACAATGTTAAAAATCTATACACCCAGTATAAAAAGAACCCATCATTACCATCTTGAGATAAAGTGTTTCCAATCGGTCAACAAGTTTTTTCATATTTTCACTTCTGGTGACCTCATATCCACTAAAAACATCTAACGGTCCTTCATCGTTATATGATAAATCTATATACCAAGTATGAAAAGCGTCCATCATTCCTATCTTGAAATATCGTATTCACAAGGTTTTCGGTTTTTGATTCCTTGCCGAGTGTCGAAGGCAGGCAAGGAATCTATGCGATGGTGATGTCGCGTGTGTGTATGGGTGGGTGTGTATGTGTGTTGGTGACGCTCGTTGTAATCGAGATAAACGAGCGTAACAAATACACATATCTCAAAATAGGAATGATAGGAATGAAAGGCACTTTTCATATTTGATTTATAAATTTGAACCCTATTGTTTTTGGTAAAGGTTAAAGGTCATTTGAGGTCACCAGAGATCAAAGACTGAAAACCTTGTAATCGCGATATCTCAAGACAGGAAGGACCGAAACTTTTCATATGTGGTATATAGATTTTCATGTTAAGATAAAGAAACCCTATTGTTTTTGGTAGAGTTCGAAGGTCATCTGAGGTCACCAGAGGTTAAACTGCGAAAACCTGGTAAGTGACTTGTAATCACGATATCTCAATGTAGCAATGACCGACACTTTTCATATTTGGTATATACATTTGCCATGTTAAAAGAAGAAACCCTATCGAGGTCAAAGGTCATCTGATGTTCACCGGAGGTAAAAAACCGAAAAGCTTGTAATCACGATATCTCAAGGTAGGAATGCTTGACACTTTTCATATTTAGTATAAAGATTTGTCATGTTAAGAGAAAGAACCCTAATGTTTTTGGTGGAGGTCAAAGGTCATGTTAGGTCACCAGAGGTTTAACTGCAAATACCTTGTAAAAGGCTTGTAATCACGATATCTCAAGATAGCACTAACAGAAACTTTTCGAATTTGGTATATAGATTTTTCATTTTGAGAGGAAGAACCCTATTGTTTTTGGTTAAAGTCTAAGGTCATTTGAGGTCACCAGAGTTATAAAAATCGAAAAGCTTGTAATCACGATATCTCA
Organism: Holothuria leucospilota; assembly: GCA_029531755.1. NCBI lineage: Eukaryota > Metazoa > Echinodermata > Holothuroidea > Aspidochirotida > Holothuriidae > Holothuria > Holothuria leucospilota. Next base: position 35,583,740 of record CM055971.1, read on the forward strand.
AGATAGGAATGAAGCATACTTTTCAAATGTGGTATATAGATTTGTCATGATGTATGTAAGAAAGAACCTCATTGTTTTTTGGTAGATGCCAAAGGTCAGCTTAGGTCACCGAAGGTTAAACGGCAAAAAACCTTGTAAACACGATATCTCAAGGTAGCAATGACAGGAACTTTTCATATTTGGTATGTAGATTTGTCATGTTCAGAGAAAGAATCCTATTGTTTTTGGTGGAGGTCAAAGGTCATTTTGAGTCACCTGGAATCAAACACTGAAAACCTTGTTAACACAATATCTCCACATAGAAAGCTTGGATAGATTTTATATGTGGTACGTGGATGCCTTATGGTCCGAGGAAGGAACGTTTTGTTTTTGGTGTGGGTCTAAGGTCACCTGGGGTCACCAGAGGTCACAAAGCAAAATTTCCTAAGAATTTCTAAGATCGTCATCAAGGGCACATCACCAGAGGTCAAGAAGCAAAATATCCCACGTATTTTCAAGATCCAAGATCCATTGGAGTTCAAATCCCTTTCAAAACACTTCCGTTTTTCTCTTTTGTTATATTTGGTAGGGTTCAAAGGTAATGTGAGGTCAGCAGAAGTCAAATTGTGAAAACATAAAATGATATAATCAAGAAAGATAAATTTGAGGGAAAAACCTCAGTGCAACAAAGCATCCCCATTCGGCAAGGAATCATTACGCCTTTGGGCTTTCTGGTTGACCTTTGTGACCTCTAAAGATCTCTGACCTTTCCTTAGAAATATGGGACTCTTTCTCTCAATATGATAAATCTTTATGACAAGTGCGAGAAGTAAGCATAATTCCTGTCTTATATCGTGTTACAAGCAATATTCATAGTTTTACCTCCGGTGTCCTCATATAGCGTTTCTACTCTACTACAAAAAAAAAAAAAAAACAATAGGTTCATCCGCCGACCATTACATATATCCACAATCAACGTATGAAAAGTATCTGACTGTGCTTTCTACCTTGAGATATGGTGTTTGTCAGGTTTTCGGTCTTAAACTTCTGGTGATATCAAATGACCTTTGACATCCACCAAAACCATACGGTTCTTCCTCGTAATATGATAAATCTATATACCAAGATAAAAAGTATCCATCAAATGATATCAATCACAGAAACACGATTTGCTTTGAAGTATTAAGTACCAATTTAGGTTGTCCTAGTTCAAAGTGATGTATCAATAACGCTCATCAATACAAGGGTCTGGGCACTGTGCAACGTGAAAGCCCACTGCTTCAGACCGCATGTATGTCACGGTAATGTTACGGGTACCTGTCAGTGCTGGCCACAGGCAGTCCTCACGTTATTTCATGAACATTATACATACATATATGGCTAGATAACGCGCTTCGCGACGTTTGGGCACCAAGTTTGCTCACTGAATCCTGATTTTTATGCATTGACCTTAATGTAACCTCTTTCGAATACACTCAAATGTTCCAATAACGTTGGTAGATTAGTTGATTCAGTAGAGCAAATGTCTTTCTCAGAAAGATGACGTGTGGGGAATTTCCCAATATGGAATCCGTTTTTTCCCGTTGGATAGTTTGGTCCCATGCAGTGACGTAGAGCAAAGAATCTGCTGTTGATGAGTAACTTTTCTACTCGCTTGTTTCGCGACCCCCGAAAGCGAGGGTTGTACTTTTGTGGGATCTCAACTTGTAAAGAACAAAATCTCCTCCCAAGCACGATTCTGGTAACTGAATTAGCAATGCTAATTTCACTTACCTAAAAATATCAACGATGTAAAGACTACATGATTTATCGATAATTATAAGAACCGGTAGTCTGAAGAGAAGTTGTGGCCCAGTGGAGAACTCTTTTGACTCCAACACGTGTGTTTCGTGGGCATTTTGATTTCGATCCCCCAGGGGCTTCGGGTTTCACAGATATGAGATATTTTTTTACGATTTTGTCAACAAATTTTTGTTTTGTACTATGTTACTTGCTTAACTTTTATACAATAATTTTTACGGAGGGGAGCCTTTTCGGGACATACGTGCTCGGTCCCAATGATGCAATTTGGGTAAAGCGAAAAGTAGGCCTACTACACGTTACAACAGTTCTTATCTTTATTTGATTTCTGAATGCGTAAAATTTGACCAGCGGATGGAATTTCTCTCCAGTTTTTCAGTGGGGTTAAAAATTGCACAGCTTCGACAGCAAATGTAGCAAGAAACTACTCAATTAAACCCCTTTATTTCTTTATGGCTTCTGTTCACCAGTTTTCAGTTGCACTCTGGATTCGCGAATGTGAAAGTCTCGCGTTTTGGTTTGCAATTTTGCCCCCGGTGACCTCACATCATCTTTGACCTCCACCAAAATAGCATACTTCTTAATGTGGAGAATCTGCATCTATGCCTTAAAGTTTCACATCTGGTAGTATCAATGATATCATGTTAGCGAGGTTTTACAATTTGAGTTCCGATAACCTCAACTGACGTTTGACCCCCACTTACCCATCCTGAAATATCGAGTTTCACAATTTCACTTCCGGTTACCTCAAATGACCTTTGACTTCCATGAAAACGAGGGGTTTCTCGATCTTAATGTGAAGAATAAACATGCAAACTGAGAGATCCATCAAGGTAAAAATTCATGAGACATGTTTACGAAATTTACAGCGTTTGACCTTTGGTGACCTTACATAACCTCTGTCCATCAAGAAAGAAGATTGGGCTCTTGTACTTAACACATGATATACACATGCTAAACATGAGATTTTCTCGGCGTTATTCCATTTGATATATCATGTTTAAAAGCAGTTTACGATCGAGGGTTTCGTAGTTTCACCTCTTGTGACCTCACAAAAGCTCTGACTGCCACCAAAACAACGAACTTCATGTGAAAAATGTACAAACTTAAATATTAAAGTATCCATTGTTCCTATCTTGAATTATCATGTTTTCAAGGTTTTCAGTTTTTGACTTCTTTTAACACCCAGTAACCTTTGACATCCACCAAAATCAATAGGAACCTATTCTTTATATGACAATTTTATAAACCAAGTATGAAACGTACTCAACATTGCTATCTTGAAAGTACAATGTTCACAAGCAGCTTACAAGGTTTGAGTACTTTCACCTGTGGTGACTTCAAGTGAACGTTGACCTTCACCAAAAGCAATAACTTAGTTTCTTTTTCCTATGTGACATGTCTTTATCTTTAGTCGTAAAAGTACCCATCATTCCTATCTGGAAATGTCGTGTTTACGAGGTTTCAGGTTTTTACCTCTGGTGTCCTCCAACTACCTTTGATCTCCACCAAAATCAATATTAACCTATTTCTCTATGTAACAAATCTTCCTACTAAGTATGAAATTCGTCACAAACACATACACAGGCATGAACGCACACACACACTGACCCAGCAGACGTACGTGTTGGAGGGCGGGCTGCTTGCCAAGGCAGGCACGTGCAGCCGCGCGAGACTTCTCATTGCAGCGACGGAATTTTCGAGCAGCTACGCCAGTTTCGAGCTCCGCGTGAGCTAGGAAAGACGTGCGAGAGCTGAGCTCTCGCCGGCTGTACCGTGTCCTGTCAAGGACATGTTGCTGAGTGCACACGCACACACACACACACACACACACACGCCATCATGAATGCATAGATTCCTTTGCCTTCGGCAAGGAATAAAAAATAATAAGGTTTTGAGTCCAAATTTTGTCTTTCCCATGTAATCGTAAATCCACTTTAACGACATATCTGCCCACGCAGAGCTCTGAGTTTAGAGACTTTTCAAGGGACCGAATTCTAGCCCCAGCCTAGCCCCAGTCACTGGAAGAGCAATCCATAATTAAAAAAGCTCTTTCACTATGCTTATTTGATTCTTGAAATGCTGCGCTAAAATTTGAATACTTATTGATCTTAAGCACAAAAGGGTCCAAGATTTGAAAAACTTATGACTTTTGAAAGTGAACATATCATTTTCAGAGATCCAATGTTTTCAAAAGTCAATCTCTCCCCTGTAGTATTTCCTTAGTTTATGATTTCTCCTTACTTGTCCATAAATCACCTCATATACAAATTTTTCAGCTTTGCATCTAAGTTGTAATCTTGCAAAGTTGCTCGAATCCACAGTATATTTGGTGAAAATATGGTATTCTGCAAAATATCCAGATGGTTGTAACGTCTGAACCGTTGAACGTATATGTTACATAACTGTAAGCGTGTTCAGCATCATTTAATTGTGTGCTTAATTTACAGTTAAAAAGCTACCCAAGGCGGCCATTTTGGATGATTTGCACACTTTGTCATATTTTAAATCTATGGTATAGACATTAGTACTTTAAATTCTATGATCATTGACGGCAAGTTTATGCAGAGACCTTACATTTAGTGCCTAATGGTGTGCTTACATGACCAAAAGAACATTTTATACAAGCATAACGGTCTAATGAAGGCCTACCAAATGTATGTACACTAACAAGCATTGGTGGCCATTTTGAAACATGACCCCCATTATCATTACAGGACAAATTTATGACGGTCTTATAGTAAAAGATCTTTAATTATGTGGTAAATGCAAATTTAACTTTTAAGTTTTTTACGGTAACAACACTTTTTACACAGAAATGTATCGAAATATAGGTAAAACAACAACTGTAATGGTGGGCATTTTGAAATATGGCCATTGACATCATAGGACAAGTATACATATTGACGCTATAGTTTGGGGCCTTTAACTATGTGCCAAAGGTCAAATTTTGTGAAAATAGTTCACAAATTTCAAAATGGCTGCCACTGTTGTCACATGACAAATTTGCGATGAACCTATAGCCAAAAATCTTTCTTAGAAGCAGGGGCGTAGCTAGGATGAAATTTTTAGGGGGGCCTTGGTAACAAATGGAGGGGTCGGCACGGTCGAGGGTCAGGCTTGTCAGGACTATCTAAGCGGAGCGCCACCATCGGTTGGCGCGGAGCGTGCAAGAAAAATTTTGGCTTTACAAACCCTCCAGATGGCCGGAAACGGCACTTCCCACGTGTTTTAAGCTGCATGTACCCAGCCTTGAAATTCGAATCTCATGTCTGCATTTCTCAAATAATAGGAAAAAATCAATCCATGAAAAATGGTAATACACAAGGCCGCACATACACTTTTTGCTAGTTGGCAATAAGTGGGCATTATTGATCTGTGGCCTGGGAGAGGGTACTAAAGGGAACGGGTGTCTCCCTCCCCTTGGCGAAAATTTGTAATTTAAGGAGGACGTTTAGATAGCAAATGGTGCAATGTTTAAGGGATTTCAGCTTTTAAAGGAAAACGAAAAGTAGTTGTGACTAAGGGCGACAAAAGTCATTTTTTAGAGCGTGGTGGATATGATGTGAAGCATGACCTCAGCAAATTGAACTCCGTTGTGGGGGAGGGTTCAAGGGAGGGGAGGGAGTGTTATTAGTTATAAAACGTTTTTATGACTAAACTGACACGTTTTAAAAACGTTTTTAAGCCATTGATGATTGAAGCTACCTATAGCAACAACAGCAACGTTGTAGCTATGCATAATCGCGCTTAGGGCGAGAATTCGAGAAAAGTAGTCTAGAAATAGGCCTACATCCTTATAGAGCTGTAAATGATTGGTGATGTGTACAGATGTAGGCATAAAAATATTGATCTGCCTATTTGAAATTGTTTAAGTTCTATCATTACAATCACGGCTATTTCTTATATATTTACCGCGTTTTCTCTGTATATTCTCAAAGTTGGAAACGGTGCACTTTGAACATTTCTGGGGGTAATTGCCCCCCTCCGGTGTGTACGGCCGTGGATATCATATGAGCTGAGATAGTACAAGAATCTTACTGAATTATGCATCCCTTTTCATTAATTCTGCCTGCAATTCTCCCATATTCACCTTCTAGTATATCTCTTTTACATTTGTCCATCAGCCTATCCATAGGTTACATGTCAACTACTCAATTACATATCCCCTAGATCATACCATTTGTCTCCACCTAAAGTTACCATATTTATTTTCTAGCAAGGAGGACATACATCACTGTCCTGATATAGGGGTCTAAGGGTGTCCCCTTCCCTTTGGAAATTTTTTCGGTTTTCAATGGTGTCTAGATGCAAAATGGTGCTGTATTTGTTCGGACTTAAGTCATCGGTATATTACTTGGTCAGACCTATAATACTACCAGTAAATCTTTCAAACTATTTAACCCGCAAAGCAGAAGTAGGGATCATGTGGGAAACACATGAAATCCAGACCTTGTTGACAATTTTACAAATCAGTCCGGAGCGTGACGCCAGTGCGAACTAGTAACAAGCGCAACAATGTTGCCGAAGCTCAGCTTTTCCTGTTGACCTAAAAGTCTGCAGTCAATATTTTGGTTGGGACTGTAACTCATGTTGTCCATACGTACGTTAGAAAACAAAGAGATAAATATAAACTGAATGCAATGACATATGTATTGAACTCCCGAAGTCTCTGAAAGACTAAATCTGGTACACAAAGTTAACTTTATATACTGCACAGATGTCAGTATACAAATAATGAATGTTTATGAGTGTGCTGCTTTGTAGACCTCATTTGTTTTCCATAATTAGACCCAGATAGTAACTTCCGATGAAGAAATTTTACAAATGGTTAAAAGTCTTAAAAGCGATATTTTGCCCCAGAGGTATTCCTTGAACTTATCCAGGGACAAAAATTCAAATACGTGTTGCCACTATGATTTGGAAAAACCAAAACTGCTCAATTACTTAATGTAAAGGGATAATTTCTAAATTAAATTCTTTACGCGCCTAATTCTGAGTACTCGTTAGTCCCGTTGTCTCCTACAAAATATTTTACTGCATAACATTTTTATGATTGGGATCTACCAGGTATAAATCGTCGATCGCTTTTAGGACGGGTGAATGTGTCGCAACAGGCCGGAGGGTATCTACAGTTCGCAGAAAGGGTTGGGAAAATATGCACACTTATACTAAGTCTAAGGCTATTGAAATATCATCCCCCATGGCTTCCCCTTAACAACTTGGTGGGGCTTTCGGCAACGGAGAAAAAGACTGGGCCGGTTCCTGCAGTGTCGACGCCCATGTGACTGCACCAGGCTCGTAGCCTGACAATGTACTGAATGGGGGCGAATGGCTTCCAAAGGCTAACAAATTTTTAAGGGGGCCAAATGTATACAAATGCCATTAAGCCAATGGCAACTTGAAAACTTGCTAGGGGGCGAACAAATTTCAAAGAGGGATTCGCCCCCTTGGCCCGCTTGACTGGAACCCTGAGCTGCACAATTCCTGCAAGCACCGAGACTGACATACGGCACACGCCTTCAAAAAGCACGTTTTCCTTTTTAAACAGAAAATTATTTTTGGAATGTTAGCACAACCGTCAAGCTTAAACCATATGAAGCATTGTATTTTCAATCAACGTGCTATGTTCTTTGTTTAAAAGAAGGGGGTGGGCTCCTCTTTCCTCTTACGATATTTCCTAGACAACATTCACCTTAACTTGAAGTAGTGTTCCCGCGCCGGCAGCCTCATTTTTTCTCCCACGAGGTTATGGGCAAATTTGATTTTCAAAATTTTTCAAATTTGTTTCAAAATCATGGGTTAGGGTTATTTTTAGGGTTAGGGTAACGTGGACTGGGGTTATTTGGCCTGTTCTTTCATAATCCGGTGTCAGAATTACAAGAAAAGGGTCATTTTGGAATTAGAGGTGTGGCCTATTTCCAAGAAGCTGATTGCTCCACTGGCATGATTTGCCCATAACCTCGTGGAAAAAAATTGCGCGCACCGGCATCCCAATTCACGCGGCGAGTCGCTTCCTTCTTTCATGTGACAATATAAACTAACTTGCTATTAATTCATTTAATTAAGGAAGGATAAGTCATTTGTTTGCCTTTCATTCTAAATAGTTTTTGTCCAGAAATGTTAAGAAAAATGTTTGTAAAGGAGATACAAGAAGATTTGAAAGATTAAGGTAATGTTTACAAATAACTTGAAACGTGAGGCGACTGGATATATTCTCTTTAAACTTTAAGCCAAACTCCTAAAACCATTCAGACATCAGGCTAAGTTGAATACTTGTTTCTGCCTCAACACAAAAATGTGAAGGCCTATCTTATACCACTGTTTCGCACAAGGCCACATATTCGCAAGAACTTGCACAACTTTCAAACGTCCGGTATTTCTTTTCGAGTAGGCTTAACCACCCAACCAATTTAGCTAGTCTATTATTCAAACGCCTGAATGAGATCAGCGCCACATGTTCACGAAACGCCTCCATATGTAGTAGGCTGTAAGGTATATTCCTTATTCAGGTCATATCCCTGGTTTAGAAAGCAAAGAGCTGAGCAAACATAGTCTGACATAGAAGGGTAGCCCACGTACGGTATTCAAAAATCGATACACTGCACTTTGCGTAAACACTTCCACACGATTAAGCACGAGACGTCCTGTACATTAATATATGTTCAGTATACTTTTGTGCCATCGTTTCGTTGTACAGTCTCTCAAATGATAACAACTGGGATTCTCGATGTATTCCCGAACATGAGGACTTCGCCAGAATTTGTATCAAAAATTGATGTTTTCATGCCTTTAATGATGGCAGAAACGAAAAAAATTTAACTTTTGTTCAGCACAAATTGAACTATCTGTATGAAACATATCATCAAGATTGGTGCAAAACTGAAAGACAAGTAGGAAATTTTACGTTTTCAAACAAAGCCCCCTCCCAAGGTTAAATAGCAGTCAAATTAATCGAAAAGAGTCGCAGCATACAGATATCACTTTCTCTAACATCTCTACTAAATTTCAGCCAAATCTAACGAAAAACAGCGAAATGTCAGGTACTTAAACGCAAATGTTATGGTGACAGACGTTTGCCGTGCACGACAGCAATAGCTCAGCTGAAAGCTTTCCGCTGAGCTAACAAGAGGACTTGTCGAAAACAATCGTTCTACAGTGCACTTGTCATGGGCAAGAAGGGAGACACGGCATGCTTTTTAAGGATAGATGAATTATTCGAACGCATTACCTAGCCGTACGGCATATTTTGTGTACGATACCGTATAGGAATGGTCGCGTAAGAATGGTCTTCAGTGTATGGTTGCCATGTTTTCAGTAAATCAAACAGCCATCCCAAAGGCAGAAAGGGTCTAAACCTGACAATGTCACATCCGAATTTGTCGTCGGGACGTTCGTTTCATGGTCCAAGTGAATTATATGCGAATGAAGCGAAAGTGCAGATTATATACCTAATTCAGTTAATGAAGGCATTTTAAAGTTACAATTTGATTTCATACGTGCGCAAAATGTGTTTTTCACACATTTACTTTCTTAATTCTTACACATTTTATTTATTTATTTATTTTTTGAAGGAAATACTTCAAAATTTATTTCCGTTCAGACATTTATTTTTCTTAATTCTTACACATTTTGTTAGGACACAAAAAACTGGGGGGGGGGGAGGGGCTTGGCCCACAGCCCCCCCCCCCCGTAGCTACGCCGCTGCTTAGAAGCGTGCCTTAACTGTGTGCCAAACTTACTTTTACCATAAAAGGCACAATTCATGCACTTGTCTGCTGTGCTATTTACAGAGAAAGGCACAACTTAGCGAGTTACAACTTTAACGATGATGCAAATTTTGAAGCAAATGCTTCCGTGGCCAAGAGGATTTAAAGGCCAGCAATGAAGATGTCACAAAATAATCAGTAGACTGCAGATTAAAAAGCCTGTGAAAAGCCCATGCATCAGTAGCCCAAATACCACAACACGTTCAATTTTTCCTGTTAATTTTTCAAGATAACATACCCAGGACATAAATTTGCTGAAGCAAAAACAGTTTATCGCCGGTATTCAATTATGATTTTTCAAAAACTCTCCTAACTGGGCTCTATCTTGGCTCAACATATTAGGTAAGCCAAGCTTTAGCCAAGCTACAGCCCATTTAAACGACCAAAATTTTAAGACTAAATTAGCTGTAATAACACATGCCTACCTTTTACCCAAAGTCGCAGATGCTGCAAAAAGCCAACAACAGGAGTTTTAGAAGATGAAAGATGATAAGTTTCGAGTTGGGCACAAACCAGGCCTACAGTGGTCTCCACATTGTGGGTAACAACATTAGCCTAACTAAAACCCAGAGAAAACTGAAAACAATTTCAGGCAAATGGTTAGACGTGGGATACCCACTAGACAGAAGCTTCACTAGATCGAAGGTTCTCTGGACCGAAGACCCGCTTGGACAGAAATTAGTTTCGAGTTAGGAGAGGGGTTATGACTGGGGTTAGATACAAAATTAGGTTAAGGATTAGGCTAAGGATTTGGGTAGGATAAGGGTTTGTTTAAGGATTATGGTTAGGGTAAGGATTTAGTTTAGAGTAATGATCTTTGGTCTAGTAAACCTTTGACCTTACAAACCCTGTCCCACAAAGATAACGGAAAATATTTTTTTCACATTCCCACTAACTTGAGCCATAAGCCAGTCTGGGCTTGTCCCAAGCACCAATACCCCAGTTACTTCTGCCAGCCCACCTGACCTCAGCTTTACCAGCTGAAACCCAGTTGGAGCCCAGCTGGTCATGTTGGCTGGGGAGGGACCATACCACTACCCCAGTGCCAAAATTTAGGCCCACAGAAATCTCTTGTGACGCATGATAACCAACTTTAATCGGCCGTATTCCTATTTTATTTCTCTAAATTGAGATTACCTATTCAGACTTTACGTTACGTTACCAGAGGCAACTCCCTGAGACCATGGAAGTACTACTTCCATGCTGAGACATTGACTTAATTTGAAGACACGTACCTACAACGCACATGCAGCTGGCAAAATGGCGTCAAGACAGTTGTCGAAACTCTTGGTATAAGGAGACTCCAGTCACAACTTTATATGCCACTGTGAGTGCTAATATAAATGACTAAATTATTTCGAAGCTTCCTTTATTAGGGTAATATTTGATTGGTTGTAAAATATGTAACAGATGGTACTTACGAAATTAGTTTTTGCTTCGTTATGCACTTCCCGGTGTTGAAAAATGTGTGTTATTGTGCATTGAAGTGTATCGATCTGCGTACAGATATCTCACTGATACTGCCACACCCAGTGACTGCAGTAATTAGCTATATTACGAAACAGGAAATTTCCACATGTAGCACCAAAAGACGCAGCCCAAGATCAATGTAACGCAAAAAAACAATGTCGAATAGATGTAGGCCTATTAATGTTTGCACGTAGGAAGCAAATGTGTAGAAACGGAAATCATTCATTCACAGTCGCGGGAAAGCTCAGACGGGGGTCATAGCGAGGCCAAAAGGGACAGACAGTACCATTTGATTTAGATCGACTACACGAAGTAATGCAATCGAAACAGCAATTTTGTCGAGGTGTTTTGAAAGGAGAGGCTTAGTTTTGTTCAATGGTGGTCCACATAATAATGTTCAACATAATTGAAAGCTGCCTAAAGACCCTTTTGGACGGTAGTTTATAAAGTAACTCTCACACAAAATGTCAGTTTCCATTTCAGAGGTTGCGAATATGATATCGATACGTTCTACGCCAAAGTAAAAGGCTTGTTTCCATTCTTCTCTTAAGGGGTGCGCCCTTATACCCGCTTATTGGTCACGCCTTGGGTTTAAACTGTGTAAACATTTGTTTCAATTACACTCTCCTTTCTTTATATTGCAACTATTTTTTCTGTAAAATACTTCTTTTGAGAGATGAAAAAACTGTTTCAGGATTTCAAGAGGAATTAGCCTAGAAACTTATTTCATTTCGAGTTGCTGCTTAGCCTCCCTGTTGGGCAAACCGTGGCGACACACTTTGTGTGGATTGTGTTAAAAGTGATGTTAAGGTGATCAACATAGGCGTACGGAGGTCAATATTATTTTGGGGGGTGGGGGGCTCAGGGATAATTTTAGCCCGAATTTAAAATTTTGGACCAAGTTGTCCGAATTTTGATACCCCTGGTTGGTTGCAAAAGGGCATAATTTATGTTCTTGGCTGTCTCATTTGCCTGAATGGATCCACTATTTTTGCCCCAATTGGAAGGGCATATGCCCCCTGCCCCCCCCCCCCACCGCCTTGTACGCTTATGGTGATCAAGGATAAATCTAAGTTTAAATTTTCATTTCCGTTCTGTCTAATTCCCTTTGTGAAAGTGTATAAACAGATAGTTGCTATTTAAATAGCCCGGTTTGATGTTTGTTATGGGGTTTTACCTTGTATGTGAAGTTGCGCCTCCTTCAACTGTGGTTAATGGAAATCAGCTTTGGAAAAATTGGAAATTTTCGACCTACTTTAATCAGCTAAGATTAATAAGTGAACTTTTAAATTCAAAGGAAGAGTACTACGACAGACGTAATAGGCCATGGGTCAGAGCACTTCACGGGCACCCCCACAACTCTCCAACCCAATATTTTTTGGAAACCTTATGGTCCCCTGAACACGAAATCAAGTAAAAACAGTAAATATTTTGGGTCTTACTTATTCAAAATTGCTGCCAAATAAATGACTAAATTATTTCGAAGCTTCCTTTATTAGGGTAGTATTTGATTGGTTGTAAAATAGGTAACAGATGATACTTACGAAATTATTTCTTCCTTCGTTATGCACTTCCCGGTGGTTGAAAAATGTGTGTTATTGTGCATTGAAGTGTATCGATCTGCGTACAGATATCTCACTGATACTGCCACACCCAGTGACTGCAGTAATTAGCTATATTACGAAACAGGAAATTTCCACATGTAGCACCAAAAGACGCAGCCCTAGATCAAGGTAACGCAAAAAAACAATGTCGAATAGATGTAGGCCTATTAATGTTTGCACGTAGGAAGCAAATGTGTAGAAAACGGAAATCATTCATTCACAGTCGCGGGAAAGCTCAGACGGGGGTCATAGCGAGGCCAAAAGGGACAGACAGTACCATTTGATTTAGATCGACTACACGAAGTAATGCAATCGAAACAGCAATTTTGGCGAGGTGTTTTGAAATTTTTTGACTTTCGTTTACGTTTTTTCAGTTGTCTTAAAAAGTACGAACCTCTTGAATGATGGTGGGGGATTTGGGGCCTGTCACGCAAAAATTACCTTTAAAACTGCGGTTTTCATAGCCTACTTGGTTCCCATTCAATGCCGTTGCAGCTTTGTTGTGTTGTTTGTTTACTATCCCAGAGGTTTCTGAGCTCACTCTAAATCCAGTGGTCCCGTAACTCAAAATTCATGGGTGCATGGGGTAGATATATTCGGAGAAACCACAACGTTTGTCTGACAACTGAATTTTGTTCCCAATTGTTGAATTTACATTCCTTACTAGATGTAGTGTCCCTCTCTGCCTTTGGGAAAACCGGTTTCGAAAGCGCTTGAGATGCACAATGATCCTATCATGTTCATCTTTTGTGCAATTAATATCATTTTCAACAGATATTTATGTTAAAAAAGAACCAGAAAGCTTAGATATATTCATAGCTTGTTATCAAAGGTGAAGCACCGTGAGGTTTGGCGTAATGAGAAAATACTCTTCTTGCATTTGTCTGTTTGTAACGGGCATAATAATTTATTATTTGGAATGCCCCATTTTGCCGTAATGAATCAAAGTTTTTGCCGACTTCAACCACACCTCATCTTTACTGAGACTGTTCATCAGTTGATCATGAAAAAACTAAACATTTTTGTTAAAACAATTAGCTACACGCGGCCCACAACGTACTCATAATCTATATTTCCTGCATAGCCAAACATTAATGATAAACAATGAAATGATTTGATCGAGGTCCGGCTACAACATTATTACAATTTCAAGACTGAAGTACTGAAGTGGTCCAGGAAGGGGGACAGCAGTCTGCATGGGGGATGCATCGTGCCCATGACTGGCAACGGGCCTACCAGCTGGTCTAAAAGACATCGCGTCTGGTCTTTTACATTCCAAATATACTTAAATTTTGAGAAACTGCCTTTCCCCCTTGGAAGCCACCAAAAGTACAAAAATAATTCTTAGGAAATTGAAGTTTCGCACTTCGCGTACCATTCGATCATACCCGTCCAGTTTTGAACAATCGTTGATGCCCTTGGTAGACGCAAAACTGTAGCCACACATTTGTTATGAAATCCGATTTCATGCAGTCAATTGGATTTTGAAAGTGCCGACTTTTCAAACCTTCGCCGTACCCATGATGGTGCCGCGTGTTCTTGTACGTCTACCGTCCCTAGAAACTACCGTTTAATAAAAAAAATCCTGGATCGGCCTCTTTAAGGAATAACCAAGTAGTGTGGTAAATTGAAAATATAATGAGTGGGTGAATCACTTAGTCACCATACCTTCAACACACCCCCATGCACCCCCAATACACCCTACTCCCAATACGAGCGTAACCGCTACAACGGGGAAGCTAGTCCCTTGAGTGGGAAGTGTAAGGGACGTGTACATGTTCATTTCATGTGCAGTTTTTCAACGTTTATTTGCCGGCTTATAATTAACGAGTGCTCAGCCAGTATCATCGATTTTCGTAAACTATAAAATAAAATCTCCATAACGGAGAAACGGGAGCCGATTTTCTTTGTTCTGAATACGCAGTGTTGCTAGTCCTGAATACGCAATGTTGCGAGAGCTTCTAAGGGTTTCGCCCTTGAGCCTCTACGCCCCCCCCCCCCGCCAGAGGACGTAAGGCGGACCCCCATAAATGTGAAAGAGTTGAGGTTTTACTTATAGAAAAGGAAAATATGGGGGTTTTTTGAAGAAAATTTAATACATGTGGGGCTATGGTGAAGAAAAATTGGAGTTTCGCGAAACAAACTCAAGTAGACCGTTGGAAATTACACGCTTATTGTACCCATTAAGGCTCGTCGACAAAACCTGAAAATTTCCTCTGCAGGGACCAGCATCCCCCCTTACGTCTCTCTGGCTCCATCCCTGGACGGCAACACTCATGAAAAAATTTTTAAAAGGCAACTTTAAGAGAAATCCCAAAACTTAAAACTATTCCCCGACGGCATCGTTTAAAAATTTATGACTAGTAAAATATCTTGGCTGTTAGGCGAACTAGTATATTTGTTGTAACGTTTTCATTGAGCTTCATATTGAGGATATATACTGGTCGAGTATTACAAGTTAGAAACATATTTTTATGTTCCTGAGGATGCAGTATAGCCTGCCTAATCTTGATAAAAGTCTTTATATACTGAAAGACAACAACTCAACACTTTATTACAGACTGGCGCATTCATATCACTGAATATGTTTTCTGTTTTCGTTACAGTCTTCTGTAAATCGATTCCGACGAAACTTTCGAATAAATATTAGCATTAATAATAAAACCGTGAATAAAGTTTATAAAACCTTCTAGCCTGTATTATGTTATTACGTGGGCAAATTCACGTATAATTACCTGGGCAAATTCACGTATAATCACCTGGTTAGGTACGCTATTCCTGCAAACTAATTTCATATTCAAGACCTTTGCTTTATTCCCAGCGTCTTATATATTACAGTCAACAAAGAATACTGTACGCAAATAACATTGTCATTACAGCCGTCGTCATTACAAATCCACCAATAGCATGACAACAACTGCGCATGCCTCATAATCTTCTTTTGAGAAATTAAGTAGCTATAGCTAAGGCTAGTGAACATTTCCAACACAAAGTAGTGCTCGGCATTCATGTATACAAGATACTGACAATTGTTTCACTTTGATTTCCACCGATAGAGACAAAGCGACGAAATGTTTTCATATTATTTTTTCTCGATGAATAAAATGTTGTTTTTGACAGTTCTTTTCTCTCTTTTGACGGCTGTAGCCATCGTTTCTGAAGGTAAGTTGTCGTTCCATATTTTAAGAGATAATCTCTAGCTGAACATGACGAAGGGAAATACATCAATTGTCCCTTTTTATAACCCATTGGAACAGCTGTATATTTTATGTCCAAGTGACTGTACTTCCATTCAATGCACGTGCGTAGCCAGGAGAGGCTTAGTTTTGTTCAATGGTGGTCCACATAATAATGTTCAACATAATTGAAAGCTGCCTAAAAACCCTTTTGGACGGTAGTTAATAAAGTAACTCTCACACAAAATGTCAGTTTCCATTTCAGCCATTTCAGAGGTTGCGAATATGATATCGATACGTTCTACGCCAAAGTAAAAGGCTTGTTTCCATTCTTCTCTTAAGGGGTGCGCCCTTATACCCGCTTATTGGTCACGCCTTGGGTTTAAACTGTGTAAACATTTGTTTCAATTACACTCTCCTTTCTTTATATTGCAACTTTTTTTCTGTAAAATACTTGTTTTGAGAGATGAAAAAAATGTTTCAGGATTTCAAGAGGAATTAGCCTAGAAACTTATTACATTTCGAGTTGCTGCTTAGCCTCCCTGTTGGGCAAACCGTGGCGACACACTTTGTGTGGATTGTGTTAAAAGTGATGTTAAGGTGATTAACATAGGCGTACGGAGGTCAATATTTGGGGGGGGGGGCTCAGGGATAATTTTAGCCCGAATTTAAAATTTTGGACCAAGTTGTCCGAATTTTGATACCCCTGGTTGGTTGCAAAAGGGCATAATTTATGTTCTTGGCTGTCTCATTTGCCTGAATGGATCCACTATTTTTGCCCCAATGGGAAGGGCATATCCCCCTGCCCCCCCCCCCACCGCCTTGTACGCTAATGGTGATCAAGGATAAATCTAAGTTTAAATTTTCATTTCCGTTCTGTCTAATTCCCTTTGTGAAAGTGTATAAACAGATAGTTGCTATTTAAATAGCCCAGTTTGATGTTTGTTATGGGGTTTTACCTTGTATGTAGTGTTGCGCCTCCTTCAACTGTGGTTAATGGAAATCAGCTTTGGAAAAATTGGAAATTTTCGACCTACTTTACTCAGCTAAGATTAATAAGTGAACTTTTAAATTCAAAGGAAGAGTACTACGACAGACGTAATAGGCCATGGGTCAGAGCACTTCACGGGCACCCCCACAACTCTCCAACCCAATATTTTTTGGAAACCTTATGGTCCCCTGAACACGAAATCAAGTAGAAACAGTAAATATTTTGGGTCTTACTTATTCAAAATTGCTGCCAAAGACAAAATGGTGGCAAAAATTATGAATATTTTGTATCAAATAATAATAAAGAAAATATTCCTAAAAGTATTTTTGAGACATCTACTCTTGAAAATTGGTCATATTTTATGACATAAATTCCAAAATTATTTTTTTTTGGACTGTTTTGGCTGGATTCAGGTTAACTAAGATGGCGGAAAAACAAAATGGCAGCCAAAATGAATGAGATATTGCAAAAAATTAGATGATCCTTAATCAGTTCGGGAGATTCCCCTTTTGAGAGAATCTAGTTCCCCCCCCCCGGGGAAGATTGGACTCCACCAAATGCCTATTTTACCCACACTTCCACGATTTCTTAGTGTACGTTGTCAGTAGCAAAATTTGTCGGTCTAATGTAATGGAATGAAATATATATATATATATATATATATATATATATATATATATATATATATATATATATATATATATATATATATATATATATATATTTGGTAGGTGTACTGCATATAGCTACTGAAGAGCCACGCCGTAACTGGTGGTCATAAATTTTTGAGAAAACCGCAAGTTTTTTAGTGGTTTACGTTTTTGCTGAACCTTATCTTTGTTAGGCTAGCAAGCCTATACAATGTGTTGCATAAGTTTTCCCCCACCCAGGTGAATTTTGGTTTTACACCAAACGGGAGAATCACACGGACTGTTGATCCTCAGTAATGTTTTATTACGACCTACTCCTGTGTATGAATTTCTACACAGGTAAAAAGTGTCATCTGTTCAGCTTCTCATACCAATGGGGAATAAAGTGGGCTTTGCCATTCAAAGGTAGCAAGGAATGTACTCAAATTGCCCTTGGTGGACATGACACTTCCGTCTCACTTGATCTCGAAAATGTCTTCGTCTTCGAGACACCATCCCTAATATCGTTGACGAGAGACGATCTTGAAAACATGTTGGACAAAAGGCGTAAGAACTTTTTTAATTCCTTTTCTTTGGTTCATATTCTGTAAAATAATACCAAAATGAAACAAAAGGGAGAAGAGATAATTTCTACTTGTTAATATCCATTAACCGTACCATTGTGTTGGAAGAAGCTTGTTTCATTGGGTTCTACTTTTGTGAAAGTAAAACAGGTTAAGGTCTGGCTCTACAAAATCTTCATTATTAAATGTGTTTGTGGAAGAGATCGAAAGAAATTCCACAGATGCACAGCAGTCGGGCATCTACTACGCTAGTGGTCTATTTTCAGAGGTCAAATACCGTGGGGTGAATTGCATGATACTTTTATGTTGTCATAAAAAAGCAAAATAAAAAGTAACAAAACACATGTCGCAAAAAGTGTCTCAAAACACGCGTATTTTTGTAAATGAAAATAATTCTAATACCTAATTTACCCTTCTGTGGATGTCTGACTAACAATTGTAATGTTAAATAATTTACCAGCGCAATAGTTTTGTATTGTTTGATGCTGTGAGAGCCTATACAATCTGTATTTCCAATGTTACTTTAGAATTAAAAGTGTATTAACCCCCTTAAACCTCTTTCCATGTGCTACATGGTGCATTGTTATCTCATTTCTCCGTGAGGAAAATGAGATATTGTAGTTACTTTTCCTGTTGGGCTATGTAAAACCGTTGCCATGGTTACAGTTATTTTTCCCAAGTTATTATCTCATCTCTCCGTGAGGAGGATGAGATATTGTAGTTACCTTACCTGTTGGGCTACATACGGGAATGGCAGCTGAAATAGCAACCGTTGTCAAAACAACAGTTAGTTTTCCCCAGTTACTAGTCTAAGGGCTAGCTCATGGTAGAGTAGTCCAGGGTAACCCTAAGTCCGTAACTGAAGGAAGGGGCAAAACGTGTTCTTGTGTGTGGGTGTGTGTATGTATGTGTTTTTGTTATGCTTGGCTTGTAAACACGATATCTCAAGATAGCAATGATGGATAACTTTTATACTTGGGATATAGCATTATTATATTAGGAAGGAAGATCCCTATTGTTTTGGTGGAGGTCAAAGTCATGTGAGTTCACCAAAGGTGAAAAACCGAAAACCTTTTAAACACGATATCTCTAGTTAGAAAGGATGGATGCATCTCATACTTGGCATGTGAATGCGTTATATTCAAAAGATAAACACTATTGATTTTGGTAAAGGTCTAAAGTTATCTGAGGTCACCGGAGGGGAAAATTCGAAATTCTTAAAAACTGCTTGTAAACACAATATCTCAAGATTCTTCATACTCGGTATATAACTTTATCATGTTTGGAGAGAGAATCCTGTTGTTTTCAGTGTAGGTCACAGGTCATTTGAGGTCATCATAGGTAAAAAAAACTGAAAACCTAGAAAATACAGGATATTTCAAGACCGGGATGATGGATCCTGTTCATACTTGGTATAGCCTATAGATGTGTTACTTTGAGAGAGAGGGAAACCTATGAGTTTGTTGGAGGTCAAAGGTCATATGAGGTCATCAGAGGTGCAACTTCGAAAACCTCGTTAACCAAATAGACAGCGGGCGGTACCTTCAAATTGTGTCCGGCGTTTTGTGACTAACGAAAAGGGGCTGAATTTTTCTACCATTCCAAAGACAAAGTTACAGAGAAAAACATTTTTTCACAAGCATAACTCTTACAGTAATAACACTAATTTAAATTACCTAATTATGAACACGTGAAAAGGAAGCTGTGACTATAGTATTATAGACATACCATACGCTGAACGAGTTCTTTGATGGCGTAGTTGATTAGAGACCGGTGTCTCATGCAGACGGTTAGAGTACAAAACCCTCCTAGGATGTGTATATTAATTTTATCAAATATTGTCATGAAGAACACCCCATATGGGTGTTTTTTTTTTTTTTTTGCATTTTTGTTATCCACTTTGTAGTGGGGTTCAAAGGTCATATGTGTATCAGCAGAGGTCAAGTTGTAAAACGTAAAAAATGATATGAGGGATGAACCTCAGTGCAACAAATCACCCCCTTTCAGCAAGGAATCACTAAGCCTTTAAGCTTTCTGGTTTTTTAGACATTATCATTTGTGTAAAGGTGCGCTTACGGCTTTACAACAATTCTAATAAAAAGTTTAGGCACACTTCGGTCGAAATTACCAGGGTTTACTCTCTATGTTTAACGACCATTATATAGGACGATAGTGCACGGAGTTATTCTAGGGAGAATTATTTTCCGAAAACATAAAGTCCGACCACAGGCTTGTATCAAGAGGTGATTTATGTGGAAATTTATTGTGAACAGCATTTATAGAGTGTTCATGGTCATGATTGGAAGTATAGTCCTTATTGCACTAGCTTATTCAAAGGTCGTTAAGTGCATTTGCCGAAGATAAAACTTACGAAACATGCTTATTCATCCTCTGCTCCTCTTGTTATAACTTTACTCCCCATCTCGGTAATTGAGAACTGTTCATTTTTAATTCTCGTTCAAAACTGGAAAACTACAATTTTTGAGAAGTGCTTGCATGGTGGGCTTTCCTGCAGTGCCATTTGAATGTCAGTTAAAAGCATCATACTAACTCTCACAGATACAGAAAATGATTTCATTACAATAGGCCAGTGGTCCCCAACATTTTCAGTTCTACGCCCAGTGGCAAAAATAGGGTTTCATAGGAAGGGGAAAGTGGCAAGTGGGGATAAGGAAGAATTATGGGGCAAATTTTTTCATGTGTGCGTTGCTCCTGCATGCACATTGTACCCCTTTGTACAGGAGCGGACGGGGAAGGGGAAATCCCCATACCCCCTTGGAGGTGCAGCTGTCATCGTGCCAACTTTCACCGAATGAAGTTTGTGCAAACGCCCTCCCAATCCGGCCCCCGTTCCATGCCTATTACACTATGAAATAGCTTTACCATGGAAACCTCAAAGGAGAGTATAAAATCGTGTTAAATTGAAGGATAGAAATACATCGTTTTTGGCTGTGGACCCGGCCAATGGTAGAATAAAAGCTGTTCGCGGCTTGTTTTGTGATGACAAAACCTCAACCTGTGATTAACGAAGGAGTGAAGTCTTGATAGGGGTCAGGGAGGCGAACCCTTTTTAGAATGGGGCAGATATAAGAGGCTTCATTTGGTAGGTCTATATTTACGAAATTGTTAGCACAACAATGAAGCATGTTCAGGCCCGTAGCCAGGCCGGGGCACGAAGGGGGCGGTGCCCCCCCCGTGCGGACCACTGTGCCCCCTATACGGAAAATCGATCGAAAATAAAATTTTAGTACATGTAAACGGTGGCCCTGGGATGACACCAAGCGATTTTAACCAAAAATGATCCAAAAAGGAGTTTAATAATGAACGTATTTTGTTCTCTGTGAAATTTTTGTTCTAAAATTTCAAAAAATTTCGCGCACTACGCGCGCTTTCATCTTCAGTTACATTTAGCTTTAACACCCTCTGCAGATATGTCGGCTTAATTTATAAATGTACAGGTTCCACAATTAGGCTATTGTTCTTTCGTGTAGGTGTGCTTCCCGGAAAAACACAAAACTGAATCCATAAAAAGTTCCATCCTCTTTCTCTTAAGATGGGGAAGATTCTTTTCTCAGACTCAACATAATGATAATAATTTTTGTATGAAACGTTTAGTGTCTCATTGTCCAGGGGTAGTGGAAGGGGGTATCCCCTCGCGACCAGTCACCCGCGCGTTTTGGTTTTGTTCTTAAAGACAGACACTCATCACCCCAAATACATTTTAGTTGGGAGAAAGCAAAATTCTCAATTGGTCATAGGTGAATGCTCTTTGACTGACATCAAAGCTCACAATACACAGCATGCGCAGAGAATATTCTGGTTACATATTATGGCCTTGTAAGCCCAACAGGATATGCCCTTAAGCAATAAACTAGGTTTTGTGTCTGCAAAAGGAGGTGGCTCAACACAGTTTTGGAAGGAGTAACCTAGTCGGGAGAATTGGAACTGTCTAGGACGAAGAGGGGCAGATTCTTCCATAGTGTCACTAGGAAGAACCTACCAACAAAGGTGGTCCTGAATGCCTAGCATTACTGAGAAGAGAGGATATACACAACAAAAAAAAAGTTAACGAATTAACACTGAATTATTTACGTAATAAGAATATATACATTGGTCTTGAATGTGTCTCTTCTTTGCGTTGGCAACTTTCAATAATTATTTTAAAATACGGACATGCAGATGCTTGGATGCACGTGAAATATATATAAAAAAACAACCCAGACCGGTCTATACTATTACTTTTACCATTAAACCTCACACAATATATCAAGCTTTGAACATAATTTAGAAGAAAATATAGCATTACATTGTTGCCTCAGTCTCTTTTGTCTAAATGCAAATAAGATTAGGTTGGGGGGAATATACATATATTTATACTGATTATGCGAAGGAATACTACTCTGTAGGAAGTCGGACTAGTCCTTGCAGCCCTTAGTTTTTCGTCCTCCCGTAGTCTGTAAACTGAGGAGCTTGACCTCTGGGCGGGTTGAGATAATATGGCCTAGACCTCCAGAGCGGACCTCCACGGACGAAGAAGCCCAATATAGTCCCGTCACAGGGATGATTTCGTCTGGCCTACATAAATGGCGACCCTGCCCGGCCGAATTACAAACGTAACCCCTCACTGAATGGGTCTAAATATAAAATAGAATTTTTACGTGAACAAGTGACTGTAAACGAGGCGCTAAATGTGTCAAACGCTCACTACACTAAATGAACAATAACGCTTTGGTACAGGAAAACAATTAACATGACGCAATATTATTTACTCAGTTCAACACTGTAAACACAAATTAGTCAAAACAGTGTCTGAATCGACTAACCAGATTAGTCACGATATTTGACTAGTTTCTGATGATATCTGACTAGTTTCACGATAATGGACCAACAATTATTAGTCAAAAATTCGTCAAACATTAGTCAACGAGGCTACAGATTGGTCACAAACTAAGTCAATTGGTCAAAAATTAGTCAAATGTTATTGACTAACGTGATTAGTCGACTCAGACACCGTTTTGACTAATTTGTGTTTACAGTGAATATCCTGAAGTGTAGCTATGACCTTCCCAAATGCACTGCATACTGCACCTGTCACTATTTTTACACGAACTTGATTTTGGTATAAAATTCTTTATGTGCACCCTTCATGCTCGAGCCAATATATGTACATATATATACAAATTAACAACAACAGAAATCAATTTCTTAGTTCTACTATACTTTTACTACTCTCTGTTTACAATTAAGTTCTAACAAAATATCCAATATGGCTACCTTCATTCACAAATATATATACAACATCGTCAGCACGTTTGCATTTACGTAACTTAACCTTTCAAGCTGACATATATTACTCCTTTTACTTGGATACCGGACAGCTTTTAACGCAATTACTTCACATTAATTTTTTGCCATGCTGTTTCTGCAATGCAGGTGAAATACTAGGCACAGTCATAAAAAAGTTATACATTTCATTACAATCCACTTTAGTAATATATGTAACCCATTTTGGCCAACCCCCAGGAAAAACCGTAAGTGAGGAGAGATAATAACAGAGAACCGGTACTTACATGAAAACGGTTATGTTTGGCATGTAACAGGCTCCCTGACTTCGGCCGTCGGTATCCTTCCGACAGGACTGTCGGCCGCCCCTCTAAGAGAGTGTGAAACTTCTTGAGAGCCACCGGGTATCAGGCACTTGGTATAGTTCTGTCACAATTCTTTTGCGAAGTGACCCCAGCTTATACAGAAAAATTTAGTTTCTGCGCCCTACACCAGATGTGCCCTCCATTGGCAACGCCTACTACAATTATTTCCAAAGTTTTCGGAATAGAGTCAAGAATGTGTCCTTCCGACACCGTATACTGTGGTTCTCTGACGCCAAAACTTAACCGACGCTTTCTCCTCTAAAACTAATGCAAATCATTACACTCCACCTACTGAGAATACGCTTGACCATAACAAATAACAAAACAAGCAATTTACATCTAAATCCTGCGGCCGTGGAGACGCAATCAGACTTACATAGCAGCTACAGCTGGTCAACAAAGTGCGACTTTCAAACTAGCACGGGGTGCCAACTTACCTTTAAACCTGGTAAACCCGGGGAGAGCTATTTGGCGATTTCTAGGGTGACACATAGAAACCCAAATTTTCTAACTAATAAGAGCCAATATTTTCAATTTTTCTTCAACAGAACCCCAAGTTTTTCGCCGGTCGCCCAAAATTTCGCG
Source organism: Holothuria leucospilota (assembly GCA_029531755.1). Classification (NCBI taxonomy): domain Eukaryota; kingdom Metazoa; phylum Echinodermata; class Holothuroidea; order Aspidochirotida; family Holothuriidae; genus Holothuria; species Holothuria leucospilota. Next base: position 35,607,975 of record CM055971.1, read on the forward strand.
TTCGGTATCCAATCTGTAACCCATTGCTTCTGACGGGGCTTCGGGTTGCTGGACCTCTTAGGGGAGCTTAGTCCCTTCGTCGGGCTTATCTTTCCAAGACCCCTTGCTGCTGTATGCAGGTTTTACCGTGGTAAATAATTTTCCTGCAAAATTTCTGCGCGCTTGACGCGCAATTCTCACAAGCGAAGTAATATCACCAATGAACATTATTAGTACAAAAATTCAAGTGAACTCTTCCAGCCAAAGCTAGGTGAAGGCTCAAAGTTAGATTCCCGACATCAAGGGGCTTTCTTGTAGTAATCTAGTACCTTGAGTAACATTCGCTCCGGGACGACTATACGGTTTGAAGCTAAATTTACTCGTACCAAAAATTTATTCCGAAATCTACTTTTTCTGATTTTTTTTCATGCAAAATTTCGTTCAAAGTAGAAATACGATAATGACAATCTGAATTGTGAACTGTGAAGACATTGGTGTGCTCTCACTGTCATTCAAAGTCCTGCTCAAAGCTCCATGCTGGTGTTCCCATATTTGTAATTCGCTTCATATTCGGGAAATTTCCCTCAGTCTGGGTCCTAACAAAATCATAGTGGATCACACCAAGCCTGCCAAATGGCAGCTTCTGGTCTCGCCTCGCCGTTCGCAAAGTACTCTACCTTCTTTACCTGCGCTTGCTGAGCTGAAGATATATCGTGATTATAGTCTTGTTCCCTTCACTTGTGGAGAATTTCTACGTCTCTGTATTGCAAACGGAGGGAAAAATTTCCATCAGAAGAGTGAAATTTTCGCGCGCTTCGCGCGTATATGTGCACACGTAAAGCCGATACCTTTAAGCTATATGTGGTAAGCTTGAGATATAATCCCTTGTAGTTCCGGCAAACTGTAATCATGTGTTGGCACTACTGACAACAAACATAATCTTCGGTGCCCCTCTATGAGTCGTCGGTGCCCCCCCCCATATCAGAATTCCTGGCTACGGGCCTGAGCATGTTACTAGATATCCTTATTATATAATAGCCTTGAATACGCACTAAAAAGATTAAAAAAATCACCATCTGACCATTTGTTTTACAGTAGTAACGAACGGCCGTTCCCTTTGATGCTGTAGGGGAGGGGACGATGGTAGAGTTTGCATGGGAGTTTGGAAGAATTAAGTCACCCAAGCTGTCGCACTGCAGGAAGTAAGAATGAGATAGCTCAAATTCGTGCCGCCAAGAAATAACATTTACGCAAAGTTTTGAGTAGCCTTTTCCTTCGTTACACATTGCCGAAGTTTTCCTCATGCTGCAATATCTCCAATTGTCATTTTTGTCAGTATGTTTTCTATGAACAGCAATGACAAAATTAAACTACATTTGCGGTACTAAAAGTTGTTAGGACAATTTTCAGACATGATCCTGCCCCTGTATCCGCCGCCACTGATGGATATGAAAGTAAATGCCATTTCCCGTCATCTCACAATTAAGAAAGGACTAATTCTCAAACGTTGTAGGCTAGTGCCCATGAGGAAGACATGCAACTCGAGAATTACTGACTTCATTTTGTCTCCATTTAATGAAAGGACTAACTGTAATCCTCAAACGTTGTAGCCTGCTTATTGCACATGAGGAAGACATGTTATTCGTAAATAACTGACTTAATTTTGTCTCCATTTTATGAGTACTAGTATTAGAGCTCCGCTAGAGAAATCTGTCTATTTGGTACCTTTTTAGCCATGTTTCAATTTTATATCTCACTTTTTAAGAGCCTGTCGCTTATTGTACCTTTAGTTGCGAAATTCCCCGGGGAGAGGGAAACGTAGCCCCTATTGAGAACCTCTGCTGTTGGCTATAAATTTATTACAGGCTATTGATTCTTTCGAAAAAGTGTGAATGTTATTGCCAAACAGGGCAAGGTATAACTTCAGGTTCTCAAACCAGCGATTGTTTATTGAGCGACGGAGAGTCGTTTGTGAATGTCGACTGCACCGAGGAGTGCACGTGTCAGGATGATCAACTGAACTGCGACGCGAACTACAGGTGCAGCTCTAATGCAGAATGCAAACTGCTAGAAGGTGTGCGACAATGCTCGTGCAATGACGGCTACGAAGGCAATGGAGAGACGTGTAGCCCACAGTACACTGATTGTTTTGATGTTTACCAAGTCGGGTACAGAGAAGATGGCGTATATACTATTGTCCCATCCGGATGGCCAGGACCACCATTTAACGTATCATGTGTGATGAGTCCCGCTCATGATGGAGGATGGACGGTAAGTTACCCTGCAAACATATTTAAACTTGCATAAGTGGCCACATACGCATGAAACGGGGACTGAGGGCGGCATGCCCCTGATTAAAAGGAAATATCGATAACATATATTTGTAATTACTGTGTTTAATCTCAGGACAAACACCGCTCTTCTCTTGTGAAACAGCAGTTCCCAACACCTACGTAACTTAACTTTGTAATATTCAGCGTGCACTATGCTACAAACTTTTGAAAAACGTGTACAATAGTTCATATGCTAGTCCATGGAGCTGGAAGACCCAGCTCCCTGGGTAGTCTTAAAAGTAAGGTATAGTGTAAGGATCTTCACGGTGACAACAATTGGATAAAACCATTTCTTTTTTAATCTTAAACAAGGTGTTCCAGCGTCGCATAGATGGTGTAACAGACTTTAATGGAGACTGGGATAGCTACCGATACGGCTTTGGTTCTTTCGATGGTGATTTTTGGCTTGGCAATGAAAAGATACATTATCTCACAAATCAGAAGAATTACAAACTACGAATTGATTTAAACAATTTGGGAGGTTCACCTATATACGCTGAGTATTCGTCCTTCCGTGTCAGTAATAACAGCTACCAATTCCGTATAGAGAGCATAGGCAGATAAATGGATCTGGACGTATGTATAAGTCAACTTGCCATGATTGTGTCATCTTCATTGCTTTCATCTGTTTGCTTTTATTGTTTAGATTGCAGCAGGCAGGTAGCCAAGATGGGTGGGAACAAAGATGTAAGCACAGATTTCAAACTCCTATAGGCTACCTTCACTAATACGGAATTTGACTCCTCATGGAGACGCAAATATCGGTGCTGAAGTGTCAATTCGACATACGCGCCGTTCTGTTCGGTAATCTGCGTACAAAAATAACACCAGGTTATAAAATTCCATTGTTAGAATAGCATGGCTTGCGTGCGCGTTGTATAGGCGCAGAATACAGTTCTCTGTGTTTTTGTCCGGAATACTTGTCGCACAATTCTGCGTGCTCGGAAAATGAACGCGCTAGTTGTTTTCCCGTCGTGAGCGCGTAAGACATTAAACGCGCGTACAAAATGGCGTTATTTAAAGATACCATAGAAACTGACCTATGAATATACCTTATGCATATGGTGTCACAAAGGAGAAAATGCTCCCTCCTTTGGAGGAAGATGGCGGAAAAGCGCGTATTATTGCAGGTTATAGACCTTATGCATTGACATCACACTGACGTCATTTTGGGTGAGAACAGTGAAACACACGTGCACGAACGGCGTGGATTTCGCCGCACGTGTAGTAGACTCACACGCGTATACGATTGTTGACAAATCAGTTGTTTGCATTTATTGGTGTAACTTGCAATAATACGCGCTTTCCGCTTTCTTCCTCCAAAGGAGGGCGCACTTTCTCCTTTGCGACAAAGATATTATAAGCATAGATTCCAAACTCCTATATCTACACTGTTACGCTCAGTGACTCCTCATGGAGACGCATATATCGGGGCGGAAGTGTAAATTTGACATGCGCGCCATTCTATTCCGCGATCTGCGTACAAAAATAAGAACGCGTCACAGAAAATTTCATTGTTGAAAGAGGTTAGCGTGTGTGCACTTTTACAACGCGTACTATGCGCGCAGAATACATTTCTCTGTGTATCATCCGGAATACTTGACGCACAGTTCTGCGTGCTCTGGAAACAAACGCGCTCCTTGCTTTTCCGTTGTGAGCGCGTAAGTAATTGAACGCGCATATAAAAGTGCGTCACTTGAAGAAACCATAGAAACTGACCAATGAATGTCCATGAACTTGCAAAAACCAGTCATTGTGCGTTCATGTTCAAGTGTAAATACGTGGAATGCCGGGTTGAAGAAATAGTTATTCTTGTTTAAGTGGAATTTATTGAGGCGTCGTACTTCTTCAGTCAACAGCATTCCGAAATAACAAGTACTAATACTTTTGTAAGACATTCATTTGCCTGTTTGTTTTCAAAACGATCAGCACTTCCGCCCCGATATATTGGCCTCCATGGGGAGTCAGCGCGCCATTTTAAGTTTGGAATCTATGCTTGTAATATCTTTGCTTTGCGACATCATATGCATAAGGTCTATACCACCGACCTACATGTAGGACTGGACATAACATGTGCGTCTAAAAAGGGGAACCACTCCGCTCACAGCAACTACTCCTCGTAAAACGCCTAGCCACGTAAAGGCTCAATGGAGAGACGCTATGAGAGCGGCGTATTTTTAGAATTTCTACAAAATGTTAGTATATGCAGTTTATAATTGAACCAACCGTCAATGCAAAACTCGTCGTTAAACGCTACATGCGGTAATCGTGAGCAATATGAGTTTTAGAAACTATTTTTTTTAAAGGAAGAAGATGAAGCCTAACCGGACAGTATATAATGACGTCACGGTTGACAAAACCCATGCCATGATAAGTACGTGTGCGTGTACTGAGCATCCGGCCCGTGTTAAACGCTACCACCATTATGCGCAGGAATAGACGAATTAAGATTAAGTCGCACATTGTGACGGCAGTAAAACGTGGAATGTCTGATTATTTTGAAACAGGCTGCGCGTCCTTTTGCCAACAAGTGATGACGTTGAGCATTTGCTGGTAAAAATATACGTGACCGTACGATATTATTGTAAAGAAGTGCCCGCTGGCAGTTTAGGCATAATACTGTACTACGTTTGTCAGGGTCAAGTTCTCAATACATTATGATCTAAGGGCCATGTGATGGCATGATTTTGACCTAAATGCATGGGTTCTGAAAAGCAGAGATACATCTCTCCTCCTTGATTCGTTTCATTTCGCAAGTTACTTTACTTAACATGAAATGACAGTCGAGGTGTGTGTAAACCGAGATAGCAAAGGCAATATCAAACAAGTCTGCCATGAGAAAAAGAGAAATTTAGGGAGTAAAGAACGAAGAAAATTAGAAATTTAAGCATATGTTCAAATGTACAATATTCAAATATACTGTATGAGAACGGTAAAATGAGAAGGGCATTGCGAGCAACATAACAAGATACCATATAAGATCTCTGTCAACAATAAAGCCCTGAAATATTTCTTAATCTATTAAGTTAAAGTAGGGTCTAATAGATGAAAATAAGTACCTGTATTTTTAAAGATTTTTTACAGACTGTTACACTTTGATAATCCTGTTACCTTTACCTGTAATCAGCATACTTACTCCGATATCCAGCATTGGAACCTAGAAGTTGAGTGAAGAGGTATTAAGAAAACTCCATAGGTATGTCCCTAGTGGAAACAATTTGCAACAGCTTTACTAGGCCTATCATAAATTTTCAGAACATCAGTTTCCAATATCAACCATTCAATCAACCTCTTCAATATTCTCGCACGGTGTTCTAAACTTAAAGTCCTACCGTAAATGCACCAAAACCATTGTCAGCATGGAGATACTCTCTTTGATTCACTTTTCATGTCAAAGTGTGAAGTTATTACTGAAAATTTATTAACACAAAATGTAGAAGAAATAGAAAAAAAGTTTTTTACACAATGACCTTTAGTTTTCTCCTTCGGTTAAAGAATAATTTCCAATCTTTTTGATTCATTTTTCCATGTTCGTGTACACCCCGCACCGTTAACCATTACGCGCTAGTTGCGCGATGATTTGTTAAGGAGTAGTTCTTGTGAACACCAAGTGGTTCCCCAACGCTGCAATGTTGTACAAATAATGAATGTTTATGAGTGCGATAGTATGAATTATTTCATGAGTTGAAAGATTGAACGTTCTATTCAACGAGGCGAAGCCGAGTTGAATAGAACGTTAAATCTTTCAACGAATGAAATTATTCATACTATCGCACGAATGAAAAACATTCATTATTTGTTTTATATAACACCTTATAACTATCTAACGTTATCTTTATCTAGTTGTTGGTTAAAGTTGTGTTTTGGCGTTTGTCCGTGCGGTAGCTCCATGGTTTGTCGTTTGCTAGCTACGCGTCTACCACATACGGTATGCAACGTGCGATCCCCAAAGCTGCGTTGATTTACTGAGTTGCGGCATAGTATGTACGTTCGCGCAGTGATTGTGACGTCACAGCCGAGTGTTATACTAGACTATTGCACGACCTTGTGTTATACTGGACTATTGCACGATGGATAACACACGACCGTGATAATAGTTCCGAATCACCCATGGCATGTGACCACCAATCCTCCAATCAAATGTAGAGAAATAAATAAGGTGTTATATAATAAACAATAGCGCGCGTTTTATCCAGTCCTACATTTAGATCGGTGGTCTATACCAATAAATGCAGACAGCTGATTTGTCAACCAATCGTATACACGCGTAAGTCTACTACACGTGCAGCGAAATCCACGCCGTTCGTGCACGTTTGCTTCATTTTTTTCACCCAAAATGACGTTAGTGTGATGTCAATGCATAAGGTCTATAAGCTATGAACTTCAAACCAGTTATTGAGGGTTCATATACAAGTGTACTTATGTGTAATGCCACGGAGAAGATATAAACTACTTTTTGTAAGTGGACTTGATTGAGGAGTGATACTTAGGTTACAATATTCCGAAATAGCAAGTATTAATACTTTTGTAAAACATTCACTTGCTTGTTTGTTTTCAAAACGACTGAACAGTGATCAGCACTTCCACCCCGATATTTTGGCCTCCATTAGGAGTCAACGCGACATTTTAAGTTTGCAATCTATGATTATAATAATCTCTTTGGGTGGAGAGGGGGAGCTCCACCAAGAAAGTCGAAAGTTACCGTACTATTGCACTAATGCATTTTAGCTATCTCGACCCCTAAACATAAGTTTGCTCCCTGAAAGCTATCTCGCCCCCTTCAGCACCTTGTCTGGCTACAGTATGCTTGTGCAGCCGGGAATCGGACCGAATACATAATTGTGAATTAACCTGACAGTTTGGAGGCAGGTTTGTACTTGGAGGGCTACAATTCTCAGCCTAGACAGTAAAAATGACTAAGTTCACTTGTAGCCTTTCCTTCAGTTTAAAGAGGAAAATTGTCAAGTGCACCTCCTGGACAAAGCTACAATGGTCTGTACTGAGCTTTTATAGTTAAATGCCAGATCCACACACTACTGTGTGTGAAGAGCTGGTATGCATAGGGACAGTACACTTCTGAGTGATCAAGGCAGGGCACCATTAACCAATCAGAGTGATGCTAATATTTTGAACCTATGTCAAAGTGCAGTTCCCAGTTGTAAACTTAATACATATGGGAATACTTCTAAATATTTTTAGGATGAGGTAACAGCCCCTGTAAAGTCAGGTGCATCATGTCTCCCTTTGGAAGAGGATCAGACTCAGCAAAATCTGGTGCAGTTCCTATTGCAATCGTGTGGGCAGTCATGTGACCAAGGATCACAGCCGGTATAGAGGTTTTGCAAGTGACGTCATTCCGTAGGAACGAGAGTTTCTACCGCCATATTAGTGTGCATGGGCTCTCGCGTAAACGATACCCCCTGGAGCAACATTACTACAAATGGAATGTGTACAATTTACCTTGTTTTTATTGCAAATATCTACTAGTAGATTGAAAATGATCCTTAATTTTGTTGCCGAATCTGGGCTGCAAAAATTGGAGGTGCAAAAAGCTAAGGTTAACATTTCATATAATTCTCAGAAGAGAAAAAGGGATTGCTGCCGTTAAACGTGTGAATGGCACTGGTCCTGTGCTAGCCTAGGGTACCTAGGCCTAGTTTTCAAGTAGGACCAACATGCACTTTGTTCCCTGAACTAGGCGTAGGCTATGAATTATCCAATTTTGACCGCACGTTACTGTGAGAGTAACCAGCGTCAGTACGCGTTGCTGCAGTGACTATTCCTACACACACTTATGCAGGTTTATGAACCTAACCATAGCACTTGACTATATCACAATTGAACAACACTGCGTGCTATCTAGCATACAATGGTGTGAACGTCCTAGCAGGGAGGCACAGAATGTTAGGTACATTATAGGTGTAGGGTTTAGTGAAGCTTAACTTCGTTACACCTCACTGAACCCCGGTTAAGCGTACCTAACATTCTGTGCCATCGTCAACCTCCCTCTCATAACCAGAATCGAAATTTAATGTCACACCCTAGCTTTTTCACCTGGCCTCCTGATACCTCCAAGATTCTGCGTTTTATGCAAATTATGAGGAACAAAAATATGTAAACCCCAGTGAACACTCGTAGTAAGATCCGTAGAGCAAACAAAGGGTATTGAAGTTTCGACCGTTGCTGCAGCGAACTTTGTGTAACAGGCAAAAAGTATATGAATATCCATGAAGTAAATCTGTACAGTATCCAGTTGGGACAATATTTTCTGTTCTGTTTTCTCAATTCATGCTTCGAAGCATGAAAAACTGCAGAATGATGCAGTAAGGGATTATGTTAACTTATGTTGGTATCCTAGTTTAGGTTAGCAACACAGAACTAATGCTACATAGCATGAAAAACTGTACTCTCGAAGCATGCTTCGAAGCATAACAGGCTTGTCCCAACTGGCTGTCTACAGCTGCACGGTACACTTGAGTCAAGCGCTTAAGACTTGTGTCAAGCATACTTGTGGCATACTCAAAGTATTGAACTGAGACATGAAAACCTCTTGATGCCCATCCCTCTTAACTTGATTGGAGTTTTGGAGCCAGCGTAGTTCATGTGTATTATTGTGCTAATCATTTTGTACTTATTCGGAACTGAAAAAACTACAGAAAAATTGAACTGCCATAATCTTTTTCAAGGAGAGTCAGTAGTGCCTTAATTTTTAAATAAGAAATGTTCAAAGAGACTTTAAGGCTAGCACGACACTGATGCAAACTTTTATCAAAGTTATTGGCAGAATTACCTAGAAAGAAAGAAATTCCTCCTTATAAATTTACTTCTAGTCCATTCATTCATTTGGTAAAATTTCTCAAAGGTGACGGAGAATCTCTTCAGTACGCCCTTCCACGTGCAGGTTACATTTTCTGGCCAAAATTCCAACCCTACATCAAATTGAGCCCTTCCGTATATACTGCTTGCTAGGAGACCAGCGCTTTTAGCGTTTAGCTCTTGAAAAGTACATGTTATTCACAATTATACCGGTCGGAGTCCACAGAAACATTGTTAGTTGGACTATAACGAAAGTTTTCCTCTCCCTTCATTGTGCATAATAAAAAGGCATCCAAGGCTGGCAGATACCTGTATAGGGCCTTCCAGAAGCTCTGGATAAAGTACATAAAATGGAGCAATGACATAATGCGTATTACTTGACATCCAAATGATAGTATAGAGTAGAGCACTTTACAACTATCGTATTTTTACTAATATTGAACGAAAATCCAGATGAACAGCTTCCAGCAATGGGGAACGGGCGGGAGGGAGAGTATTGGTGCAGGAAGGTTATATTAGGCCTCCCTGATAGGTATAGCAAAAGGGGCGAAGGACTAACAAAGGCGTTTTCAGAATGCTTTTTTGTCGTAAGTGTATTAAAAATCAACATCTATCAAAAGCGTAGCCAGGAATTTGTCAAGGGGGGGGGGCGAAGCCCAAAGACAGGCTCCCGGCGCTTTGCACCACCATGGGTTGGCGCAAAGCGCAAGAAAATTTTGGCCCAAAATGCCTCCCAGATCGCTTGAAATGGCACTTCCCAACCGCATATAAATTGGGGAAACACTAGCAATATTGTAAAAAAAAACATTAAAAAATACCACAAATATGCTCAAGGGGGCGGCTGCCTCCTTCACCCCCTTGGCTTCGTGTCTGCCATCTATACCAATAATGGCGCTCGGTAAAATTTTTTGGAAAATGTATAACGGCAAATACGTAATTTCAACTTTCCAAATTCATGCTACAACAACTTAGATTGAAAGATCCCATATTGATGCTAGACCCCTATAGATAGTTTGATTATAGTTCCATGTATTATTACCTTAATAATGATCATGAGATGGGGTGCAAACCGTAAAGCATGCGTGCAAAGCGCGCGAAATTTTTCATTAAATGAGATTTCCATGACAAAACCTGCATTCAGAATCTGCATCCAGACACTTTCAATTGCCCAACAAACCTAACTCCAAAGGCCAGTCTTTTACCTGTTAATTCGTGAACAGCTTTCAACTTTTCCGGGAGTTGCTATCAGAAGATATTGATAATAAGAACACAGTAGTAAGATTTGAAGCGTGCGAAATTTTTGATAGTTTGCGAAGGATTTGCGAAAATTCTAATAGTTTGAGAAACATTTGTGATAGAAAATGATTAAATAGATCTATCACTCGGTTAAAGCACACCTCACCCTACCCCCTGCAGAAATCTATAGCTTAATCGCCTTTTGGGATCATTTTAAAATTTTCAAAAAATTATCATTGGGGGCACGCGCCCCCAAGCCCCCCGTGCCAGCGCCACTGTATTACGTCACAAAACAGAAAGTGCGTCCTCCGATAGAGGTAAGCTTGTAGCATACAACTTATACCTGCACAATGCAGATAGCTACAATTTTAATGTACCGGTTGAAAAGGCGAATGCGTCTACTACGTGCGCTTGCACAGTCTAGACTTATTCCTAGACGTCACACGACGTCATTTTGGAGGGTAATCAATGAAGCACTCTCCACGCATGACGTAGACTTCGCACGCGAATATGGTAGACTTATGCGCGTATCCGACATATATGACGTCATATGCTTATGTTCTATTTTTTGATTGTCATCAAAGATGTACATGCTAGCCACAAGGATGTACTTCATTCGTTGTCGGAGAGACATATAGTGCTCGACCGCACTATGTCAGTAGACGAAATATGTAAATTTAACGTGCTAGCGGTACTGTTGCATTTAGTCTAAGTGCAGTCGTTTGTATTTCTTGGCTTTCTAAATGTCTGATTAAGAATTTGAATTCATGCAAAAAGCCGGTCACAAACAAACAACTCATTGTTTTTTTTTCCTTTGTTTGATATAGGGAAACGTCACGCGTGCAAAAGTCAACTAAAACAACCGAAATCATAAAGCAACAAAAATACAATTCCACTTTACGACCACACACGTTAGACGTTAGGGGTACCGCTGCTCAGTGAAGGCGAAAGGGGGGGGGGCAAGGGACATTGGTCACACTTTTACAGAATGTTAAATACTATTTTCATTTTCCCGTAAAATTTACCTTTTCCCTTACTGTTTATGAACATCACAGACTGATGAACAGTGAATTACTGAGGCTTTTAAAGTAATGCAAAACTTTAGCATTGTACAATTTAGTTAAGCAGGCTGAATTTAAAACAAAAAGCGTTGTTCGGCGCGCTTCGCACACAGTCACCGTTGTTTGGTTGTATTTCTTATTTTAGCCAGCTATATGCGGTGTTCATAGTGTGAGTATAGGGCCATGAGTGCGGGTTCGGGTACCGGTACCAGGCCATGAGTACGGGTACTGGTATACGAGTACGGAATGAGTACCAAGTTTATAACATTTTTTGTAATTATTGGTTTTATGACTAGACGGACTTGATGCCCATAGAGGACCTCACCTAACCCCTCCCATAGACAATTTTAACCTTGAACAATTTCCCGCAACTCTGGTAAGTTGGGGCAAATTTATAACCCCAGGATTACTGTCTCTGTACAATTAGACAACCACAAACAATGTGTGTCGTGTAAGCTACAATCTTGGACAAAACTCGTTGGAACACCCCAGCACCCCCGTTCCCCCTACAATGTTGGAGATAATAATGTCAGTTAAAGATGCACCGTTTTCGTTTGGACACACGTTGTACTGGGGAACTGGGTTTTCGTAAATAGTGCACAACATTGTACTGGGGGACGAGGGTTTCGTAAATCGTGCACGGCATCTTATTGTACATGGTACAACGGTGGAAGGTGTTCCAACAGTTTTGTACAAGATTGTAGGAATTAATTTCGATCTTTAGTGGGGCGGAGGTTATCCAGAGGATAAATAGTAACGACTGGAATCTCAAAATGTCCAACAGAAAATTGTATACAGAGTGAGTAATTCTGGTTCCACTGCTTATGGTAGTAACCTGTTGTCCTTGCTAAACACCAGTCAGCTGGTTCAAATTAATTAAGAAAGCTTGAGAAGTTGCACAAAACTGTTCATGTATACCAACAAATGATGTCAAGAAAACACTTAATGTACATTGTACAAAATAATAATCAAGACCCTATGGCACAATTTTGAGTCGTCAAAAGTGACAGGTTTTTTTTTCTCTGGATCTTTTGGGACTTTATACTAAAAAGTTTTATTTTTCTCTGGATCTTTTGGGACTTCATACTAAAAAGCTACTCGTCACTGGGAAACTTTCCAGTTACAAATCCGATAACATATCCAAAGTCTGGCATTTGAGGTGGAGTCTATGTACATAGCCACTCTATGGAATCTGCAATATGGCATGAACCGTTTACAATAAATGTCACAGTTATTTGCTTACCACGTGACTTGCCGTGATGTAATCGTGAAGAGTACAGTATAAGCTTCGTTGCACAGTGAAACATCACAGTGAAAGAGTAAAACTTCAACACACCTTTGAAGTTTGGGTACAAATTAATTGGACAATGCAGACGACCATGATATTAGCACGGATTTCACTGCATGAGCTAAGTTGTTCAGTGAGACAGTAAATTTTCGACATGCCTTTGAAGTTTGGGTATCCATATATGTATAAACTGGGCAATTAGTACGAGTACAGGACCATGAGTATGGGTACGAGTACGGGCACTGTAACCATGAATACGGGTACAGGTATGAGTCCTGAGAAAAATTAATCCTTAGTACGGATACGGGTACCAGATCATGCGTACGGGGAAGGACCAGTACAGAAAATTGTAGTCAAATACGGGTACGGGTAACTACAACACTACCTTTATGACAGTTTGAATGGAATAATTGTTCCAAAGTCCCAAGCAATCAACATCACCTGTCTTCGCCATCAACAAGACAAATCACCTGTATAATTGCAAATTTTGCGATGTTTAGTGCGCATCCAATGCTATGAGATGAAAATTAGATACTTGATTTTAATGTCCAAAATTGTGTACGTACCTCCGAGCTTCTTTAAGCTTTACCCATCTCCCTGTACTGGGCCCACATTTACACTATTTGGTAGCCACTGGCGCTCGGCATTCCCGCACAGACTTCGTCACGAGTCTTTCTGGCATTAAACCCCCAAAACATCTGGCCGCCTATACTGAAACAATGCTTGTGATTGTGGTGGGTTCCAAAGAGCTAGCCGGTCTCAAAATCAGTGTACATAAACTTGACAAAAATGCAATGTGGGACCTCAGCGTGCTGACGAGCTGGGATATATCATCCTCATCGTCATCGTCGTCGTCGTCGAAGGGGCGTTGCCAGGAATTTGTCATGGGAGGCCGAAGCCCATAGACAGACTCTCATGGGTTGGCACAAAGCGCAAGAAAATTTTGGCCCAAAATGCCTCCCAGATTGTTGGAAATGGCATTTCCCATGCCTATTTGCCGCATATAAATAGCTGAAACACTAGCAATATTGTAAAAATCAAAAACATAAAAAATACCTTTGAAGGGCCTGCGTCGTCGTCGTCCTCGTCGTCGTCGTCATCGTCATCGTCATCGTCATCGTCATCGTCATCGTCATCGTCATCGTCATCGTCATCGTCATCGTCATCGTCATCGTCATCATCATCATCATCATCATCATCATCATCATCATCATCATCATCATCATCATCATCATCATCATTTAACCAGTAGCTTAGCTGGGTTGCCAAGAGTGTGAAAGCAAACAGAACAAGATGGCAATCCACGGCGTTGAATATCTTATGGGTAACGCACATATCATTCAATGTTATAACAGTAACAAATATGGACTCACATCACCAATGAACCTAATGCATATTGAGAAAAGATTTCTTCACGTTTGACCTCTAATCTTTGACCTTTGATTCTGGGGTCTAAAAGATACAATTTCTCACCTTGGGACCCCTCTCCACCAAGGTCGAAAATTGGTCCAATCGACTAGCAGTTCTTGACACAACAATTGTACATTTAACCTTCTACACAAGTGTACATTTGACCCTCTGGCACCGTTGACCGTGGTTGCCATAGCAACCATACATTCTGGTGAAAATTGACAATTATAGTTCTTCGTTGTTTCCTGTACTTTAAGTACGGTTCTTTATTTGGACTCGCCATCGTAGCAGACATATTTGTTTTTTAGAAAATTGAGTGTCTCAATATTGATCCTGCATGCAATTTTTGCCCTGGTCAATATTTTATGCAAACTTTCGGCTCGCAGAGTAGATGTTCTATGTCAGATGAACATTATCAAAAGCGTATTGGACCACGTCCTAAGGGGTGCCGGGAACTGAGTACACTTGCCTAAATGTGGGAATGGGGAAGAATGCAACACCCAGCCCCACCCTTGTACGCCGGCCTATAAAAATCAGCCGACTTTTATTTCAAAAAGTTGTGGCGGGAGGGGGGCGGGGGGTTAAATGACCCTTGAAGTAAAATCAGAGCGAATAGGGGGACCTTGAAAAGTGGGAGAGGATGTATCCTCCACCAATATTTCCTCCTATGTCTATACACAGGGAGTTGTTACTGAAGTAGCGTCGCCCTGCTCAGATGAATATAATAAGTCACAATAATACCCCTTAATTTTTCTGGCCAAAACTAGATGTACACCAAGTTAGAGACAGGGCTTCAAAACATTTCGTGACGTAATCAAAAACCCTGAGTAACACTGTGACTATGATTTGAAGCCTTAGTAGTGACACACTGGTGAACTTATTTGGAGCATTTTCTCGGTCCATGGTGACGGAATATTTAATCAACAAATTAACATAGAATAAATATTTTAAGGCTAATGCCTTACTCAACATTCAATAGTAGATAACTACCATAACTGCATGTGGAATACTACTTTCAGTGTTATTGAAGGTAAGCTGAAAGCTATATGCCACCGTCCCCATTTTGTTAATCCAGGGGCTTCCAAGGAATTTCCCCAGATTCCATGAAGATGTTACTCCTTGACCACGCCACGGTAGTATAGCCGTGCAGGAACCTGCGAGACACTCCGCGGTCCAACTGCGCTAATTGAGCTGAAGTTGCATCATTGTATATGTCCACTTGAGGAGACGTTTTACACATAGTAATAGTAAAAGGAAGGGGAAATTGTCACGAGGGAGGGAAATTTTGGGAACCCCTCGTGCATGTGGACACTAAAGTCCAATTTCCAAGATACCTGGGATGAGCTTCAGATGTCATCCCACGCTTCCTCTTTACTACCAACTCCTCCCTGGTGGCACCACTGACTGCAAAGTATATTCTCCTCCCCTTTCTTCCCCGCAGTGTCGGAATTTCAGTCTACGGGCCCACAAGCTGAGAAGTACGTGATGAGAAATAAACTGCACTCACCAAATTGATTGGCTGGGATTTTTGTATACATTGAGACGGTGAGAAGGGTGGCAGATTGGAGTAACAGGTGACACGTGTAATTTTTCAATGTAATTTTGGTACCATGAGTTATAGTAGGTTTGTCGTGGGACAAAACAATTCTATTTCATAATTGCATCCCGTCACCCTTCTCCGACCCGCGACCTTAAGACAAGAGGAAAGATGAAATCAACTCCAAGGTACATTTAAACAAACATTTATTTACTTTCATAACGACAATTGAACACACGACGGAAACAATGATGACCGGGATACGGGACAAACATGCAAGGGAGTTCCACGACCAGACAGAGTGGCAGAACTACACACGTACGCGCAAACAAAAATGATACAGACATTAACGTAAAACGAGGGCGGCAGACAAGAAACATTAACACTGGAGGTAACGATGAAGTTCATCTGTTGAAAAAAAAGGAGATGAAAAAATATGAGAAATGATCCCAGAATTACCTTAAAGTATCACGTAATAAGGGTGGCCTACATTTAGTATTTTCGTATGAAGTACCTGCCAAACTATTGGACTGCCCTAGTCCTATTTTAAAACGAGAATCCAATGTCTTATCACACAGGAAACAAACCTAGGCATGATAAAATACGTAACAATCATAAATGTTAACGGGATATAAGGCTATAAACGAAGGATGGCCGTTATTGAAATGAAGAAAGTTGATTTTGTTTTCATATATTTACTGATGTGTCTCAAGGGTCATCTCTTTTGCATAAAATATAAAGACAAACAACTTACCGTCAAATATGACGTCATCGCCATTCTCCGGGGAATAAACATGTTTAACCAGGTAATATTTATCTGTTCAAAGCAGAAAAAATGTTCAAACACTGTCACGAGTGTATATTGCTTTCAAGTCAAGTCCTGTATCGGGGCAGTTTGCCAGGAAAGTTTTCTTACTTCATTAGGAACCCAGTGTGTGTTCGATAAGGTATGTTATCTATGGTGGCGATCAATCGCCCCTACGGTTTACCAGTTTTTGGCCTCAGTGGGAACAGGTTTTTCAACAAAAAGTCAAGCTGTTGAATTCTTTGTTGTTTAGTTTCTTTCACAGTTCCGTTTCATCAGGAAGCTGCCGTAACAGCTGCCTGGTTTCATACAGCTGAATAATAGAAGCCCTAAAACGTTTGGCGCGCTTCGAATGCTATTCAGTTCCACGAGCATGCATCAGACTATCTGAAAAACAGTGTACAAATTAACACTAAACTCGGTACATCAGGTAGACCTGTATACGTATCTTTTTGATACAGGCTATGCTCTGTAAAGGATTGGTTTTGTAAAAGTTACCCCCAGTCTTAATCCTTTCAGTAACCCGTCTGCTTTTCTAGACTTCCGGTAGGTGTTCCCCAGATTGGGGAACTAAATTTCCCCCTGTCGAGCAAATCCTGGATCATCTCTGGTTCCGTGTAAAGAAATCAGTATGACGTGGAACTAGTATTTTGCGGAAAGGGTGTCCACCCTAAATCCTAGCATTTTAAAATGATATATCTGTTTAAAATTATTCTACTGATACTCTAACAAACTTCTCATTTCTTGTCTATCCTAGTGGATTGGTGTTACTAGGGTTATCATAAATACTTTCCAGGGAATTTCAGGCAAACTAACCTTTTAGCCTAAGAGTAATTTCTGTGACCCGCCAAGTAGATGAACCGTCTGTGTGAACGAAAAGAAAATACGTTTCTGTGACAATGTATGGTGGGGGATAGGGTTACACTACTGCAGGAACACTACTGCAGGATCAGCAGATTAACATTCTATACAATGTAATATTTGTAGTAAAATGACTTCTTTCAATACAAGAATACTGGATATGGTGGGGAAGGAGCGAACAGGATGACTCCCTGGTGTTGTTCAGTTCAACCAGTATCCTTGATGAAAACGTATTTGTTGCATATATGTACACTATGATCACAGCTGTATGAACACCTATACACACCATACCTCGATTAGTAGATCTTGTGAATGCCTCGGATTGGTAAAGATCTTCTGTAAATGTGAAAATAGATATACAGCGTAGACTTGTAGTCTAATATGTTTATGTCATTAAAGATATGAAGCAGAGATTTATGTCATGGACAAATTTAAACTAGGAGACAATACATGGAGTTGCAAGTCTCATCTCCCTTATATCATTTACATATCACGTGGTTGATGATATTTCCAAAAATACTAACAATAGCCTTCAATTACGAGAGCGAAAGTTTTCTTTGCCAGGTATCCACTAACCGGGAAAAGAGATAAAGTTCGCGAAACACTTTTTGCTCACACAAACATTTACATAAACAACATGGGTCCGATGGTGGCGAGGTCCCAAAGGTAGGGAAACACCCCTTGCCGAAGGGGAAGGGGAACAACCTCAAACCCGACAGGCACGACGGGATGCAGGCGAACTCCAAATTCTGGATTTTTTTTCGTCCCTACTACAGAATCTATCATTCTTGAAGAAATAAAAAGTAAACCATCGAGGTGTCCTGAAAATTCCCCTTCCCACTCTGTAATCAGGGAGCTGGCACCCTAACTGCTCTCTGGTGTCACACACACCGTGGGACTACGACCACACGCATATCCACACTCCGATATTAGATGAACAACAATATCTTATCTACCTGCACGTCAATGTAGGGAGATGAGAAAACGAACATAGACAAAAATTGAAAAATGTGTGTAAGAATTCTAAATTACCAGAGGGTTTAGTCTTTACCTGAATGGAATGATTGACAGCTCGATTCTCGTCCTGAAGTTGACAAGCCGTCTGAAAAGGGTAACAGAAAACTACGAGAGTAAAAACGCAAAAGTACTTTTATTTTGACTCCGCTTTGGTTAGAGTTTAAGCTTCTATAACACTTGGCGTGGTGGCGTGGTGGCGTGGTGGCGTGGTGGCGTGGTGGCGTGGTGGCGTGGTGGCGTGGTGGCGTGGTGGCGTGGTGGCGTGGTTATGCTGTGACGAATATTTTGTGGATACCAAACATGTTTGGGGTAGGCCTACTCAGATCGTACAAAGATTCAAAACATTAGTTTTTAAATTATAATTGGCTAAAAAGGACGAAAACTAGCATTCTATATGACTGACTACAATGAGGGCTACTGTTAGTCAAGTGGAATTGGAAATCAGCGAAGAGAGAATTTAAAGATACAACGCCACTTCAGCCAGCCCAGTGAGTTGTTTAGGACTCCGGTGTATGACTTTTTAGCTATCATTACAACTCATTCAAAGTAAGGTTTAATTTTCTTCAGCAACTATATCACTTCCTGAAAAGAGTGAAGTTTTAACGAGAAACATTTTTGATGGCCTGACAACAACTACGTGAACGAAATGTAACATCTCAAATACACTCACTTGTAATTGATTCAGTTTCTTCGAAATCAATCTTGGTAGCTTTGTCATCTGAAAAGGGGACGGTCGAGAACGGAATGTTTGAAGGAAGTAAAATTTTAATGGAATGGGTAGAATACGTTCATTAATAAATAAAAGGGCTTCACAGTTGCGGATCAAGGGTTTCTCAAGAAAAAAGGGGAGGGGGGACACGTCAAAGATAGCCAAATACCAAAATATCGGATCATTGTTAAGTGTAAGGTATATGATAAAAAGCCAAAAGGGAGGGGGCTAAGGCTTACTGTTGACCCGCCCCCTTAAAATCTATTCTAAATTTGCAGAAAAAATGAGTACTATGTTAAATTGAGTACTTCTGGGTGATATAAGATTTTCCGTTGTAATACAGTTTTAAAACGGTATACCGCAATTACAAGTATATACCTTTGATAGTTCTTTGTGTATACGTCTTGTTGTTAGACACGGTCGAGATACCATCTACGGAAAAATACAAAAGGAATATTTCTATCAACCAAAGTCGTATGCATCCACCAACTTGGGGTTTGGAAAGGCGTGTTTAATTCTTTAATTCTCTTTGCACAATTGTACAGGCCTATCTCGGTATAAATTGCCCACCCCCTTGACTATTCAAAACAAAGCTATTAAAGCTTCTTCTTTCGTTAATCTCGTGTAAATATTGTTCTTATTTTTCTTGTAGATATTCTAGTTTGAATTAAATAGAAAGTGTATTTAATCAACGATTTTCTATACAAAAGAAATCTATTAAAAACTTCACATTTCATTAATTCCGTCTCAAAATTGTTCTTATATTTCTTCTCAATATTCTAGTGTGAATTAAATAAATTGACGTTGGATAAATTCGTCTAAGAATTAGTGGAAGGAGAAAGGAAAGAACTTCTTCAACGATCTTGATAAAAAAGCTGGTGTACCGTCACCACGCATCTTAACCCGTTTTTATAGTGAGCATGACACTGAGGTATTTCATTTAATTCGTTTTTGTACCCTTTTCGAATTTCAACTTGATTGTGTCTTTCATATACCTCTAGAAAACAGTGTACTAAACTATATGAATAGGAATATGACTCAAAGTAGGAGAAATAATTTGGTAGAGTTACTCAGTGCCGTTAGTATGTGTTGATGCAAAAGTTTCATCAGTAGTGGTCACTTTGCCCGCTGAAGGATGAAAGACAAAGAAAGAAAGATAAACATTTGATTATTTGAAAGTCTAATTGTGCCAAGGTATTATTACAGAAGCTTTCTTTCTCCGTGACAGAAATATGACTTTAGAGGAGCGCCTGTATTGATTCACGGAATATACTAAGGAAAATTTGCAGTTAAACGCCGACCCAAGTTGACGTGTCTCTATATTTTAACTTGAGTGAGATGTCACAAAATTGAGCAAGTTCAACCGTCTGTCTTATTCTTAACCCCCGACTCTTCATAAACAAGATTTGTTCCACCTTGAGCAAATGAAAGGATACGACAGAACGTTATCTAAAACACATATAAAAGGATGTAAAGAAAGTTGAAGAACCGGATGGGGGGGGGGGGGAGCCTAAGACTTGACAGTCATTGCTTTATAACAGAAAAAGGCAGTTCGCAGGTAGGTGACGTCAGAGGCATCTTCCTTAGAAGTATGTACAAATCGTCTTTTGTGCTCTGGGACCTCTCAAACGATTGCTTGTACCTTAACATATTTCACAGTTTTCATTCACTAATCTTCATCTGTATACAATTGTGTTGTTATTTTCGTTCTTATTGAATGTATTTGTGTGTTTGTATCTTTTTCAGTGATTATTCCTGGTAGGAAGTAATTGGGGCATGCGCAGGCCTAAATACAGTTGTTTCTGAATGGAACAATACACAAATGAAGGTCTTTAACCTTCAGACCTTACCAACAACAGTGTAATTTGTCTTGTTTTCTGTGCGCTCAGAGGTCATTCCAAAAACTGTAGAAGACAAAGATAAAAGAAAATCTTTCACTTTACTTTTACAAGTCATGTGATATAGCAGACGTTAAAAGTCCGTGTTGGTTAGGATAGGGACAAAATTCTCTATATAAAGTCTGCTTTATCTACAAAAATACAACATTAATGAAGTAAAATATGAACAATATGCTAAACAAAACTAAAACGATATCATTTAGAGAACACATTAGAGTAAGGAGAATATTCTCACCAGAGTAATCAATTTGTTTGACTTCTTCTGTAATTGAATCAATCTGTTTATCTGTAAGGAAAATATCAGGATATGTGACGTATGCAGTTAAGGACGTCACGTGTTCAGGCAAATGTAATCATCCCTTATCTTCAAACGAAATTGAGACGTCAAAATATGATGTAAACATAATAAAGTTATAGTGAAGTCAACGTATCGTGTAAGATACTAACATCTTGTCGTCATACGTCACTTCCCGTTGGTAAACGACTTGATTAGTCAGCCTACCAAATAAAGATTTGAACGTATTAACAGATTCACCGTATACCTAACTGTTCTTGACATTTAATACCGGTAAAATAAAATAAAGAACAAACCTTTGGTGGTAGAATGCATGATGTTACATTGTTTGAAGTAAGAAGATCGGCCGTCTAAAGAAGTTGAAAAAGATCGAGATTTAGTTAACATTTACAGTACCCCCTCTACAAACTATTGTTACCCCAAGACTCTGATAAATAAAATTTGCTATACCAGCTAAAAGTTGTAAGCTTTAAAACTCGATCATCACCGTTTAATTGTTTACTTTGCATTTTTACAAACCATAAAAACAATTACATTTTGTGTTTATATTCGTCGAAAATTGGCAGTGTTACTTCTGTATATTCATAAGTTAGAGTATATAATTGTATGCAGAGAGCTTAACAGGGGCACTTTCTACATCTGGACACATGTATCTATTGAGCTGTGAGATGTGAGGCGATCTGAAATGAGATTACTTCAATTAAGTCTAAGTTAGACCAGTTTTAATCGGAAGTTTCGATTAGTTATGGTTCTGTTTTAGGATATCTGCATCCATTACCTGTCCACATGTAAACAGTCTTCGTAGCATATCTTCCTCCAGTTGAATCTTAAATGGAAAAACATTGAAATATTTATCAATAAGTATGATCGAACTCACAGAAACAAATATTTCTAGGCGGGTAGCCTAGATTCGTCTTGGGAAGGTGCTTCAGGAATAATGAAACAACTGTTTTCCATCGGTGCAGGCAAAGAGTGCAGGAAAAATTGCGTTTTGGTTAGAAATCGTGGCAATGCTATACTTTAACAATTCAAAAGTTATCCATATTGTTAAAAGGAATCATATTGAGATATTTCGCAAGAAATAGGTGATTTGGGGCAATATTTTGGTCGCCTTGGATTCGTGGAGGTTAAACACCTCCATCCTAAAACGTCACCCACCCCCGTGACTACCCCCTACTGTGTTTTACAATTTTGCAAAATTTTATTTCAGTAGAGTTGACGACTTACAAAAGTTTCCGATAGTATGACTGCAGTTGAAAATTTTCATCATAGAAAATATACACAAGATTAGATGATGAAATCACTTGCCACACACATAGACTACCATTGTCGATATTTAATAACTTGATGACTAGATTTTAAGACAGTGAACTTTCCTCTAAGATTAAAATTAAATTGGATTTAATATACTAGTAATTACCACCGAAGTCATTGTAATTTATGTAGAAAGAATCATCTGATCCCATGAATATAATCGCCGATGAGCAGTAGCAGGTTTACTAATTAATGAACTCTTTACGTACCTGTCAGTGTCTCCGTGACTTGCTCAACTTGATCAGAGCCTGTACAGATGAAGAAAAGTGTGACGTCATATTGTCGTGTTATAAATTAAAGAAAGGAATGAAAACGAATAAAGCAGATTTTTATTAGATACATGTGTAATATCAACTTGGTAGAAAAGAAGAGAACAAGTTTTTTGCAAGTCAAGGAAAGATTGACATATAGTAAGCAGGGGCGGACTGAGCAGTCGGGCAACCGGGTACTGCCCGAGGGCCCACACAGATAGGGGGCCCACACTGTCATTCGGAAATTTATTTTATTTTTTATTTTATTGGTATTGAGTTGGTAACCTATGTGGGATAGGTTGTGGCCATTATAAGTAGTGTCGATGAGGAAAAGTTGATTCAGGTTGGGAAGGAGGAGGGCCCCATACCCATTTTTCCCGGGGGCCCAGTTCATTGTCAGTCCGCCCCTGATAGTAAGTCTTAAGCAGAACAAGTGTAAGTTTTCATCATAACATCAGATTGTAATTCTGTGAGGCTGTGTTACAGTTATGATCCCATAACATAACTTCCTTAAATAATGTGACATATTTATCCGAAAATTTATATACGTTTTCAGGTTTATCAAACAACTGTCTCTATAAGTTTCCCTGTTAGTAAAATGTTTGTATGCTAAGCTTTACTGACGAAAAAACCAAGCATGTCGTCAAACATCTTGCTAACAAAAGAAAAACAAAGCTTTAAGCATTACATTGAAATGCAGAAGTGAAGCTCACTCAGGATAACTGAATATCTCAACATTTTAAATGAGAAAAGCACACGACCCTGCAGTAGACGTCTTGGAGAGAAACAATCCTTTCTAAATAGACATGTAGGAAATGGTCGCTTGGTAACCTTTATCATCACGTATGTTACCAATAGTAGATTTAAAGAAACTTTCCTCTAAAGGGAGAAAAATGTTCCTGGACCCATGTCACAACCATCATATAGCCTTATAATAATTATTCAATAAATAGAAGCAAAGATACAAAGTTTCTCTTCTTACCTAATAAGCTTCTGAAAGTGTATGCATCTACAGTCAGTGTAAACCCTAGAAAGGAAAATATAATATTTTCAAGTATTTTAGTTTATCAATTATACTAAACCACGTTTCTCTTTTGGTCTGTTGATGTAATTTAAGGCTTGCACGAAAGACAAGATGACATGACGTAGACAAAAGTAAACGTATTAGGATACAGAGTGCAAATACTCTATTACGTGGCATGCCAGCTCGCAAAACTCCTATAGGATGTAGTATATTGTAGACTCTACAATATACTACATCCTATAGGAGTTTTGCGAGCTGGCATGCCACGTAATACAGGCACAATATCATCAACCCAAACTAATGTGAAAATTACATGAAGTTTGTTTAATTGTTTGTTTATGGACACAAGCTAGAATTACGGCTACGTCTGAATATTGCATTTATATTTTCAAAAATTCGTTAAATACTGACATAAGTCAAACTCTTTTATACAGACGAGATTTACTCTTAACAAACCCAAAATCAGGTAGTAAAAAGCTTTTCAAGCTTTTTCGTCAAAAAGTTGATATCTGATAATATGGTGTGAAAAAGTTGCCAGCTGTTTGAGTTTAACATACTGCCCTCACCTTGGAATGATGTTTTAGAATTCTGTTGAGTGTAATAGCCGTAGGCGTCTGAATTGGGTTGGAGAAAAAGATTAACGTTATTTAATGTCGATCTTCACCAAACATTTACTTACCATTGATTTACAACAGAAGTCTGGATAACTACTAGCCACATGTGTGAATATTAATAATTATAAAGGCAAACTGTCGAAAATATTAGCAGCTTTTCTGTATCCCCTTTTCTCTATTCGTTACCCACACCCCGGGATAAGTTGTTTTCTAGACGTTTTAGCATCTACACATCATTGTTGTAGTGAGACATTAGTTCTAATGGAAGATACTTGCAGGATTGTGACCAATGGTCATTTAAATTGTTCTTTTCAAATAAGGATGAGGAGGGTGCATTGTCAAATTACTCTTATTGCAAACGTTCTGATTTAATGTTAGTTTTACAGGGAGCTCTATCACAACTCCCTGGTTTAGTTCACGGCTAATAGCAACTCAAAGGGAACACTAACATCTCCTCATGTTCATCCCGCACCTCAGAAGAATTCACCAGAGGCGGCAACAAGACAGGTAACATGCGCGTAACTGGGGGTTCAGACGGTTCGGGGACCCCCTACCTAGCGAAGCCCCTTTCCAGTGGCGGATCTAGGGGGGGGGTCGCCGACGTCCGGACCCCCCTCAAATTTTCCAGTGTGCCCTTTTTCAAAATTGGGTTTTTCCACACTAGCCCTAAAAAAAAAAAAGTTTCACAGGTAATGGCAGTTGTCCAATTCCGAGCAGATTTTGGTTACCCCCACCCAGTATCGGTCAATCCATCCGTAAAAGTCTAGCAGAAACTTTCGGCAATATATTGGACTACGGTAGCCTATATTGCCCTCCCCGACACACGAGCGCAATCGTTTTACAGAGAATGTTACTACAGTATGTCTTACTGCCTGCGTGACAGTCAGGCATTCTAATCACTTTTCGCTTGGAACCACGTGTGGCGTGCTTGGGCATTCAAAATAATACAACACACGCAGATATTACGTCATACTCACTAGCTAGCGCTTTATGCAAAGTATTACTGTTGGGTTTTAATATTGATTCCAAAAGGTCACTGCTAGTTTTTTGGTTTTTGGTCTTACAAAATAATGATCTGTTCACACTCCCTAAACGATACATCTACGAAACCTTTCCACCACCCGCTAGTATCCCTCCTCTCATGAACAAGAGAGAGTATGTAAATACGTTTCGCTATTCGTGGTCTGGAATTACTGTCTTCTTTTATTGTGTTGCCCCAGCGATGGGTATAAAAAGCCAATCTTAGGTTAAAGTCCACAGTCAAGAGTTGACCAGAAGTCACAATAGACGAATCGATGTTGTTTCATTTTAAAATTACTATATAAAATCACCACCAGGTCAAATAACGCAATGTCAGTCGGTTCAATTTTTTGACGTCTTTGGACCGATGACTGGTCTGCTGTCGCAAATAAAAAGCACACATTCGACTTCAGTCATCTGCTCTGACAGAGTATTTTTGCCAGTCACGCCGCAACTATGTAGGGAACACAACATACATTTTAACCCCCTCCCCTAGTCGAGATAGCGGTGGCGTCAGGTGGGGGGAAGGGTTCATGCCCCTGTCGGGGAAGGCTGTCCCCCTGTCGGGGAAGTTTTACAGTTCGTCGGGGAGTCTTAGTCGAAAGTATGCAGTCTCCGATGACAACTAGTCGCCCCGACGGTTTACCTGTTTTTTGCTCTCAAGCAGATAATTTCTCTACTAAGAACCCACAATTTTCAGCGCGCTACGCGCGCCTTAGAGTCACTCTGTTTTCTTCAATAGTTCCATTCCTTACAGCAGGATAGCACAAGTCCTGTCCACCTAACCAAGGAACATATAGGCAGCAGAGTACATAGTTCATGTAAAGGTCGTAACTTTCATCCAATATCGCAAAGCCTAGTTGGTGTTCTCTTGTCATGCGGTAACAGCGGTACAGTCAGTTGGTGAGGGACTTACGGAGCAAAGTTTGGCTATTTCACCGTGTAGTCCAGGTGGTTTCGATACAATACGGTACATGTTACACCCGGTACGGTCTACAGACCTTACAGTTTTCTTTTCTTTTCGTCATATGTTTTATGTGTAAGCCTATCAAAAGTTTTCTCCCGCTTCGCGCGCTTTTCAACTTCATGATCCAGATTCAAAGAACACTATCAGTGTGCAACTCGGATCTTGGAGTATTAAGCGATATAATGCAAAATATGCCTGCAATGGCATGGGATAATGAGGCTCCTCCGTTTGCCCTTCTCATCATCCCCTCGAAATAGGGAATGTCGGAACTTGGGGCAGCTGACATGGCCCGTCCCCCTGTTGGGAAAATTCTGCCGCCACTCATGGTCGCTTTACTTATTTTGGCTTTCATCGTTCATAAGGGTAATTTCTGGGATAAAAACCAAAGTTTTCGGTACGCTTTGTCCACTCTTCCTCAGTTCCGTTTTTTACTTGTAGATAAATATAGTACAAACCCTTTCCACCTTTTCAAGTTAATAAGTAGAATACATGGATTTACGTAAATGTCTTGAATTGAATCGCATTTCGCTAAACCTGGTTAAAGTTCACTTGTGTCTGTCGTACGGTACGGCTAGCAGGCCTCAAAATTCGTTTTCTCACTCTAAGGCCAAACATGGCCTTCGTAACCAACATTTTTCGGGTTAAACGAAGGCCAAAATTCTCTCATCTAAGGCCAAAATGTAATACACGCAGACAGGTCTGAACGGAAGCCTAACATTAGCACAGTACGGTATCCTGCTCTATGGTTCTACTATAAAGTGGATATGTATACTGTGCGTACGTACGTACGTATATAAACATGTCAGCGTCCAAATTTTACGGTCGTCCGAGACGGCCAGAATTTCCGTCGGACGACTAACTTATCCCCAAACTGCTGATAAAGGCTGTCCTTCGGACGACTGAAGTAATCTTGTCAGCGTAATTCCCGTACAGTGTTAAAAGGAAACTATAACATGCACAGCCAATGAATCCCTCTTCTTTTCCGATAAATTGCGAAACTATGTATAGTGGGGTGTATCTTGAGTCTGTCAGTTTGGTCACTACGTACAAAATGCATGGCACGTGCACAGTCTACACAACACATATTAATCTGTATAACAAACATTGTGATTGGTTCGATGTTAACCAGCCAATCACAACTCGCGACATCGTCAATGGACATTTAGTGTGTGAAATCTCTCACATGCAGTTAAGTCAATGGGATTCACCCATTGACTTAAGCTGGCTTTCCATACCTGTTCACAGCATCGACATGAACGATTGATTCGCATAGCGTGCGAATACGGTACGAAGGTGAGAAAAAGTATTGGTTCACATACGCGGCATCGTGAATGCAAGTGCAAAAAAGAAATGAAGGAAGTGCACTCGGTCATAGTACAACAGGTAGGCTAGTACAGAGCAGCTTGACTGATACATCGTCGGCCAAAAGTGGCCTTCGATAAGTGTGTGAAAAATGCCTGTCGGAGGCCAAAATAAAACTTACATCGGCCATGGCCGCGATGGCCGTCGTGAATTTTGAGGCCTTGGCTAGTGACTCGAGGAGGGAAGTACAATTAAGTTATGCCCGACAGTGCCCAACTGTCCGGACAATTGTCACATTGAGTTGGTTCATGAAATTCACCAAAATTGCCAAACCTGTTAAGTTTTCTTCACATACTAATGACAAATGGTCAAACTTAAACAATCCCCACATGTTGCGTACAAATAAATGTTTCATAAGTGAGTAATAAACAATTCAATGCGGTTTTCAAAAAATCGTGACCAGACACTTTTTCAAATTATGCACACAACCGTTACGAGCTAGGATAACAAAAAATTTTCAAAATTTTTACTTAATGCGGAACTATTGGATGTGAAACTTGACTAATGATGCTAATAATAATCATTGTCATGTGGTAGTGCCCTTCAACACCCTCGTTAAGTTATCGATATCAACTCAATATGCCCCTTTAAGCTTTAAATTAGTACAAATTCTCATAAGTGTAGGATTACACAAAAAATTTCGCGCGCTTCGCGCGCTTTGCAAATTGCCCGTTTAGATTCTTTAGACTCCAGGTTTTGATTCCAGTTTTTACATGTCTCTTAGTTTATCCTTTCTTTGTCAATATGCGGTAAATTGTATAATCGCTGACGTTTATGGGAACCAAAATTAAAAAACAACGAATGTGCCCTTTTTATGTTGGACCCCACCTCAGAAAAGACCCTAGATCCGCCCCTGCTTTCCACTAGAGGGTAACCCCCTCGCCATTCGCTAACCTTCTCACCAAATTGTACTGTGACTGCCATTTGACCTTAGAGGATGTCTACTCAAGGGCTTATATAAACATATCAATGTATACATGTTTGTACCAGCACATCCCCTTTCGGACATCCCGGTTACGCTGCTGGGGTATCATAGTTTGTCTAACGAAGAGGAGTTCATTTTTATCACATGAGATGATTCTTCCTCCTCAATGTGACGTCAATGTTTACAAAGGGATACTGTCATTCTTTAAGCATCAATCTGCAGATATTTTGAAAAATTGTTCAAAAGGTTAAAAATAATTTTAGAATCATGACTGTAGGCTGGTGTGAACTTACCGGACCAGGATGATGTGGTAGATTCCTGATCGAATTGATTTTGAATTGATGGAGATTGGTTCTGCGGAACTGCAATTTAAAAATAGATATTACGTCATACTTTATGATTCCGTACATCGTAGACTTTCGTATCATGATCTTATACCATGCGATCGGCCACTAACCTTAGTGAAGTTGGGACAATGATAAACATACTTCTAAAGGTAAACTGAAAGTTGTTACTCTGTTTTGGTTGTGATCACAGAAGTTGTCACTAAGACTGAACGATTTTACTCATGTGGGGGACTGATGTAACCATCCCTCTCAGAAACATATATGCAACTTGCTTGGCGGATGATTTCTTTTATTTGTATACCCAGTGAATGTGTTCATTCTTTCCATCACCGGTGTATCATGGAGCTATTACTAGTACTTGTATATACAGGGATACGATCGCATTGTGCAGTTATGCTTATTTACCTGATGGTAAAAGCAGGATTCCAAAATCTCCTTCGAAAATGAGGGCAGTGTTTGGATCTATGGAAGAAGCGAATAAGTTTTAAACAGTGACTTGCAACCTCGTCAATGATTATTAGTCCAATAATGACAGAGCACGATATAATAACACACAGTAAACATAGATTTCTTTTACACTGAAGTGAAATGGACCCCTTTGGGAAGAGTTTTCCTACATGAATAATCGTCTTTCGATTATGTCTCTCTCACTGTCAACATACAACAAAAACAAACCAGCCTTTAACTTCTGCTTGTCAGCTATTAATTGTGATAAGATCCTGACACTTTACCGCTTTTCTTTACTATAAAAGATGATTCGGCAGATAAGCCTCCTAACCATGGGCGTCCGCAGAAAAAAATTCCAGGGTGGGGGGCAAAATTTTTTAAGCGGCCCAACTTTTTGCATGGGAAATATTTTACTCCCACAAAAGAGTTTAGATGCTACTTTCACACGGTGTTGACAAAGTCGAAGCCAGGAATTTGTGAAGGGGGGGGGGGGGCGAAACCCATAGATAGACTCTCAGCGCTCCGCGCCACCATGGGTTGGAGCGGAGCGCAAGAAAATTTTGGCCCAAAATGCTTCCCGGCTGGAAATGACACTTCCAAGGCCTATTTACCGCATATAAAAAGGGGAAACACAAGCAATATCGTAAATATACTACTTTAAAAAATACCAAAAAATATGCTAGGGGGCTGCTGGGCCCTGAGTGTTGATATTTTTACTCAATTCCTGTTTTGAGAGTAGAAATTCACACTCTAAATTCACTATGGTTAAAATTGACCATTAATTGGTCAACTATGCACCGACCCAAATATGGTCAACTTTTTTAATGTAAATTAGGTTCAAAAAATTGACCATATTTGAGTCGGTGCATAGTTGACCAATTAATGGTCAATTTTGACCATAGTGAATTTAGAGTGCACACTGATTTAACTGTTAAGAAATGTTGATGTTATATTTTTTCGTTTTTTTCTTTATTTTTTCTCCGTTTTTTCAAGTTTATAATTTTCGGAGGGGGGAGTGCCCTCCCTTGCCCCCCTCCGGACACCCATGCTCCAAACAAACTATAAAGTACACCGTTTCTTTGTCCAAACCAACCGAAATAAAAAGAAAGAGTTATGCTCCCTTCTTACCGTTCTTGGTATCCAAACTGCAAAGTCTGTCAACATCGTTGATGAGACTGTTTGATGGAAGTCCACGACGAAGACAGTCTGTAAATATGCACCGGATACAGTCTGGTCACACAAAAGCTAATAAACACTGGATCACAAAAGTTTTGAATGATACTCAATTACAATTCAATTACAAATTAAGCATTGTTTCCACAAGTCCTTCACTCCACTCCACCTAACGTAATGAACATTTTCTTAAATATAAAACAATGGTGATCTTACCTTTAAGTTCTTTCAGCAAAAAGTCTATATAGAGTGTTTGCTGATCTAGTAGCGTGAGATCCAGAAAGTCTGAAAAACGAAACACATGACACTACTTTACACTGCTTTCTGTATTGGTAACCTTTACTTATTTAAATCTTTTGTTCCAAGGACTACTTTGCCACTTTTTTCACCCCAAAATTTGTTAATGTTTGTTATGAACTTCTACGTATACTGGTAACAAATAGCTTCTATACACAGGCGGTATTTCTGTCAGACATTGATCTGCACAGATTAGGAGTGAAGGGCAATTTGTCAGTTTTTCACCGTCTACAAGACGACAATCATTTGAAGAATTTCCAGGTTTGTTATGATGGGAACTGTCCTAAGCCTCTTATCGTTCCTGCAAAGACACATCCCTGCCTCCCATCGATAAAAATGTTTTATTTACATTCATTTTAATTCACTTTTTAAAACATTTGAATTAAATTGTCTATTTTTCAGAAAAACAGGTAGTAGTTGAAAGATTACATCTCTATACTTTCAATACTACTCTGACAGACTTGATAAAACTGTAACAAGATATTCTTGTTAGTATATTAAAAGGTAAATACTGAAAGAAAACTGTGAAAGAAATAATCTTTAACTTACTTTTATAGAGATCATCACAAAACAATGCCAAACTTTGCTCTAAAAACGAATGAAAAAATGAAAAGGAAAGATAAACAAATTGTGTGAACTGTCAGGTTTCGAATTTTGAGAAAATTAAACTTTACCAAAACACAACTTTGTGTTTACAGTTATTGCTTTTTTAATATTTTGGAAAGTTCTATCATTACAATCATCTGCATTCTATTTTTATTGACGGATCAAAGTTTGCGTCCTCACTCCCTGGATATGATATCATAATATAAACTGATGTTCTTGCTAATAACTGTTTCCATTAAAGTGTACAGTCTACGGTGTTTTCTGTAAGCAGGTCACCAGAAATACTCATTTCTTGATTGAAGTATTTCACAGGATGGTCATGTTTAAGGTTTATTCATTATGGCAAAGGTTTTATTAAGGCGGTGGGCTGAAGGACAAAGGCCAGTACGTTTCACTTCGTGCCAGTAAGAATCCATGAAGCAAGCCCTGTAGGCCAATTAATTTTTCGGATAGGCTAGGCAATACACATTGTGAATGTAGGCCCACTTAGTTTCACGCCGTGCAAGCAGGCCCAGTGGCTAGCTTATTTTACGGCTAGTTATAAACGTTGAGAAAGAAGGGCCAGCAGGTTTCTTTCCTAGCCAGCAGCTCTGCGACTTCACTGGTGGTGGCCATTGGAAAATGCAATGTTAATTTAAATCCTGTATGAGTAATATTTTCACTTCATATGTGGTCACTTTAACATTAATTTGGGTAGTTGTATAACTAATCAATAAGTCCTAGGTTTACCCTACTAGGGTAAAATTTGTTTAATATTTCTCCACATCGTATGATGAGATTCTTTATTTCTGAAGAGAAAGGGTTAAGCTTACCAGAGTTTATCCTTTAATGGAATCTATTAATATTTTAAGAATAACATTTACGTGAAAGTACGTGCCTACCTGATGTCAAGCAAAGAAGCAAAGAGGGGTCTTCAACGGGAAATTCCCGAGAAGTAACTTCAGTCCGTTTTTGATCTACGTGATAAAGCAATATAAGTCGTAAGGTATACGGATTCCATTAAATGTGTAGGAACTTTTACGATTTCTTTAAGATCATCGATGAATCTTAAAATGACAGTGGATAAGATGAAAGTTTGATTTGCTTTAAAGTTGTTCGGTAAATCATTACACAGGTTATCTGGTCATTGTTTTGTAAATTACTCGTTGTAAGTTCATGAACCCCCTCCCCTCCCCCACAATCCCCTTGATGTATACCCTTCTGGTCACAGGGAGTAGGTCAAAGTGTAGTGTATATGCCTTGACAGAAGCACTCTTATTGCAACTCAGAAAAATGAGTGAAAGGTAAGCGAGTCACATGACTGAGAAAAGTTAATTTTGGAGGAAGAAAGATCGCGATTACTCATAGATAAATTCATTTATAAAGTCCGAAAATATTACGTACTTGTATTTGTTGAAAGACATCTCAGACCTACCTTTAAACGGAGGACGCCACCCATATGATCCACCAGGGAGAACATAATGAGCTGTGTGTGGAGGCAAAGTCAAGGTGGTGTTATGAAATGAGCTCAGTTATGAAACATCGAACATTTATTTATGCTACTATGTGACATGGGATAGGTTTTCAAATAAGAGAATGTATAATGTATTTTCTATCCAATCTTTTAACATGTTTGAACTTAAATGTATAATCATGACGTATGTTATGAGTCATGACACGTGACGTGTTTGCCCATACAGAAGGACAATACAATCACTGGTTATAATGAAAGTGGCGCTATTTGCCTTTAGCTGGGGATATTCTTTCATCACATTTTAATCTTAGTTGTAAAGTTAAAACGAAAGTGAGTTATCAAGCAACTCTGTGGTTGTGCAAAAGAAAATTTTGTGGTTTTTCTATTCAGAGGCAAAAAAACTCACAAATTAAAAAGACCATTTGTGGTAACATGAAGACCATTAAGGTAATTCAGTTTATGCTACGCAGGGGTTCATCGGGTAATGTTTTCCTATGACAAATGGTGGCAACTACACTTTTTACGGTAACCTTGACCCCGACAGTTACATGAACATTATTTTTGATTTTGATTAATTCTTTGGAAATTTCTGAAGAGCGCCCCCACTTGCCACCGGTAAACACTCCGGCTGACGGATGTAGGGATGTAGTTTTGTATGCAGTTCATTGGTCTACACTTAGTTGTTTGCATACCAAACGAGTTACCATCGATGTCGCAGGGTAAAGCATCGCAGTATTTACTCAATCGTTAATTACAATTCATCATACAATAAAGCCAAGATGAGAACTTTGAAGGATTTAAAGAAAAGTCCTCGGATCCTGGTGTACCCTCAAATGGTTCAGCAAGCTTCGAGGAACCGGGAAGTTAAGTTAGAGAAGAAGATATAAATTTAGGGTCAGGCTTAGTATTACAAATCGTAAACTGAGGTAATGGGACCTCTAACCGCATACAGCTGGGAATTCCTTCCGTAGACTAATAAAATGTTTAATATTTGAAGCAAAGGCTGTTTAAACGATTCCATGGCTATTACACTGAATTTCCATATTTTTAGAGCCAGGGGTCACTGTTCATTTTCTTTCCGTCTACCGACGCTTGCTGGGAACCACTACTTTCGACTATAATTAATCTTCTAATATCTTTTGACGATAACTCCAGGTCTACCAAATCTTCGCATAGAGTGCCATTAGAAACAATAGAAGTATGTTCAATACTAGTAAAAACATGTAGTGCGAGCACGTAAGAATTTCTTTCTGAGGTACAGGCAGCCATATTACTACACTTAGATTACCTTTATTTGTAATTCGAGGTAAAATTATTGCATGTCGTCCAAGTTTACTTACTTGATTCCCGCCCTCGTTTGGCATTGTGGATCAGCTTAACTTGTACATATTTGCACATGAGACAGAGAGTTCGTATTGCAATATAATCACACCAAAATTATTCATAAATCAAAGGAAAACAACTCAACATACCTCGTCCAAAACCGAGGAATTTATTACAACTCCTGGTAAGTTTGGATAACGTATAATACGTTGTAATTGAGAGAAAAAAGAACATTTTGAGAAAGTAAGCACTTCAGTCTTCAACGTTGAAAAGTTGTGTGAAGTCGTTGTCAATGTCAACTTCAACATTTTTGACGCTATTGTTACGTCATGATAATAAGTGCGCGTGGTTGATTCATATGTGCGTGTGAATACAAAGAAGGAAAACCAACAGCTAGGTAGATGTTTGATTCCCGCGTAAATCCAAACGCTGTATTTCACGCACCAGTAACCCTCTTGTGCTAGATGCGGCCCAAACTGCGTACGGACGTTATTTCAACGTGCGCGCACACTATAATAACAACCTTCGGGGTGTAGCGAAGGTGTTATATTTGAAAGGGGGGGGTGTAGAGATTATGTTTTGCCTACAGATCTGGTAATGCGTAGCGCGAAAACGAGCTTTAGCGGGTGGGGTCCAGGGGCTCGCCTTAGGACCCTGGTGGGTTCCAGGGGCAAAGCCCCCGGAAGCTCTGAGGTTTAAGCATATCTCTGGGTGAAAAATTAAGTCTCAGGATGGATATATTTTGGTTCATAATGCATCATCAAATGCAAAGATTCCCAATAATTTTAATGTATTAAGCTATTCCTCTCGTCAGGCCGCTATAGTTTTAAGTGGTTAGGATCCAGAGGCCCGCCAGTGTTTAGGTAGGACGTTTTCCCAATGCAATATTTACTGATCTGTAGCCTGGGAGAGGGGTCTAAGGGGAGGGGGTATCTCCCTCCCGTTTGGCAATTTTTGGAATTTGAAAGGTGCCTAGATCGCAAATGGTGCAATATTTGAGTGGATTTCTGCCCTAAGGAAGAACCTCAAAATTTACACCCGGGTAGAATTTGTTTGTCAGATATTTATTGTGCGACTTTTGTCGCCGTTTATGCGACATTGTCGAAGAAATAGGGCCTGGCTAAAACACTGGGCCCGCCTTAGGGCCGGTCCAGGGGGCTTAGGGCAGAAAGCCAATCAAATGTGATTGAACCATTTAGCGATCTAGGCACCTTTCAAATTCCACAAAAACCATTCGACCCAAACGGGGAGGGAGATAAACCCACCTTCCACATTAGACACCCTCTCCCAGGCTACAGATCAGTAAATATTGCATTGGGGGAAAAAAAGTCATACATATAGAAACACTGGCGGGCCTCTGGAATCTAACCACTTAAAACTATAGCGGACTGAACGAGAGGAATAGCTTAATACATAAAAGTATTGGGAATCTTTTGCATTTGATGATTGGCATTATATGAACCAAAATATATCCATCCTGAGACTTAATTTTGAACCCAGAGATATGCTTAAACCTCAGAGCTTCCGAGGGCTTTTGACACCCTGGAACCCACCAGGGTCCTAAGGCACGAGCCCCTGGAGCCCCACCCGCCTAAAGCTACGTTTTCGGGGGGGGGGGGGGGGGGAGGGGGCGCTACGCCATTACCAGATCTGTAGGCAAAACATAATCTCTACACCCCCCCCTTTCAAATATAACACCTTCGCTACACCCCGAAGGTTGTTATTATAGTGTGCGCGCACGTTGAAATAACGTCCGTACGCAGTTTGGGCCACATATAGCACAAGAGGGTTACTGGTGCGTGAAATAAAGGTTTAGATTTACGCGGGAATCAATTATCTAGACTTTAGCTGTTGGTTTTCCTTCTTTGTATTTACACGCACATGTAAATTAACCACGCGCACCTATTATCATGACGTCACAATGGCTTCAAAAATGTTTAAGTTGACATTGACAACGACTTCACACAACTTTCCAACGTTGAAAACTGAAGTGCTTACTTTTAAAATGTTCTTTTTTCTCTCAATTACAACGTATTATACGTTATCCAAACTTACCAGGAGTTGTAATAAATTCCTCGGTTTTGGACGAGGTATGTTGAGTTGTTTTCCTTTGATTTATGAATAATTTTGGTGTGTTTATATTGCAACAGAAACTCTCTGTCTTATGTGTATACAACATGTACAAGTTACACTGATCCACAATGCCAAACTAGGGGGGGAATTAAGTAGGTAAACTTGGACGACATGCAATAATTTTACCTCGAATTACAAATAAAGGTAATCTAAGTGTAGTAATAAGGCTGTGGCTGGCTGTATCTTTGAAAGAAATTCTTACCTGCTAACACAACATTTTCTTTCTAGTATTGAACATACACGTATTGTTTCTAATGGCACTCTATGCGAAGATTTGGTAGACCTGGAGTTATCGTCAGAAGATATCAGAAGATTAATTATAGTCGAAAGTAGTGGTTCGCAGCAAGCCCCTGTAAAAGGAATAAAAATGAACAGTGACCCCTGGATCTAAAAATAAGGAAATTCAGTGTAATAGTCATGGAATCGTTTAAACAGCCTTTGCTTCAAATATTAGACATTTTACTAATCTACGAAAAGAATTCCCAGCTGTATTGCGGTTAGAGGCCCCTTTACCTCAGTTTACAATTTGTAATACTAAGCCTCTCCCTAGGCCTAACTTTATATCTTCTTCCGTAACTTAACTTCCCGGTTCATCGAAGCTAACTGAACCGTTTGAGGGTACGCCAGGATCCGCGGACTTCTCTTCAGGTCCCTCAAAGTTCTCACCTTGGCTTTATTGTATGATGAATTGTAATTAACGATTGAGTTAATACTGCGATGCTTTACCCTGTGACATCGATGGTAAGTGGTTTGGTATGCAAACAACTAAGTGTAGACCAATGAACTGCATACAAAAACTACATCCCTACATCCGTCAGCCGGAGTGTTTACCGGTGGCAAGTGGGGGCGATCTTCAGAAATTTCCAAAGAAATCATGAAAATGAAAAATAATGGTATCATTGTAAAATGTCGGGTGTCAAGGTTACCGTAAAAAGTGTAGTTGCCACAATTTGTCACAGGAAAACAAGTACCCGATGAACCCCTGCGTAGCATATAATGAAAATTCACTTTAATGGACCTCATTTTTATCACAAGATGGTCTTGTTTAGTTGTGTGGAATTTTTTACCTCTTGGGGGGGAAAAAATAGAAAACACCAGCAAAATTTTCTTTTGCACAACAACAGAGTTGCCTTGATAACTCACTTTCGTTTTAAACTTTACAACCAAGATTATAGAAATTGGATGAAAGAATATCCCCAGCTTAAAGGCAAATAGCGACCCACTTTCATTATAACCAGATGATTGTATTGTCCTTCTGTATGGGCAAACACGTCACGTGTCAGTTAATCTATAACATACGTCATGATTATACCATTTAAGTTCAAAATACAGTCTGCTGTATCACATGGCTTATAAAATTAAAGTGAAAGATTTTTTTATGTTTCTGTTCTACAGTTTTTGGAATGACCTCTGAGCGCACAGAAAACAAGACAAATTACACTGTTGTTGGTAAGGTTAAAGACCTTCATTTGTGTATTGTCTCATTCAGAAACAAATGCATTTAGGCCTGCGCATGCCCCAACTACCGGTACTTCCTACCAGGAATGATCACTCAAAAAGATTCAAGCAGACAAACACAGCCTGACATTAAGCACGGAAATAACAACACAATTGTACAAACGAAGACTGATAGATGAAAACACTGAAAAAGTGTGGAGGTACAAGCAATCGTTTGAGAGGGTCCCAGAGCACGTGAGAAGATTTGTACATGCTTCTAACGAAGACGCTCTTGACGGAATGACGTTACCTACCTGCTTACGGTATTGCCTTTTTCTTCTATAAAGCAATGACCGTCAAGATTTTTACTTCTTACTTATACGTTTATTCAACTCTCTCCTCGTCCTTTTCCCGGTGTCGATGTTTTAGATACCATTCTGTTGTATCCTTTCATTTGTTCAAGGCGGAAAAAATCTTGTTTATGAAGAGTTGGGAGTTAAGAGTAAGATGAAAGGTTGAACTTGCTCTATTGTGTGAACTCTCACTCAAGTTAAATATAGAGACACGTAAAATACGGTCGGCTTTTCACTACAAATTTTCCTTAGTGCATTCCGTGCCGGAAGACAGGGTTCCTCGAGAGTCATATTTCTGCCACGGTGAATGAAAGCTTCTGTAATAATAACATGCCAATTGGTCCCAATAGACTTTCAAATTATCAACTTTTTATCTTTCTTTCTTTGTCTTACATTCTTCAGCCGGCAAAGTGACCACTACTGATGAAACTTTTGCATCAACACAAACTAATGGCAGTGAGTAACTCTACCAAATTATTTATCCTACTTCCGGTCATATTCCTATCCTTATGTTTTAGTACCATGGGTTCTAGGGGTATATGAAAGACACAATCAAGTTAAAAATCGGAAAGAGGGTAGAAAAACGAATTAAATGAAATAGCTCAGTGTCATGCTTACTAAAAACGGGTTGAGATGTGTGGCGAGGGCACACCAGCTTGTCGATCCCGATCCTTTGGTCGCCCTTGATTTACTCTGGAAGAAATTCTTTCCCCTCTCCTTCCACTATTTCTTAGCGGAGAATCTATCCAACGTCAATCTATTTAATTCACACTAGAAGATTGAAAAGAAAAACAAGAGCAATTTTGAAACGGGATTAATCAAATGTGAAGTTCTTTTTATAGATTTCTTTTGTATAGAAAATCCTTGATGAAATACACTTTCTATTTAATTCACACTAGAATATCTAGAGGAAAAAAAGAACAATATTTAGACGAGGTTAACGAAATATAAAGCTTCAATAGCTTTCTTTTGAATAGTCAAAGGGGGTGGGCAATTTATACCGAGATAAGCCTGTACAATCGTGGAAAGAGAATTAAAGAATTAAACACGTCTTTCCAAAAATCTGCCCCAAAAGAGATTTTGTTCAAACTCCAAAGTGGTGGCTGCATACGTCTATAGTTGATAGAAAATATTCCTTTTGTATTTTTCCGTAGATGGTATCTCCACCGTGTCTAACAACAAGACGTATACACAAAGAACTATCAAAGGTATACTTGTAATTGCGGTTGTAAAACCGCATTACAATAGAAAGTTTTATACACCCAATTTAATATAGCACTCATTTTTTCTGCAAATTTAGAATGGACTTTAACGGGGCGTATCAATGGTAAGCTTTAGCCCCCTCCCCTTTGGCTTTTTATCATACACCTTACACTTAACAATGATCCGATACTTGGGTATTTGACTATCTTTGACGTGTCCTCCCCCTTATTTTCCGAGAAACCCTGGATCCGCAACTGTGAAGCCAATTTATTTCCTAATGAAAGTATTCTACTCATTGCATTAAAATTTTATATACTTCTATCAAACATTCTTTCTCGACCGTTCCTTTTCAGATGACAAAGCCACCAAGATTTATTTTGAAGAAACTGAATCAACTACAAGTGAGTGTATTTGAGGAGTCTCACTTACACGTAAAGTAATTATGCCAGGTCGTCTAAAATGCTTCTCGGTAAAACCTTACTCTTCTAAGTAAAATGATATAGTTACTGAAGGAAATTAAACCTTGTTTTTATGAGATGTAAGGTATGACTGAACAGTCATATATACCGGAGTCCTAAACAAGTCACTGGCCGACTAAAGTGAGGTTGCATCTTTAATTCTCTCTTCCCTGATTTCCAATTCCACTTGATTGACAGTAACCCTCATCAAAGCCAGTCACATAAACTTTAAGTTTTCTACCAATTTAGCCAATTCTAATTTAAAAACAAATTTTTCTGAATCTTAGTACGATCTGGTCAGGCCTTTTACATATTTCCACCCTTAGAAATATGCTTGATTTCCACGAAATATTCCTCACAGCATAACCTACCCCAAGTGTTATTTACGCTTAGACCTTCAGCAAAGCAAACTCAAAATAAAAGTACATATTCTCATGATTTTTACTATAGTATTTTTCTAATACCCTTTTCAGACGGTTTGTCAACTTCAGGACGAGAATCGAGCTGTCAATCATTCCATTCAGGTAAAGACTACAACCCTCTGGTCATTTAGAATCCAAACAGATTTTTCAGTTCTTGTCTCTTTTCATGTTCTCATCTGCCTACATATAATGTGTAGGAAGATAAGATCAGGGTTGGGAAGTAACGAGTTACAAGTAACGCCGTTACTGTAACGAGTTACATTTTGTGTAACGGAACCCTGTAACGAGTTACATTTGTATTTCAGTAACGGAGTAAGTAACTAGTTACAATTCTGTGTAAAAGTAACTGTAACGGCGTTACATTTGGGTCCCGTTACTTTCCCGTTACAAATTGTCAAAATGACCACAAATTGCATTTTACACGAAGTAGTAACAGAAAATTTTCAAATTGATGACACTTTGGTAGTAAAATTATTTTCGATATATTTATCGTTCATCTCTATTATCGACGTCGCCCTCACCGACATAAAATTTTATTCACGATTAGAATCAGCAGTTGATATTAGATGCACATGCTGCACGCTTATAGGGTCACTTGATTGTCGATTAAGCTAAGTTTAAACTTTGATTTGTGTGTCAATTTACTTATTAGACAGACCAATGTTTATTATCCATGAGACCGAATCTTTGTCCAATTAGTTGAAAAATACTGAACGGTCCTCTGGCAAACTAAGGCCCAGCTGACTTTATATAGCCTATTATATATACAAAGTGAAGTCAGCTGGGCCTTAGTTTACTTATATTGTCATTTAGAGGACACATTAGAAATAGTGCACCGTGAGAAACAGGTTGTCCATAGGCATTCAAAAACTAGGCTTACTTTGAAAGTTTAACTATTGCCTTTTTAGACGTTAGGGCTGGACCCGAGTACACCCTATCCGAGTCGCAGCAACTGCTATTCTAGATTCCCTAATCTTTCCGAGCATGGTACGTACCCTTCAAGTTCCGGCCAGTTCTGATTCCAATGGCACCAATTCCAAGACCAGTCTTTTTGCCACTGTATAGCATATCAAACTTACATATGTTTTAATTCTATTGTACATATCCACCATTAATAACGTCATCATTTGTAATCACATCCATAGCCTGGCCTCCTCGGTAATGTAGTTGATCATGTGTGACAATACTTTACATCTGTATATTGTACACAAATTTCAATGGGACTTTAAACACTTTTAATGTAACTTTCATATTTGAGAACTCGGCTGGAATGAGCTCCGAGTACAAGTCCAGTTACATCACATTCCGGAAAAATTTCGATTCCGGAACCCCGGGCAAATTCCTAATCTAGAAAAACGCTCTTGATACCGGCATTAAGCTAGTCGAATCCGGACTCGTGCGTTGGAGCCTAGTAAATTATACGGTGCCAATTGTCGGCAAACACCGTACATCCATTTATGTATCAAATTTAACATGTATGGTATCTTATTTGATGAATCAAACGTATGAATTTAGGCTATATCATATTCTTTCAATGCCCATAACTCCTTACACTGGAATAATGGTAAGGTTAATATAAATAACAGCAGAATATTGAGATGGTCAAATGGCGTTAAAGTATCCTAACAAAGCTAATTGAAAGTGGACAGAAGTGTCCGACTTAAAGCTTCACCTGTTTATTGTAAAAAGAAAGTGAATTATGGGTACATGGTCTGCATGTGTAAACTACATAGTCTCACCATTTCTCTGCATTGTTTTATATGAATGAATGTGAAATTTGAAATTTATGCCCAAATATCACTTAGCCCAACCTTAGCAGTGAGGTTTCAAAAGTTTACCGTTCATAAATATAGAGCATCGTATTACCGTATTTATGCCCTTGAGGGGTGAAAACTTTAATTACTGCTAAAACAAAGCTCTCCCCCTTTAATAGCCGCTAACCGTTCTAAATTATGATGGGAGTATAAAGATTTTCATCCTCAAAGAAGTACTGTCGTAACTGGAAAAGTTCTGGTTACAACCATATTCGTCTAACAAATAGTTTGCGTAAGCTCCGACACAGTATCATGATTCAATGCTTCATGATGAGCGTTAGGAGCCTCTGCCTGAATCCCCAGTGAAGATAAGCTGGCATCATTGACTTTCTTTGGGGAACACCTAAGGATAGCCGGCACAAATGAGGTTCGGTCCTCTCATGTGCCCCTTCTTACAATGTAATTATGCCCCACCCCCCTCCATTTCAGGTTCCGAGGTACCGTATATTCACCTTAAAGTAACTAGTTACTTTTGAAATGTAACTAGTTACTTTTCATTTAAAAGTAACTGTAACTAGTTACTTTTTCAACATTGTAACTGGTAACTGTAACGAGTTACAATTTTATGGAATTAACTGTAACTATAACGAGTTACTTTTAAAGTGTAACGGGAACAACCCTGGATAAGATATTGTTGTTCATCTAACATCAGAGTGTGAAGATTTGTGTGGTCATAGTCCATAGTGTGCGTGACAGAGGTGGCAGGGGGACTACTCAAGTCGCCCCCATGATTCACTTTTTATTTCTTCAAGAATGTTGGATTCTGTAATAAGAACAAGAAATCCAGTATTTGGGGTCCGCTAACCTTCCGGCATCCCGTCCCTCCTGTCGCAGTTTAAGGTATCCCCCTTCCCCTTCTGCAGGGTAAGTTTCCCTGCGTTGGAGACCTTAGCCACCGTCGGACGAATTTTGTCCCCACCCCTGCTGTTTATTCTAATGTTTGCGTGAGCAAAAAGTGTTTCGCGAACTTTCTCTAATTATA
Organism: Holothuria leucospilota; assembly: GCA_029531755.1. Classification (NCBI taxonomy): domain Eukaryota; kingdom Metazoa; phylum Echinodermata; class Holothuroidea; order Aspidochirotida; family Holothuriidae; genus Holothuria; species Holothuria leucospilota. The sequence goes on from CM055971.1 coordinate 35,651,145, forward strand.
GCTCAATCAAGTTCCTACCTGGTAAGTACCTGGCAAAGAAAACTTTTGCATGCGTAGGCTAATTGAAGGCTCTAGAGATCAAAGGTCATATGTAAAGGTTCAAATGACCTAAAAGGTTTAGGCAATTTTTACCTTCAGTCTACGCTGGGAAGTAATTTAACAACGTGATGTGTGAGGGATAAGGAGACTAATTTTAAAATATTTTTCTTTGTTATTAATTCAAAGGTCAAATAGCGTGTAAGTCAGAGGTCAAATTGGCCTAAATTATGAAAACACAAATATGTCACACACCCCTTGTAAACCCTAAGTCCTATCATGTTCAAACTTTGCGCGAAGGTAAGTTAACATGCAAACTTGTCGATATGGTTTGACAACGTCAAAGGGTCAAGGGTCAACCTTAAACGAAAGTCATCCACGGCCATTTTCTGTTTGTCAGTATTTTGGAAAATATCATCAACCACGTGATGTGTAAATGATATGATTGAGATGAAATTTGTAACTACATGCCTTGCTTCCTTGTTTAAATTTGTCCAGGACATAAAATCTCTACTTCATATCTTCAGTGACTTAAACACTTCAGGCTACAAGTCTACGCCGATGTATAACCTATCTATTTTCAAATTTACAGAAGATCATTACCAATCCGAGACATTCACAAGATCTACCAATCGGGGTAAGTTAATGTGTGCCGTATAGGTGTTCATACAGCTGCAATAGTTGTGTACATATGCAATAAATACACTCTACCACGAGTACTGAAAATGACCAACAACAAGGGGGCATCCTGTCCCCCTTCCCCATCATATCCCATATTCTTGCTGTAAAAGAAGTAATTTTAACACAAATATTATATTGTATAGAATGTTAATCAGCTGATATGCAGCAGTATACCCCTACCCCCATCTTACATTATCATAGACACGTATTTTCTTTTCGTTAACAGACGGTTCATCTACCTGGCGGTTCACAGAAATTACTCTTAGGCTAAAAAGTTAGTTTACTTGGAATTCAGGGGGCAGCACTTATGGTAACCATAGTAACGGTAACCCACTAGGATGGACAAGGAAAGGAGAATCTTGTGAAAGTAACAGCAGAATAATTTAAAACAGATGTTTCATTGTAAAATGCTAGGATTAAGGGTTTATACCCTTTTCGAAACAGAAATGGTTCCATTGTCATAAAGATTCCTTTACTATATACGGAGCAAGAGGCGGCTCCAGGATTTGCTCGACGGGGCAAGTTCCCCGATGTGGGGAGAACCTACCCGAAGTTCCGACAAGGGGACGGGTTACTGAAAGGATTGTAGCTGGAGATAACTTGTACGATACCAAAAGATACGTATACAGGCCTACTTGATGTAAAATTTTAGTGCTGATTTGTGCAGTCTTTTTAGAAAGTCTGGCTCGGTGATTGAAAAGCCTGCGAAGCGCACCAAAAGGTTTAGAGCTTGTTCTACAGCTGTATGAAACAGAACTGTGAAAGAAGCTGATCAACAAAACACTCAACAGTGCACACTGAAATATGTTAGTTTTTGTTGAAACGTCTGTTCTCACTGATGGCAAAATCAGTAAACCGTTTGGGCGATTGATCGCTATCGTAGATAACATATCTAATCAAACACACACTAGGGCTCCAAGGAAGTTAAAAAAAAAAAAACTTCCCAGCAGGGCACTGCCCTGTACGGGACTTGATACACCCGTGGCAGTGTTTGAATTTTTTTCTTCTTTGAACAGATAAATATTACCTGGTTAAACATGTTTATTCCCCGGATAATGGCGGTGACGTCATAGGTGGCGGTAAGTTGCTTGCCTTTATATTTTAAGAAAATGAAAAAACCGTCAAAGATACATCAATTAATATTTGAAAAAAATCAGCTTTCTCATCTTGAAAAAAAAGGCATCCTTGGTTTATTTTCTTATTTCCTGTTGGCATTTACGCTTGTTACGTTTTTATATCATGCCTAATTTAGTTTCCTACTGGTGTTAAAGGATACTGGATTCTCTTAGTTGACACATGACTAGAGCAGTCCAAGAGTTTGGAAGGTACTTCATATCAAGATACTAAATGCACGCCACCCTGATTACATGGTAATTCAACTTTCTGACGATTTCTTGTATTTTTGTCATATGTCTTTTTTTCTATAGATGAACTTCATCGTTACCTCCAGTGTTAAGGTTGTCTGCCGCCCTCGTTTTACGTTAATGTCTGCCTCATTATTGCTTGTGCGTACGTGTGTACGTCTACCAGTCTTCTGGTCGTGGACTCCCTTGTATGTTCGTACCGTATCCCAGTCATCGCTGTTTCCGTCGTGTGTTCGATTGTCGTTATAAAAGTAAATAAATGTTTGTTTTAATGTACATTGGAGTTCATTTGATCTTTCCTTTTGTCTTACGGTGTCAGGTCGGACTGGAAGGGGGGGGGGGCGAGCAATGATGAAATGGAATTGCTTTTTTCCTACGAATACCAACCTACAATACCTCGTGGTGAAATATATGACTGCTTCTCAGCAAAGTCAAACTTGCACTGAAAAATTGTCCACCTGTCCCTTTCTCCATCATGCCACCTCGATCTCCACGGCCTCCATGTATACAAGAAACCCAGTCAATTAATTGGTGAATGAAGTTTATTTGCCATCATGCTACCGTCATGTACTTCCTAGTTTGGAAGTCCTTAGCCTAAAATTCCGACACGGGGATTGGGAGGGGGGGGGGGCGACGGAAAATTCATATACTTTGTCTCCTTCCACCGACTGCAGTGGCCAAGTAGTTAGAGCATCCGACTTGCAGCCGGAAGGTCTAGGGTTCAAATCCTGGCCGGGTCATACCAAAGACTTTACAAATGGAACCTACTGCCTTTGTGCTTGGTGCTCGGCATAAGCAATGGAGTAGGGAAAACAAGCCAGTGAGCCACAACTGGAAAAAAGGCCGTGGTCGTCTCGACTTGAACCAGTTGGTTGGAAACTGGGACGTTAAACCTCATCTAACTAACTAACTAACTAACCTTCCACCAGGAAGGAGATGGTAGGGATGCTACCGTACGCTGAACCCCGATATCTTCACGAACAGGCGAAATAGGTCTTTTAATGTGCACCAAGGCGGTGATGACAGGGATGGGGCATGTCCCCAGCAATTTGGCTGAGGGAACGGACCACCTTCCCCCCCCCCCCATATTTGGTCAACGACTATAACACTGCTAATATTGTGAGTGTGAGACATAGTCTCCTCCAATAATTTGGTTGAAGTGGCTGAATCTCTGTCATATTTTGGCAAAAACCGTAATAATTGCTGATATTTGTGTGAAGATTAGACTTTCCGATGACTTAAAAGGTCATAAAAACGATTTTTTGTGGTAGGCTTGGTGGGCACACTTTTCAGAGTGCACCTTTGGTGATCATTAAAACAGTCAGGCAAACATGTATACGTTTCCTCTATAATTTGGTTGGAACGTGACACCTTTGTTCAATACTCCTGTAGAAATGGCCAACTGCAGTAATCTTTGCTAAAATTGGTATATAGTCCCCTCCAATAATTCGTTCAGAGAGGATCTGTTATTTACTTTTACATAATAGAGAGGGTAATTATGCGTTTTCACGATGTTTTGTTCAAACCTTTTATTCTACTTGTATTTATTAAAAACCACTCAGATAACTTATAACAATTGTTTTGATAGTAATTTTCTGATTTATTTTTGCAACTTTTTTTAAAACTTCATTTTTCGTTTTCTTATGCCAATTCAGAATTTCCGCGAAAAACTTTGGGCCCTAATATAGACCAATAAGGCATGATCCTTAATATTTTGGTTGAGGGGAACACAATGCCTTTCATTCCCTCTTTTTGTCAACGTCCGTAGTTTACAGCTCTATCGAGCATGAAGGGCATTTTTTTGGCGCGCTTCGAGCTTAGCTAGGCTATCTACTGCAATATCAGTGGTGTCGCCAGTGGGGGGACAGGGGGTACATGCCCACCAAACTTTGGCTGTACCCCCATGAGAGTTTGGATATGAAAAAATTACGCACTAACACTCCGTTCACGCACATCTTCATTATGAACACGAGGGTCCACTGTCACACTATCAGTCAAACATGGGGCTAAAAATGCAGAGAACGTTCCCAAAAGTACAATATTTTGCGGCGCGCTCCACAATGAGACTAGACACAAACACGCACACACACAGGAAAATATTATATTCAACTCCATATTCGGGGTATTCAAAATATGGCAAGTAATTGGGATGTCCCTATGCAACCCCATGAGTTGCCGAGCGCTGTAATTACAGGTTAATTCTAAAGAGCACGTATCATAATCTCGCAAACTTGACTTAAGTTGATTCAGCATTTACTAGATTTGGTTAAAACTGGGACACCTCGGTTCATTTTTAGCCTGAATCTAATGACATATTTGAACAGACTTCTGTTCGCGCCCCTATTAATAAGATTGTTTTCAACTTTTAATGGGACGTATTAGATAAATGTTTCTTCGGGAAAATAATGTCGTACTTATTTCAACTATGCGCAGTGGAGACTGTGATATTAAAATTTTCTTGCTTTTTCGTTTTCCCGTGTTTCAAATCCCTTTAATTGATACATCAAACTGGACGACAGCAATCAACAATAAGATCGCTATAAGGGAGACTAAATTTTGTTGTCCATCTTCAAAGCCCCAATGGATCCGGGTATTTTTGATAATAGTGTATTTCCCGCGCACTCTGCGCGCCAGCTGCTGATGCCTAAGAGCAATATTGGGGAAAACGTAAGGAACTAATGTTCCGAAAGTTAACTTTAAGCCTTTTGTTTAAGGTCCAGAGAGCCCTCTTTTCATTAATCCTCTCAATTCAATACACTCTGTTCTCCAGAGTAGTGACAGGATTTTAGCCTGATATCTTTTCAAAACAGGTAAAACTACTTTTTGTTTTGTACGTTGCACCACTGAACTTCTTTCGGTTGTCGACAACTTTCTAATAAGGGCCTCTGGGGTCGTCATCCTAATTGGACATGGCCAAGTGGATCACACCATGGGCGTAAACTACTTCGGATTTCATAATATCGCATAATGTATTTATTTGCATTAACTTTCTTTAGCTTGCGAATTTTCTGCGCGATTCGCCTGTCATTGGGAATGGTATCTGGCCTCTTCTGCTTCATGGGCGGCGATCCCGGGGGACATGTTCCCCCAATATTTGAGAAATCACCCATTGACTTTGATTTTTCACACAGTAAGTTTTTGAAAATGGGTACATGCCCCCCGCCCCCCCCCCCCGACAATATTGGGAATAGATCGCCGCCGTTGTTCTGCTTTACTATTTCTTTTATCCTCTCTGTCAACCAATCAAATCAGGAAACTGAGAAACAGCTACCTGCTCAAATCAAGCGGCTGTAGGATATATAAAACTGCATGGAAAAAAGTTTTGCTGTCACTCTCTGCTAAACGCACATCCAATGCTACCTGTCACTAGGTAGAAGGACGATTGTGCTTGTCCTGCTCCATAAAAGAGCACATTTCGTTATTCGCATTGGATAAACATATACAATTAAACATACAGTACGGTACACTGTAATAACAGTGTTTAGGAATTAAACACTTTTCTAAACACTTTTTTGTCCCCACTTTGGAAACACGTTTACACTCTAAACACGTTTAGGAATTAAACACATGTTTAGGAATTGAACACATAATGTTTAGGAATTAAACACATAATGTTAAGGAGTTAAACACATAATGTTTAGGAATTAAACACGTGTGTTTAGGAATTATACATGTTTCCAAAGTGGGGGCAAAAATTGTGTTTAATTCCTAAACACGTTTTTTAGAGTTTATGCGTATATGTATACTTGTAGGTATGTGTACATTCATATACGTAGACATATACATACAAATCATTTTTAGTTTCCGACCCACGCCCCCCCCCCTCCCCTCATGTCTAAAAAAAAATCACCGTCCTTGAGTGTGCAATTTTCATCCCTAGTAGTATATAACTTTTCCTTCGTTTTGCTATTCAGGGGTGTAGAATGTCTCCTTAGTGGGCATATCTAACGATGCTACTTCCCCCTAGCGCACTTATACCACGGAGTGCCTCGCGAAGAGTGAGTCGTTCATGAGCCGCCATAGGACCCTGGCGTGGTCCATGAGCACCATCCTAATGGCTTCTGGGGGAAATCCTTTGGAAGCACTGGAATAAACAAAATGAGGACGTTGGCATATAGCTTTGAGCTGACCTCTAAATAACACTGAGAGCATGGCAAGCCTTTTACTTTGATCGTATTTTTACAAACTCTGAACTTTGAGTAAGGTATAAAGGGGAAGAGGACTAATGAGTTAAATTATTTATTGTGTAAATTTGTTGATTAAATATTCAGTCACCTTGGACCGACAAAATGTTTTGAATGAGTTTACTAGTGTTATTCAAGGTTTTCGATTACCCCACAATACCTTTTGGTGCCCTGGTTCTAACTTGATTAGATGTTTTGGCCAGAAAAGTTAAGGTAAATTATATTGTATTATTGTGCTCATATTCATAGCAGGGAGGCACGACTTCATTAAACTCCCTTGTATATAGTCAAAGGCGGGAACCCAGGTGAAGGATATGTTATTTCCCCCTTTTTTAAATGTCACTATTTGCCCTGATTTCCGCAGAAAATTTGCAATTCGAGGGCAAAATAAATGCTATTTTCAAGGAAGCGTGCTTCAAATTTAGACAAATGTACTCAGCTTTCCCCACCTCTTATATGAAGTGGTCAGGTACGCTTTTGATCGTTTATCAGGCATAGAGCACTTACTGTGAGAATTGCGCGCGAAGCGAGCAGCAATTTTCCATGAAATATTGAGCAGGGCAAAATTTGCTAGCAGGATAAGCACAGAGACACTTTCAGTTTTCTAGCAAAACACATCTGTAACGGTGACGACTGACGAGTCTAAATTCAGAACCTTCCTTAAAAGTAGAGAAAAGCAGAAAGAACTCCATCGCATATATGTCATTCGGTGTTTCTCCATATCCTCGTAACGGAGAACAATAATTGTATAGTAAACCTTTATTGCTATAAAAAAGCCAAGATGTTTGGAGCGGTCTTGAAGAGAAATCGATCTGGAGGTGAAAACACTAGAAGCGCTTGAAAATGTTTGCGGCATATATATAATTAACGAGTGCTCAGCCATTATCATCGAATTTCGTGATATATGAAATAAAATCTAACGCAGGCCTCTGTAAATGCGAAAGAGTTGGGTTCTTCTTGTTAATGAAAAACGAAAATTTGGGGCTGTGATGAAGAAAAATTGGAGTTTCGCGAAACAAACTCTAGAAGACCGTTGGAAATTACACGCCTATTGTATCCATTTAGGTTCGCCGGCAAAACCTGAAAATTTCCCCCTCAGGGACCAGTCTTCTCCCAAAAGGGTGGAGGAAGAGGGCACAGCCCCTTAGTCTTTCAGGTGCCATCCCTGGACCACAACACTCATGAAAGATCTTTAAAGGCAATTTTAAGTCAAGTCCAAAGCTTTTAAAATATGCCCGACGACATCGTTTAAAAATTTATGACTTAGTAAAATTTGGCAGTTCAGCAAACTAGTATATTTTTGTAACGTTTTCATTTAGTTTCATATTGAGCATATAAAACTCGTGGAATACAAGTTATAACAATATTATTATGTTCCTGAGGGGACAGTAACCTGACTAGTCTTGATAAAGTCTTCACAATACTGAGAGACAACCCAATACTTTGTTACAGACTGGCGCATTCATATCACTTAATGAGTTTTCTGTGTCTGTTACAGTCTTCTGTTAATCGATACCGACGAAACTTTGGAATAAATATTAGCATTAAATAATAATGAAAATCGTGAGTAAAGTTTAACAAAGCCTTCCAGTCTGTCTTATGTTATTATTTGCGCAAATTCACGTACAATCACTTAGTTAGATATACGCTGTTCCTACAAACTAATTTATATTCACGACCTACACTCTTACCTTATCCCCAGCGTCCAATATATTACGGCCAACAAAGAATACCGTACGCAAATAATTGTCATTATACATCCTTCCTCATTACAAATCCACCAATAGCGTTACAGTAACTGCGCATGTCTCATAACCTTGTTTTGAGAAGTTTAGTTGCTATAGCTAAGGCTAGTGAACATTTCCAACACCACAAGTAGTCCTCGACATTCATTTGTACAAGATACTGACAATTGTTTCACTTTGATTTCCACCAATAAAGACAAAGAGACGAAATTTTTCTAATATTATTTTTGCTTCATGAATAAAATGTTGTTTGTGACAGTTCTTTTCTCTCTTTTGACCGCTGTAGCCATCGTTTCTGAAGGTAAGTTGTCGTTCCATATTTTAAGAGATAATCTCTAGCTGAACATGACGAGGGAAAATACATCAATTGTCCCTTTTTATAACCCATTGGAACAGCTGTATATTTTATGTCCAAATGACTGTACTTCCATTCAATGCACGTGCGTAGCCAGGAGAGGCTTAATTAAGTTGTTCAAATGATGGTCCACATAATAATGGTTAACATAACTGAAAGCTTCACATAAACCCTTTTGGACGGTAGTGTATAAAACAAATCTTTCACAAACTGTCAGTTTCTATTGTAGAGGTTGCGAATATCGATGCGTTCTACGCCAAATTAAAAGGCTGGTTTCCATTTTCCTCCTAAGGGATACGCCCTTAATCCCACTTATTGGGCACGCCCTTGGTTTAAACTGTGTAAAAAGTTGTTGCAATGACACTCACCTTTCTTTATATTGCAACTTGTTTTGTTAAATACTATGTTTGAGAGATAAAAACTGTTTTTGAGAGATAAAAAACTGTTTCGGGATTTCAGAAGGAATTAGGAAACTTATTACATTTCGAGCTACTGCTTGGCCTCGCTGTCGAGCAAACCTCGGAGACATTCATTGTATGGACTGTGTTCAGAAAGTAACGTTTATGTGATCGAGGCTAAATCTAAGTTTGAATTGTCCTCCCCGTACTGTCTGAGTCCTTTTGTAGATGAGTATAAATAGATAGTTACTAATTAAATAGCCTGGTTTGATGTATGTTATGAGGTTTTATCGTGTATGTGCAGTTTGTTCCTCCTTCAGCTGTGATTAATGAAAATCAGCTTTGGAAAATTTGGAAATTCTTGATCGACACATTACTCAGTTAATATTAATACTTTTAAATTCAATGGAAGAGTACTACAGACGTAATGAGACCATCAAAATTATTTAAAGTATCTGTGCCTGTCCGGAATTAACTTTAAGGAAAGATCATGTGGTTTTCAGTACGTCCATAAATACTTTTCCGTATGAATTGCTCTAACCACTTGTCTTTTAATAAACTGAATTGGTTTTGCCGTCAAAATTTATTACATTTTTAGATCTCGCAAAGATTGCGATTAGATATCGAATTCGCATCTAGCACATTGCTATGGTTTTATGCCCTTCCCGCATATGCGTTCTGTGTAAGGCATGCAATATACAAGCAATTTCGTAGTATATCGTACAGATGTGTATTTTTATGTTGGTGCTGCTTTTCGCATTCTTTGTGGCCACAATTTGCCTCGATTGTCTGGGTACGTATACAAAATGTCATCATTCTTTCAGGCGCGTAGCTACGGAGGGCCTGCCCCCCAGATGTTTGCTAGGCCCCCAGAAATTGTGCGTTTTCTAATAAAAATTGTGAGAATTAAGGACAGCGGTCAATGCCGTGACCCCATTTGGTACCTAGGCCCCGCTAAAAATTTCATCCTAGCTACACCCCTGCATTCTTTGCCAATAAGAAGTGTGTCCACATTTTCAACAATGTCATTAAGTAGTCTTCTGACGACAACAGTGTTCACCAGATTATATATATATATATATATATATATATATATATATATATATATATATATATATATATATATATATATATATATATATATATATATATATATTATATATATATATATATATATATATATATATATATATATATATATATATATATATATATATATATATAAAATAATGACTTTAGTGCAAAAATCCATCGTCATGTATTTCATTTTCAAAAAGAGTACAAGATCCCATCTCTCCACGTATGCTTTGTACCTTTGTGGGAATAATGAAAATTAGATGATCCTTAATCAGATAATTCTTAGTCCTGTGTATGATTTTTTACACAGGTAAAAAGTGTCATCTGTTCAGCTTCACATACCAAGGGGGAATAAAGTGGGCTTTGCCATTCAAAGGTAGCAAGGAATGTACTCAAATTGCCCTTGGTGGACATGATACTTCCGTCTCACTTAATCTGGAAAATGTCTTTGTTTTCGAGACACCATCCCTAATATCGTTGACAGGAGAAGATCTTGCAAACATTTTGGACAAAAGACGTAAGAACTTTTTTGATTCCTTTCCTTTGGCTCATATTCTGTAAAATACTACCAAAGTAAAATAAAAGTAAGAGGAAACAATTCTACTTGTTAATTTCCATTCATCGAGTATATCGTTGTGTTGGAAGAAGCTTGCTGCATTGGGTTCTACTTTTGTGAAAGTAAAACAGGTTAGGGTTAGGGTATGGCTGTATATAATCTTCATTATTAGATGTGTTTGTGGAAGAGATCGAAAGAAATTTCACAGATGCACGGTAGTCTATTTTCAGGCAAATACCGTGGGACGAATCTCATGATACTTTAATGTTGTCATAAATACATAAAAGCAAATAAAACGTAACAAAATATATGTCGTACAAAGTGTCTCAAAACGAGCAGATTTTTTGTAAATAAAAATAATTCTAACATGTAATTTACCCTTCTGTGGATGTCTGACTAACAATGTCATGTTAAATAGTTTACCAACACAATAGACCTTATGCATATGATGTCACAGAGCAGAAAGTGCTCCCTCGTTTGGAGGAAAGCGCGTATCATTGCAAGTTACAACAACAAATGCAGACAGCTGATTTGTCAAAGAATCGTATACGCGCGTAAGTCTACTTCAAGCGCGTACGAAATCTACGCCTTTAGTGCACGTGTGCGTCATTGTTTTCCTCCAAAGTGACGTCAGTGTGACGTCAATGCATAAGGTCTATAGTTTTGTATTGTTTGATGCTGTTAGAACCCACAATCTGTATTTCCAATGTTGTTTTAGAATTAATAGTGTATTAACTGCCGTCTTCAAAATGAACCTAAACCTCTGTTCACGTGCTAGATAGTGCATTGTTTTATTTTATCTACTACATCAGCATTTCCCAAACTCGGGGCCACGGTGAGCAGTATGAGAGATAGGGAAGTCGGCAGGGAAAATAAGATAAAATTAAATGTTCTTATTTCTATCATAATTTTTAATATCATTTAGATCATCCGACACACCTTGAATTTGAGAAGTACACGTTGTTTATTACTGAATCTTGTCAAGCTATTAATTTAAAGTCCGAATACGAGTTTGTATAAAGAAATACTTAAGCAGCCAAAACTCGTGATTTCACGAAAGCCAGATACATGAAGTTGGAAACAATTTAAGAGGTCCTAACATACTAGGAAAAACAGTCTTAGCTTCTTTCGGGACTAACCTTTGTCCGACATGCAGATGTTGAATTCGGATTGCCAATTGAAATTCGAGTTCTTTCCTCGTAATGAGCCTATCAGTCAGGAGTATGAACCAATGAAAGTCTGTTTGTTTATGATTATTCATGAATAAACAACTACAGGTGTCATGCCTACATACTCAACTGTAGTGAAATGTACGCACGTAAACAGTGCAGAGCATTTACTTGTATATTCGACGGTTCGACGGATGGACTACACAAACAGCCTAGGACTATACTCAGGTTAGTGTAGGCTTGCAACTGAATTGTAGTTAGTATCATTACCCACGCCAAGAAAATTGCTGCACAACTAACATGAAAAAGGAGGAAAACCTCACCTGAAATCCTAAGCGGAATAAGAGAACATTGCCTGGCACAGCGAGGCAAAATATAGGTATGTGATTATGAACAACATGCACAAAGGCAGTCCGACCGCCAAAGTTGCGCAGGTTGACTGCTTGTGTCTTACGGCCCTATAGCTACGTTTTTCGTGCATCAAACACATCGTAGCCTAACATTCGTCTTCGATTAGGGCACAATGAAAATACGGTAAGCGAGTGCGTATGCAGTAGATGTACACTGGCTGCATCGTGCTGGACAGTCGTCAACATGTGATCTCGAAGCAGCTGATTAATGAATATTCATAAGTGCCAATGACTGCCTACACAGGAAACAAATTACACATTCTACAGTTGTTTGAATTTCTGTTACTGTTGTTTTGCTGTTTTGTTTTTTACCCTTAGCTCTTTTCCGCTAAAAATCATTCTCCTATTTATATTTTTGTCTGAAGAACATGAAGCACCGCCTTTTCTTTGCCATTGAAATTTTCCAGGAAACTCGTATTGGGACTTTAAGTGGAACTTTATTTTTCATTTAGGGGAAAGGCAGTCCTCAGGTAATTCAAAAAAAGTTTAAAGATTGAAAAACCGTACGCTTTATATGTAATATTTATATGTATCTATCTACTAGATAAATATTTATTTGCTAGTGTATTGATTTCGTTTATGATAGACAATAATACGTACATTGACACAAAATTACTACTAAGGGAACCCAAGGAGTCACTGTGTCGTAATCGACATGACACCACCAACCAACAAGCTTTTACGGTACATACCACCACCGTCGGGAAACTACAGGAAGACTCAGCTTTCCGAAGTACACAGTTTCTAAATGTGGGAGCATCGAGTACTTTTGCAGGTAGGCCTAATTCGTGTAAGGTTCTGTCTTTATTCTTTTTTAAGAGGAACACATACTTTAAAATTTGTATAAAGCGGAATCTATGATTCGATCAGAACTAAGAACGAGTTAACTTCATATCGTCAGCTAAATTCAGTACCTCGTTTGCTTGGCAAAAATCATTATTTTCTACATCGGTGACTATTTTATCTATTGTATTACAGATAACGCTGTATTAAAATGTCCTCCTGAAAAACAAAATTTTTCTTGTCACTGCGAGTCAACGTATACAGGCACGAGCAATGATGTCACTAACCAATGTTACTGCACAGAAACATCTGGTGAGAAATGCACATGGTTTCCTGTTGACTGTGATGATCTGTATAAAGGGGGAATTCGTGTCGACGGCATTTATACCATCCAAGTAAATCACAGCCCTCACATGCGTTTTGATGTATTTTGCAGCATGACCACTGATGGCGGTGGTTGGACGGTAAGAAGGCCAACTTATGAAAGTTACAAGAATAAATTAAGTGAATTACCAAAAACCTTGACTGTGAAATATAACTTTATCAAGTGAACAATGATGTTACAAACTTGTGTAAACCAATTGCTATAAAAGGAAATGTACATGCTAAAGCTTGATAATGATGACGATGACGACGATGATACTGAAGATGATACTGACAATGATGATGACGACGAAACGAGGACGATCACAATGATGACAACATAGTCAATGGCCGTGAGATCGACAATGGTGATGATAGTAACTGTAGCGATGACGATTGGGACCACGACGGCGCAGTTCTTTCTTGAGAAGACAGACACAAGCACACAAGCACACAAACACACAAACACACAAACACACAAGCATATATATATATATGTGTGTGTATGTGTGTGTTTGAATTCCCGACAGTGGGGAATACCGTAGGCTTAGTTGTGTAAACCCCTGGCTGCTAGCATAACCAACTCAACAATGAAACAGCGCCATCTACACTATGGTAAAACTGTTTTGGGTAGTTACCGTCAGCCGGATCATCGAGTAGAAAACCTGAAAGGATACAACCACAATCTGACGAATTGCATCTTAAAAATGGTTTGATGAAAGATAGAGATTCCATAGCATATGATTGTTCAGAGATAAAAATTGGGAATGGTTTATATGTGCTGCACTGTGGGCATAATTGAAGGGCAGGCCTAACGTATACTGCCTGTAGGTTATGCGTATAGTAAACAATTGTGTATGGGGATAGTTGGGATGCATTTTATGTTAGGAATACCGGACACGCAACACAAAACATATTAATTTGATAGTTTACCTGCAAACCAGTGTTCCCAGTTACACTTGTACGTGAAATAACACACTGTCCGTTATTCCCTACACTACACTATTCGACACCTGTAGGGAATACAGAATAGTTTGCGATGACGTCATTATTTGCATAAAATTGCCTATATAAACGTAGGGTGACTTCAGTTCTTTCTTAAAATAAAGATGAATGGTGTTGCTCACTAATTAGAAACTTAATGTTGTGTTATTCACTTGTTTTCATCTGCAAATTATGTAAAAGACCTTATAAGTATCCGGTATTTCCCACATGTAGGCTTACCCATGTTATATATATATATATATATATATATATATATATATTGCTGTTCGATATAATGTATCGGAACAAACGATGTTCCGATGTATATATATATATATATATATATATATGTTTATATATGTATATGTGTGTGTGTATATATATATATATATATATATATATATATATATATGTATGTTAGGAGTGCATTGTTTGCAACAGTTAATGTCCGTAATTTTCATACACACTTCCTAATTTTGCAGGTGATTCAGAGACGCGTCAATGATAGTGTTGATTTCCAACGTACTTACGAAGACTACCAGAAAGGATTTGGGAATTTAAAGGGCAACTTCTGGCTGGGAAACGAAAAAATCTTTCTTTTGACAAATCAGATGAGCTACCAGCTCCGGATTGACAGGACGTTTCATGAAAGCTATTTTACTGTGTACAGTAACTTCAGGATCAGCAATTCGACTCAAAGGTTCCAACTTGAAGAGCTCGGGGAAATTATAGCAGGTTTGTGTATGTGTGTATGCGTGGGTGTGTGTATGTGTGTGTGTTTTTTTTCTTGTGTATGTGTGTGTGTTTTTTTTTCTTGTTCATTTGTTGTCACACTATCTAACTGTAAATTAGAAAGTTTACTAGACATTGCGCGAACAGGTATCGAAATAGTTTCAACATAATTTTTATTCGGTGTCCCATTTTGTAATGGATTCATATTCGACACTGCTCTATGCAGTGCTTTTGAAGAGGCCTGTTTACAAACGAGTTTTCTTTGCGTATGAGGTATGAGAAGAACGCGTGAGTCTAAAAACACACCAAGTGCACTGTACCTCTGCAACATTGTATGACCCTTGCGTTGTCGCATGTATCAAGACATATGTTCTGATTCCCTGTGACATCGCCAGGCGGCCGGACCCACCAACCCTACCACCGAAAGGTCCAAGTTCCTACAGTCATATTACCAATAGAACCATAACACCCTTAAAATGGAAGAACTGCTTAATACAGGTAGTAAGAAAATTTTGCTAAATTTAAGCTATTTTAGCTCTAAAATATTAACTCATTTTTGAAGTTTGCTGAAGGTGTGGCTTCCACTTTCAAACGGGCAGGTTGCTGCCATGTACAAGTGTTGTTATTTTGCTTCCTTTTTCCTTCTTCTCATTTCTTTTCTTTCTTTTTCTTCTCTTCTCCATATCTTAGTTCATTTCTATGTTTGCAATGATACACCTTAAAATATTTCATAATGTTTATGTATGATCTATATGTATTCCAGTCTCTTTAACCCCCTCGGAGGCGTCATAGAGAATGATAAAAAACAAACAAACAATTCCAGGCAAGTGAGAACAACTCACGTTCTTGCGTACATTTTGCTCTGTTCAGCATTGCAAGAAAGCCTGTGCCCATTGACGGAACGATTGACCAACGTGTCTCAAAATCCATGAACGGGACGGATGAATGGTGGAAGCGCGTCCAGGACACATCACGTAAATAGGAGAAAATATTTGGCTAGAGTATAATATAATGCCCAATTAGCTAGCTTGAAACCGATAACCTATATTGAAAATTGTAGTAAATATGCGGTTTTCTTAGCCAGAAATAACGTATGGTCGTGGACTAACCCTAATCCTAACCCCTTACCCTAACACCTAGCCCTAACATCGGTAAGTACACGGGAAATACACTCCAATACACAGACCATGATACATTACTCTCTCAATGGCATTAGCAAAAGCCGACACCATGCTTTATCTGTCAAAAAGTCTGTGCACCTTTTACACAGTGTTAGCTCGCACAGTTTTGCTCATATTTGAGCCATATTACTTCAGAAAAATAGGCAATGAAAGTCCTACCCATACATAGACTAAACTTCTACGATTAGCAATTGAACATGAAAGGGTCTTACATGCAAATATTAATTAAGTTGAATATCATTCCAGTTTGTTACAACGGAGAAATTAATTGAGCTTTTAATAGGTTCTCTCGCTCCAGGCCAGTAGCCAGATAAGGTACTTAAGGGGGCGAAAAGCTTTCATGGGGCGAGACATACTAAAATGCAGTGAGGCAATGGTAATTTTTTTGATCTTTTGGGAGCCCAAATTTTTCTAAGGGAGTCTTTTTCCCCAGTCCCCCTTGGCTACGGGCTTTCCTCGCAAGTACCGTTTACTATTATGAAAAGCTGGTTAAGTATTTAGGTATGGCGATGATCAAATGTCTCTTGATTCATGATGAGACACCTTTAATGTCCGTTGCTATATATGGTGCTGTGAAAGCTTTGATCTAAGTATTACACGAAACAAAGCCAGTTCTTTTTCGAGTACATTTTAAGACTCGTAATCTGAATATACATTTGAGATGTGTTGGTGAAATGTTCAATATTCACATGTAATGGTTCATTTTATCAGTCATGTGTTACTTATTAAAATATAAGGTAGGAATAGTCGTTCCATCACAGAATAAGCCGAGTTATACATCAATATTAGAGACCCTATAGTGGGAGAGATTGGCCAACCATTGTTCTCAGATACGCATTCTGATTGGACGAAATGTATGGGCACCGTTTTGGAGCCAAAGCACGAGCTTGCAAGATCATGTGTAGCCTGTACATTCGAGAAGTTGTGCAGGGCTGCAGGCTGTACTGTACGTCAGTGTTTCCACTCTTCCCGAAATTATCCGAAATTCGGGAAATTTTGGGAAAAATTTTTGATTTCGAGCAGAGTTCGAGAAAGAGAATTTGCCATTTTGTGTACAATTTTAATAACTTGATTCCGTTTTCAGGAAATGAGGACAGGTTTTCGGGAAATATTAGCCTTTTGGGTCTATTTTTCGGGAAATCGAATTTCAAGGTGTGGAAGTACTGCTGTTCGTACGTACGGCCGGACGTACGCATCCTATGTAAAATAGACATGTTTTGTTTCCAAAATTGCGGCCAGGTTGTGCTGCATTTGGATGCACGAACAGACCAGAAATGGGTTACACGTTGTATAGATTCCCATCCTGTACAAAAAGAAGGCTTCGGTGGGCTGTAAAAGTTAGAAGGTTCAATTGGAATCCATCAAATAGCGATCGCTTATGCGACGTAACCAGTATACGACTTAGTAATACATGTAGAGTAACGTTAGAGTAGGCTTAGCCTTAGAGTTAGATTACGTCGTTCTGTACAAGGCCTAGCCTATAGCCTACCGTACACGGCGGTTCTATCTCTATATTCCGACTGCTTGATATTCCAACACATAAAACCAAATACAACTCCTAACCCTTTGGCCTAACCTGCTAACCCTAATCCTAGTGCTAACCCTATTGGAGAGTTGCCGGAACATCCCCAGGGAGACGATGAAATACCAGAGCTGCAGTCCCCAGTCATAGGTGTAGGAGCAGTGGCGTATTTAGGGGGGCATTGAGCCATACCCCCACCCCCTCACTGATGCCGATTTCTTTTACTTCCTAAAGATACGTAAATTTTTTAACACAAATTTTACTACAAATGGTAGCATATGTGGCACCAGATTGCATGTAAGGACACCTAATTTTTCAAAAATTTTCATAGGGGAGGGGGACACAATAACAGATCAAACATTGCTCCTGGATCTATTAGTAACATGAGAAAACTGAAACATTTGCGTACCTTTGACTTTGATGCAGGTTTTTACATGGAATACACACTGGTCGGTAACAATTTTTTTTTTTATAAAACCTATGCCTAGGCCCATGGGCGTCTATCCTAGGGGGACAGGGGACACGTACGTCCCCCCACATTTTGGAAAAACACCCATTGACTTAAGATTTTTACACAGTAAATTTTTGACAGAAGTGGCCATGTCCCCCCACACTCGAGTAAAGATTGACGCCCTTGCCTAGGCCTTTCCATAAAATAAAAAAGTCTCACTAGGAAGTGCTCCCCTGTATTTACCCCTTCCCCCAGACCTCTCCTGAATCGTTCACTAAATAATGAAAAATCTTAAATGATTAGTTCAACTTGCTTGAACGTTTCATAAAAAGCATCGTTTTGCACCATTTTTTATGAATGCCATCCTGCATTAACGTACTAGCAGTTTTCTTAGAAAGAAGGGGTAAACCCAGCCCAGAATAGACCCATCCCCCCCCTCTCTTAGAAGCACAAAAATAAGACACTAAAATGAGATTTTTTAAAATAAAATCACTTTTAAATCTGTCAAAATAGCATACACCATTCTGCATTTTCGTCAATTTCTATTAGCAAAAGTTACTCAAAACGGAGGGTGTTATCCCCTCCCTCTAGACCCCTCCCAGGAACTTGCTTTTCTTGCACTGGGTGACAAACTAAAGGATCCGGCAGACAGTGCCAGCCAGAGTCAACCGATACGAATGATTGCCACAAGAGAACAGAACGTTGTAACTCACTTTGATTTACATTTTGTACGGAAAACCGTACGCACACAGTGTAGGCCTATATGATATCTGGCCATAGTCAACATTTGGCTCCAAAATGGAGCCCATGAAATAAGTTCGCCAATCTCTCCCACAATAGAGTCTCTAATCAATATCGTAGTGAAGCGCCCTGCGGTTACTTGAAATTGTGTTGGGTTTGTCTTTATGTACATTCTAATTCGTTTTGAGAGGTTACGTAATAAGCTATCTGTGCGTCATTCCAGGGAAGGTTTGTGTTTTGTTCGTGCGAAGGGCACAGGGTGCGGAGTCTCACTTGCCGTTTTGCTTTCGAGTTGTCATGGGTTGAGTTCTCCGTAGAGTAATTAAGACTTGTAATAAGTTTTTGAGTTAGCCGGCCACCTTCTGTAAGCCTAAAAGGTAAAGTGCGTTTTTGTTAATAAATATTGTTTTCTCTCTCTGTTAGGCAAGTCGCAATATTGAATTGTTCCCCTTAAACCTAAGTTCGGCCGAAAGTACGGCCCTTTCTAATTATCTTGATTTTCTTCCGTTATTTTGTGTCATACAAACCTGACTTTGCCGGGGGCCAGCCTCCAGCTGCCCCCAGCAGAACCCACGGCCCCACCCTGAGGGTGTTACAGTAAACTGAGTTGAAATTCATGGTACGTTCAAGGGAAGGGCATGTATTGTTCACAAACAGGAACGTAGCCAAGGGGGGATTTTGGGTTCAAATTCAAGCATTCAAACGCGGAAAATTAATCCACAAAATAACATGTTTTTGCGGGAAATGATTCCGATGTGACTCCTGGCCTACCTGCTTACAGAGAGGAGTTGTCCCGGAACATGCTAAAGATCTCAGGTAAGGGTTTGCGGTCCTGTTGTGCCCCTGGCATCATTTGATTGGAGTTGCCTCTACCCTCAGGCCATGGAGCTACTACTTGGGTCCAAGTAGTAGCTCATGCTCAGGCTCTTCGGACAAAACCCTGGCTACAATGTTGTTAACAAGCGTTAACTCGGTGATACGCATTATTCATGTGCAGTTAGTTAGATGAGGTTTAAGGATACACCATCACGAATGTGTTATATAGTGTCTACTAGATAAAAGTTAAAGTTCAAATACGGTTTCAAATACGGTTCAAGCTTGGTTTCAAATACAACTCAAATACGGTGCAAGTTTTTCCCTTTAGTCGTCTCTTACGACAGGCGGGAAATACCGTGGGCATATTCTACAACTCTCAGCCCACAGGGGACCATTATTCATGTGCAATCAATTAATACCGAAATACGTTTTGCAAATAAAACTATACCTTATTTTTAAACTGGTGACTGTACCATGTTTACATGATGACAACACTGATAAGATGCAATAACGCTGTGATTTTACATGAGTGCTTGTAACCGAGGGTGGCAATGTTATAATCATTTTGGCATCACTTTTATCATTACTTCAGCAAAGACAAGTACATCTAATGGGATGCGCCCCCACATACATGCAGAATTTCGGGGTTGCGATCAAGAAAGGTCCTGCGATTGTGGCTGGTGGAAATGCAACGGTGATTGTACGTGTTCCACAAACCTTAACGGTGACTACAATACAGGCTTCAAATGGGTAGGCAATGGTGGTATTGTATACTGTGATATGAAACTAAGACCTCCAGAAATTGAGTCACGTAACCATGCTGGAAACTGAGTGCAGTGTAGCCACGGGGTGGGGGCAAGTCGGCTGTTGGGGCGAGTCAGCGTACAAAAGGGCATGGAACAACGAGCGATTCGCCCTCCCGGCAGCCAAAGTCACCCCAGAAAGATGTTGAGTACGAAAAAAATTTGTCAAATGTTACGAAAATCGTTAAGCCCCCCCCCCCTTAAGGCTTATTGTAAACAATAGCTTCTGTGACCCTCGAAATAGCCCCCAAACAGCCCCGCTCCCTAAATTTTAAGGCGGGAATTAATATCTAAACGTTTGACAAGATCTCATTCTCGTGAAAGTAAGACCCCGTTCTCAGCGTCCTCCCATGACCAAAATGCTGGCTAGTCTAATGGCTGCTAGGGTTCAGCTTCATATTTTTAGTCGTTTTGGATGACATAAATCTACAAACCATTTGGATTGACTGTTGCATCTGTTTTAAGATTATTTAAATTATTTATTAAGTACAAGTATTGTTATACTGATGGGTTAATAACTTTCGTTAATATATTGAGTAACCTTTAAAGCCAGTCGCACGATCATACATTTGTCCATAAACATCGTCATAAAAATATTTGAACACTTTTTGGAAAGATGAAACATGCAGCTTAAAGTTTGAACACCGTTACGCATGTTGGGCGTTGTTCAGATTTGTTGGGAAAGCAGCCATTCGTGTTTGTAAGCATCGTCATACAAATGTATGGTGATGCTTTGACTAAATGTGTGATCGTATAAACGGGACTGTGGGGAAGTACCGGTACTGTAAACGAAAGAAATGTATTGCCTTAACTGCTTTATGTTGCAATTACTGTAAGTAAATCACTTCATACTATATATTAATAAGTAATATTATTCTGTAAAATTGATAGTGTATTGACAGAGCTGGGTGGCGCCAGGGTAGGGAAGGGACACACTTGCCTAGGAAGGTTACTCCTGACGGAAGGGAACCAAAGTGTCCACCGTCAAGCCTATAATTTCCGAATATGGTCAGTCGCCCCGATTGTTTACCGGCTTGTTATCTTAATCATCAACCTCCCTTCAATGTGATCCCTATACATGTTTAATTAGCTTCGGTGGTTCCTCGATTTTCTTCCATATTATGACAGGCCCGTAGCAAGGCAAACTGTTTAAAGGGGTATGCTAAGATGTATTTAAGCAAGGAAAAGTTTATTCTCAAAACATTTTCCAGGGGCGAAAATTTTTTTTCGGAAAGCGGCTCCTGCATCCCTTGACTACGGGTCTGTAGATTGGTCTCATTTCCTTCAATAGCAACTGCACACTCCCATGTCACTTTACCAAGAATTAAACTGAGGCCTAAGTGGCCCCTACAGTTTTCGGTAAAATTTTTATCCTCAATCACATAGCGGTATTTGCTTCTGCATGTCTGCAGTAATATAAATGGCTCCTGTTTCAATGTCTTTCGCATAATATAGAATAATTCTAGTAGGTATGGTCATCATTGTTAACGTGTGTTTGACAGTTACAAATTCATCTGTCCTTTAACCTTTATGCATTAAAGGAAGGGTTTAAGCAAAACATTAATTTTCTTTTGTGAAAGAGGAACTAAATCTATGCAATGTGGTGAAATATTCATTCAACTGGACATGTGGTACTTGGAATATCAGGAAATGAAGTTAATACATTTGTGACATAAAGTGAGCTTGAGGCAAACAAGAGTCGTATCACTTCCTCACATTGATGAGGAATGCTTTGTTCCCTTTTTCAGTCTGTTGTGTTGACCTTGAAGCTGGTAGGGGTAGGAGCTCCCCCATGATGGGAATTTGAAGTTTGTAAAATCCAGTGCCTCTTATGCATTCACATTCCAATGACATGGGATTATGGAAAAGAAAATTGGTTGTAAAACTTAAAGAAAAACAGAAGAATGTTCATTAATGTGAGGTTATGACGTCATATGTGCTTGCTTTAAGTTCGCTTTGTGTTGAACTGTGACAAATTTAACTGCTACTATCTTGAAAACCACGGATAGCATTTCAATGCAAATTTTACCAGAATGCTTAGAATAAGTTCCCCTCTAACATATCAAAACTGGATTCAAGCTTAAGCCCTAGTACCCTTTGCTGTCATTCCTGTGCTGCCTTGTAAAACGCACTCCGCGTCTGAATGTTTCGTTAGAAGATTGGTCTCTTCAGATATCCTCGTAATGCAATCTTCATCTGGAAAAATTATGACGTCTGTTAGTTGGGGGATGTGGGGTAAACCCATTTCCCAGCACACAGCTATGTCACTTGAGCGACCCCTTCCCCACATTAAAAGAATGGAAATATTGCTCCTCGTATTTTGGCCTCAAATACTCCAGTAATGCACAAGTTTGTTTGACATTTTCAAGAGATTCTGGGCGTATCCTTTTGTCACCCGGGTCAAAAATACTTCACATTTTCAGTGCTGGTGAGATTCCTGCCTTGCAGCACCCCCACCCTTTAGGAAATACTGTTTGCTAACATGACGTTAAACATGAGACATGTGTTGCGTAAAATGGAATCGACTAGTACGACTTTGCGTTCTCTTTCCTAATTGGACTAAGTTCCCCCCTTACCGTGTATACCAAGTCAACGTGCTCACATGGGGGCCCTTACTGGCAAACAATTTAAAGGGCCACGATACTCTTATCGTCCCCACCTGGGCAGAACTTGCCCATGCGAGCCCCATAAAGATTTCGCCACAGTTCCCTTGCGGGTTCTACATGGAAGAACCCCCGGCCGCTCATTTTAAGGGCATCATAGGCCTACGTGGGCCTCTTTGTTCTCAACCCATGCTAATAAAATGCCGGTAATAGCCACAGATAACCCATGTGGGCCCCATGTGGGCATGATGACAGTGTAGTGCTTACCGGTATATTTTCCATAAATCTGACAGATGAAAATGTCATGAAGATACCAATGAAAGATTCCAGTACAGGATTTAAGAGTTGCAATCTCTAATGATCTAATACACAATGAAGGGCGTCTTGTAAATGGAAGAAAAGGGTCAATTTTCAAACATTTTCCAAGTTTTGAAAAATAAGAAGTCATCTATTTGTGCATCATTTTACGGAGAGACGTGAATGTACTCTATCTTCGGACTTCCCAATTTCCAGAACCTACTTTTAAAAATATTTCTCCGTTTAATATAATTTGAAAAATTGCACATAGGTCTTTGACCCAGTCCCTCACATACTTTTGAACGAACTCTGGTACTATTGTGAAAATTATGAAAAACTGACTGTTTATCTGTAGAATGAATTAATATTATTCTGTCAAGTGTGTAATATCTCAGTTTTCTTGAAAACGTTGGGCAAGACAGCTTAATGCGAAAGGTAAATAGTTCACTAGCACCCTCTTCCGTGTTGAAATATTGAAACATTTTGTTTTCCACATTTTGATTCTTTATCTCGACAGGCGATAGGTGCACAGGAAGATACTTCGGATGGGGGAGGGGGCTGTTAAATTTTTCTTATTTGGTAAATGATCGTGACAAGTATTTTCGTTTGAAAAAAAATTCATACCTGGAATCTGAATGGGAGTCTTGGGGGTTGAAGCCCCAGACGGCCACCTCATACGACCGTAAACAAACTAAGCTGTAACAAAACCTCAACCTATTTTGAGGTATGTAGTTCTGATCGGTGTGTACGGTACCGTGCTAAATTCTTATTCCTCGTCACAATTATAATTTTGTCAGCATTGTTTTCTTAGAAACGTAAATATTTACTAAAAAAATTCGTTTAGATGTGCCATTGAACAGAATATATATATATATATATATATATATATATATATATATATATTTCAATTTGTTTGTTACTTAAACCCATACAGCTTGTGTTAGCGTCTCCCACGCAACGAAAATGCGCTCTGTGGAAAACGGTACGGATACGAACTTTCGATCGCTCGTGCTCTGTTGCATAGCAAAATTACAGTGATGTTCATTCAGTTCCATGTTCTACTATGTCTCAGCTTCTGAATGACATAAAAATATATCGATATTATTTGACTTTTACATAGGGACCTGGACAGATTTCGAAGGCATCTTTTTGCATGGCAAGCAATAGCTATGAACTTTTGACCTACTGCTGTTTGTACAAATAAGCTTGGATCGCCGATGTTCATGCATTACTGGATTGGTTATCATGTAAACTTTCCAATGGTAACCTTTGTTTTCAAATTCTCAACACTCCCCCATAGGGACCAGGCCAAAATACGTACAAACAGACACAAATATGAATATGCATAAGTCTTGCACCAATGAAAAGACCTCAAGCGATGTGTAAACAACGCGACCGTTACCCGCCACAGACTTCTACACCGTGCGCGCGTTGTACAGTATGTACAGCGAACACGTGCGTGCAGTGGTAAACAAAACATTTGGTCACGCCCACACGACCAATCAAGTGTACGGGATGAGCGTGTGTATGAATTATACATAGCCATGACGTCTCAGTCACCCAATCCTCAGTTTAGACAGAAAAGTGTTTTGACAGGAAAGTGTTTTGAACAAATTGATATGATATATGCAATTAGAAAATAAATTTGATTATGCCATACGAATCATTCGAAATTATATGGTTATTTCACTGTTAAGAATGGCCTAAATTTTAAGTTTATACTCAAACTGTATACCATTCGTCTGTTGCATTATTAGCGATTCATGAATTAATTAAATGGAAGAACATAGAATAATGTCTTTACATTTTTTCTGTCCCCGTGTGTTATAGGCCTATGTTCGTTTTTCTGTAATCGTTAACTAAAGTTACACGGAACCACGCATGACAAATTATTTAGCCAAACTACTGCCAGTGTCCGTGATCACGACCGTCGGCGGAGCTCCCAGGGTGGGACCTGTTCTATTCAGCCAGTCTAGAACGGGACCACTGTCAGGTGGTGTCAGTTAAGTCAGGGTTTGTCCCTTGGGGACGTTGTTGCTCCTTCGGGGAGCGGAGCTCCTTCGGGAGTGTTGTTTGGTTTTCGCCCCTGGCTCTTCGCCAGAGAGTCAGGGGACTAGAAAGAAGAGAAAAGAAAAAAAAAAAAAAAGTTACACGGATAGTGGAAGACACTGGTAAAATTGCATAACAGCATACGCTATGAAACGCTGGTTTAACAAAATAAAAGAACACTTACGGACTGTTCAATAAAGATTAGGACGCGTGAATCGTGCAGGCTTCGCCTTTCATGGACTACAGTCCAAATGCCCCGAAGCACGCTGTAGCATGGTTACATTTGTGTAATTCAATAAAAACCAATACAAATAGCAAGTATTTATAAAAGGACTGCAAAATCCATTAAACATCGAAATGAATGCAAGAAGTGGTAAAATAATTTTTCAGTTTGAACAAATAAAGAGGATAAGATTCTAAAAGGGTAAGTAATACAACCAGAATGCCCAAAGGCTTAGTGATTCCTTGCTGAAAGGAGGTGATTTGTTGCTCTGAGTTCATCCCGCAAATTCATACTTCTTGATTATATCATTTTTACGATGTTTTCACATTTTGACCTCTGCTGACCTCATGTGACCTTTAAATCCCACCAAAAAGTGAGTAACAAAAAAGATGAAAAATGAACCTGTCTTAAGGAGGATTCGAACCCTGACCGTCTGCGTGTGGGACCGAGCTCTCAGTTATCCACCACTCCATCAATGCACTCGTTAAGCTAAAGGTATTTCTAATCATTCTTTAGTCACAGCATCCTTTTCACGTGTTCATAATAGGGTAACTTGAATTAGTATTATTACTGTAACAGTTACGCTTGTGAAAAAGTAAACATTTTTCTCTAGTAGATAACTTTTTTCGTTGGAATGGTAGAAAATTCAGGTCAAACTGTTCGTAAGTCACGAAATACCGGGGGCAATTTAGAGGTACCGACTGCGTATTTAATACAAGGTTTTCGTAGTTTCATCTCTGATTACCTCATTTGACGTTTGACCTCCAAAAAATCCGCAGGGTTTCCTCTCTTAAAGTAACACATATTTATACCAAGTATGAAAAGGATCCATCATCCCTGTCTTGAATTATCGATTTTTTTTACCTCTGATGACCTCAAATGACCTTTGACCTCACTGAAAACAATAGAATACTACCTTTTAATATGATAAAGTTATATACCAAGTATGAAGATTGTCCATCATTGCTATCTTGAGATATCGTGTTCACAAGCCACGCGTCACAAACACACAATAAATGTACACCCATACACGCATACACCATGGAGGTGATCACCTTCCTGCATACACACAATCTCCCGCGTGGTTGCATAGATTCCTGCTTTGCTTACAGCAAGGAATCAAAGGAGTAATCACTGACTAAATCGTAGGCGTAGTAAGATGTTTTCGCCTGGGGGAGGGGGGGGGGGGTGAACATTGTTTCGGACCGCAGTCCTGAAAGAGGAGCCTAAGAATTTTTTTGAATATTTGAGGATCCTTAGATGCAATTTGGTGCGATATTTTAGGTATATGTTAAGGTGAATTACTGCAAATTTTTGACATTTTTCACAGAGGGAAAACATAAGGTGTTTTCGTCCATGTATGGAGGGTGGAGGTGGAGGGGGACGGAAGCATACTTGCACCCCACCACATATTCGACTGGTGGCTTCAGCCCACCATACTCCCACCCCACCCCTGCTTCCTATGTCAATGGACTAAATATTGAATAAAGCTGTCAAAGGTTCTGAAAAGACGATAGTAACAACAAAGAGACAAAACAACGTACAGTGTACATGTGAGAAAAATATATATTGACTGGGATGCTTTAAGGGATAATACATCATAGAATAAAAGTTACTAAATTATTACTAGAATTTGGAAATTTTTTCCTCCTCTTGGCTTTGGCAAGTGGGAATTTTGAAAGAAAAGTAATAAAGATAATACAATACGTCCTCATTTAATGAACGAAGAAAGACTAATCAGTAGGTTACAGGTCTACCTGCTATCATACCTGATCCGCCTGCTCACGTTTGGAAGACTTCGCGGAGGGGGGGGGGGGTATGAAACCCGTCAATTCCCGGATTCTGGTATTTTCGTTGAAAAGCTTTATTCGTTTTAAGATTCATAAGTAATTGATAATTCCTTTAGAATAGCTTTTAAAATACCAGAATAATGTGTAAATGGAAAGTGAGGCACATTGAAAGTGTTCTGTACGATCTGACGATAGCACCCATCAGGTCTGTAAAATTTTTTAACATATACAATATTTTGATCACAGAAGCCTCACAGAAGTCGTTTTATCAAATTTTATGAAAGCATCAACTATATATTTATATGTGTGTATATAGATATATACATATTCAAGTATACATATACATATATGGATAAATATATGTGTATATATATATATATATATATATATATATATATATATATATATTCATTTTGAAAACTATTCGCAAACGTACTTATTATTGCACACTTACAGAGCCCGACGTTGGGTAATAAAGTCAGCATTGAATATCTTCTGATTGTTTATGCCTCATTGTAGGCTGTAGCAAAAGGAATATGTTTTCTGAGCACCATATAGCAACGAAACTTACGTTAATCATTATTTTCATTTCTTTTATGTCGTATATGTCCATGGTATCTTAATAGTTCGTGAACGCCTTTCACCCTTTTATATGCAAGTCATTGTCCTCTGATAAATTTCTACAAATATACAACGCCGCAAGAAAGGAAATTTCACAGAAAAATTACAGATGAAAATTTAAAAAACTCAAAATGTTAGATGAAATGCTTAAAAGTGTTACATAATATGAAAACTATAATGTCATGAAATAGAAACTAAAACCAAAGCGATGACATATGAAGGGCTTCTCCTTACAACTCTTGAAAGAATTATGGCACATAGATGCAGCGTGTTGGAAAACCGTTGCGATCACATAAGTCGTATGTTATGAGAAACGTAAGATAATAGTAGTGTATGTCAAACGCTGCTCCACCAGATAGCAATAATTCATATAAACCAATATTCTAAAGGAAACATCTTAACTTTTGCTTCTTAAAGCTCATTTTTTCGACAGAAATGGCTTCGTTTATTACTCTTCATTTGCATTTTTACAATAGACCCCATCGTTTCTTACAGGAAGATAAGATCTGACATACTGTTCTTTGCAAATTTAATAAGGGTGTTACCCTATGTAGCGATACATATTTTTATATCAAAAAGGTTAAAAGACGGATCATGAGAGACTCGCTGATTAAAGTTTATAAGGACTGAATAAAATATATCGATTTTTCATTGTCAACTCTATATTTTAATGTAAACATATAGTATTCTCTAGAGCCACTGCGAGACTTCTAAGTATTAACGTACTTCATTAATTCACTAGGGGAGAAAAGACCTGTAGCAAGGTAGTGAAATGGAAACGCATAATTAGTACTGAAGAGCAGGGAGTTGTTATTTAGGAGACAAAACGGCAGCTCTCCCCTTTCAGCCTTTGTACCCACCTAGTTGCCGCCAAGGTCACTTGCTTTGTATAGCACTTGAAGATACAATGGGTTTTATAGCTATTGTTAGTATTTAACGAAAGGTTCATGTTGTCTACTACGTTGAAAAGAAATGTCAACAAATTTTGTCTATATGCTATAGCATTGCCAGTCGCTTTCCTTGAAAATTAATTTGCAGCTTCCAACGCGATGCAACGCTTATCACGATAGGCTAGTTAAATTTTATGTAACATGTTGATCATGCACTTACCATTCGAAAATTGCGAAAGTTTGCGGAAAGTAATATAGTCTTAAACCAAATTATAGTCTTACACCTCTCTTTAGTCATTTACCCATTGTGCCAGTGTAATATCTTCTTCTTATAAGTTAGTCTTTCTAGACTCCTTAGGAATTAGCAGTCGTTTTGATTATTAGACAGTGTTTCTTACTTGACTGTCGGTAAAAACCTTCGGATCAAAGCATTGTTCCTCCTAATCTTATTCATACGGTATAAGTAGGTGTATAAAAGGTTCACTTGGGTATCATGTATCAATTGAAAAAGATCAGACAAAAGAAGTGTGTACCCTAAGCTCTAATAATTACTCATGAATTGAAACTATGCAAACGATGGGGTGGATCTAATCAGATTACCATAAATTAAAGTTTCCGATGTATCTCCTTCTAAATGGCAACTCCCTGATTTGTGTATGAGGTTTGAGATTTCCACACAGGGCGTTAAAATCAAGTGTGCAAATCCCGGGAGTCAAAGACGGTACTCTCAAACTGAAAGGAGCTGAAGAAACCACCATTTCGGCAAAAATTCATTCCAATAATAAGCAAAAATAAAATTACGGGTATTTCATATAACGGGCGACATTTGCAACGTAAAATGGAGTAGAAAAATTCTATATGTCTTGAAAATTTGGATCGCTTTGCTCATTATTACTTCCTATACTTCATGTACGACAGATTGATTGGAATTATTGGAAAACCCCTATCACCATCCATTCCCCACTCTCAAGCCTACTGAATCTTGAGTTGAAAGAACACTTTATCTGAATAAGCTTTTAAAAAACAACACTAGTCAATATGAGATTTTTACGGTTTGTTTACTGCAAATCAAATGAGTTAAATGTTTTCTTCTGAAGGAACACCCGTGGCTTCAGGGATCGTCATACAGAATCCCATCAGGAGCTTAGGCGGGCCCCTGGGCCCAACGCCGCAATGGACGCGCTTTACGCACCCGTAACGCCCTGCGCACACTTAGGTAGTTCCAACATTTTCGTCATAATTCAATAGAGGATTACCCTGTTGCTGAAAAAAAAATTTCTCCCATAGGCTAGCAATCCCACTCATTTAAGACACAAGTGAACACCTGCGTTTTATAATGAGAGTTCCTGCATTCTAGTGCGTCTGAATTCCATTTTTTGCCCACACTGGCTGATACACCGTGGAGGAGGAAATGCAGTTAAAAATTGTGCTTTAGGCACAATTTCCTGCATGCAATGTCGGCATGTCGGCTGGGTGTAATTACAAATTTTCTTACCTCAGTCCCAGTCACGAGTGGCCCTGGCGGCCTGGCCCCTGAGGTTAGCTTTAATCCCGTAATTTGAAAACTTCTCCTCTTTAAGAACCACATCTGTGGAAAAACCCTGGATCCGTCCCAAACCAAGTATTTCTTTAAATGTTATTGTCTTCTTTACCAACGCATTTGAAAACATGGTCACGCTTAAAACTCATGCATGTTTCTTTCAGTTAGAAAAGTCAGTCTGAGGGTCTTTCTACATTCTACGACAGTGCAATAACATTTAGATTACATTCATGCCAGGGCAGTCGGAATCGGAGCGAGTGGGGCGGGGATGGGCTGTAACCACCCACTTATCTTCAGTTTGAAGGTTTCGTCTTATCACGTCGAAAAATACCTCAGATAATGTCTAAACTTTGGAGATGAATGTTTCAGCCCCCCTGTCTTAGACACCTGGCTTAAATGGCGTAGCTGGAGGGGGGGGGGGTTCCCCCACAAAGCCTCCACAGTCTCTGTTGGAAGTTTTTTCCACTTATCTCTTTTACAACGGATGTACTTCAATGGTTATGAGTCCATGTGTTCACAATTCAGAAACCTACCCTTAGCCTATATGCAAGCCAAATAAGGCACATTTTCCTCGCGCCTCGCGTGCACCGAACCCACCCCCCCCCCCCCCCACCCCCCCCCCCCCCCCCCCCCCCACCCCCCCACCCCCCCCCCCCCCCCCCCCCCCCCCCCCCCACCACCCCCCCCCCCCACCCCCCCCCCCCCCCACCCCCCCCCCCCCCCCCCCCCCCCCCACACACCACCCACCACACCCCACCCCCCCACCACCCACCCCCCCCCCCCCCCACCCCCCCACCCTTTTTTCTTTCAAGGGTCTGCTGCGAGACAAACAGGTTTCTAACCCAGGAGTACCTTCCCACCAAGTTTTGGAAAAGAGAGTCACTGGTCATTGTGCCCACAAGGAGGGAGTTCAATGTCAACACTTTTGTGGTATTAATCAAACAGGATATTTTCCCTCCCATCACCTAACCTTTGACCTTGGTTGCCATGGCAACCACATATTTTAGTACGTAACGTAGATATGGTTTATTATAGTATTGAAATTTCATGTTAATGGATGTTCCACTCCTTGGAGTTATTGTAAAAAATGTGATTTTCACATAATTTGACGTTCCTGGACCTTTGAACCGTTACTTCCGGAATGTGATTTGCTAGCACTGGGTTCTACCTAGGGCAGCCTTCCCACCAAGTTTGAGTCCGGCAGAAAATCGCCTTCACCGTTTAGGAGATACAGATAACGCAAAACACCCACATTTGGATACACACATGCTGAGTTGGCACCCATGAGCAAACACAGGAAATCGCTCACAGGACACCGCGGGGGATAGCCACGAAACTATCAACAACTCACCCTCTCGCATTCCTCACAAACTAAGCGTTACGGAGGGAGGAAACATGGTACCGAGTGAAGCGAATTCCGCGGGATTCTCCCTCATTAGCCGTGGCCATGACCAGCCTCCAGTAACCCCAAAGCAGACGAGTACGTGTCTGGAAGGGCGGGTCTGACTTGCCAATGCAAGGCCACCAGAGTGGCAGCCGCCGACGAGACTTCCTACATTGCATAAGCGGCGAACGGAATTTTCGGGCGCAGCTAGGCCAGTTATCGAGCTCACACAGGCACGTGAGCCCTAAGGAAAGAACGCGCGAACAGCCGAGCATCTGTTCCTACGCACGTCTGTACGGTGTCCTCGCCAGTTAAGGGACATGTTGCTGAGTGCACCCATTAATATTGACCGAAAACTATTTTTCTCTGCCAACACGCATACGCTAGGTGACCAAGCTTGAGCCCTCTGTCCGAACGCACACTAGTCCACTACTGAATGACGACAACCAACATAAGAGTAGGTTAAGTACGATGTATTCTGAATTTTCTCTCTGTAGCCATATGTAAAATCTCCACATCCTCTAGTAACTCAAAGTGCACCTCCTGTCCTAGGCTGGGCAATTGACAGTTCAGTAACTTAGAACACCACTTAAGGTTGAAGCTATAAACACATGCGTGTGACGTGACTACCCAATAAACAACCATACTAAAAGGTGTGACCCACTCCGCGTGTTACCGTATGCGTGTGTGTATGTGTGGTTGTGGTTCGATCTGAAAGAAACAACAAATATAATACGTCATAAGTACACTGCACTCTAGGCTAGGCCTGTACTTAAGTAACAATAATACAGTATAACTAAACGTATGTGCGTTATCCTACAAACATAGGTTGCACACAGACAGCCTAACGATACGATCACATGTTCAAAGGTAGATTCACTTTTTGCTTACATCCCCACAATCACAATATTCATAAAGAAAACCAATGAACTCATTCATAAAAGCATAATGTGCCAATCATCATACAACAGAAACACAACCCAATCTTTTTAGCGATTCATCTTCAAAACAAAGGATAAACTTACGACATTGGGCTGACGGGGTTACCATGAGTTGACAATCTGTCGACTGGATTTCATAACATGAAGCACGCCACCAACTTAAAGGTGTAATCTGCCCGCACACCCATAGCCACAGGATCGCTCACACACCGCGGGTGCACCCATAGCCACAGGATCGCTCACACACCGCGGGTGCACCCATACTCACCCTCGCTTCCTTAGCGGTACGCGGGAAATGTACCGGTAAGGAATTCGCGGGATTTCCCCATTAGCCTGGCTGACCTCCAAGTAACCCAGCAGACGTACGTGTTGGAGGGCGGGCTGCTTGCCAAGGCAGGCACGTGCCGCCGCGCGAGAACTTCTCATTGCAGCGACGGAATTTTCGGGCAGCTACGCCAGTGTCGAGCGCCGCGCGAGCTAGGACAGACGTGCGAGAGCCGTGCTCTAGCCGGCAGTACCGGTACCTGCTAGGGACATGTTGCTGAGTGCACCCATAGCCACAGGATCGCTCACACACCGCGGGTGCCCCCATAGCCACAGATCGCTCACACACCGCGGGTGCACGCACACACACACACATACAAGTCCGATTTTACATACAATCCGAGGACCTCATTGTTATTTCCTTTGTGTTTACTTCCTTAACCCTTACCTTGACAATAGACTCTCTATTGTTCAAACTTTCGAGGACTTGACAAATCTATTGAATTTCCTTCAGAGGACCTCAAATCCATTGTTCAGGTCCTCGGTCTGATAGAAGACAAGTTCTCACCCACACACACACACACACACACACACACACACACACACACACATGGACACCTCCTTCAGTTATGGACTTTTGGTCACCCGGGAGTACCCCACAATGGGTTAGTAACTAGTAACTTGGGAAAATTAACTGTTACCATGACAACGTGTTTTTTATTTCAGCTGATATTGCCGTATATAGCCCCACAGGCAAAGTAACTACAATATCTCATCCTCCTTACGGAGCGATGAGATAAAACGAACTGTAGGGTTTGTAGACCGTATCGGGTGTAACATACATTGAATAGAAACCACCTGGACTACACGATGAAATAGCCAAACTTTGCTCCGTAAGTCGCTCACCAACGAACTGTACCGCATGGCACACACAAGAGAACACCAGCTATGCTTTGCGATATGGGATAAAAGTTACGACCTTTACATAAACTATATACTCTGCCTATATGTTACTTGGTAAGGTGGGCAGTACTTGTGCTATCCTGCTATGTGGAATGGAACTATCAAAGAAAATAGAGTGACTCTGCAGCGCGCCTGGCGCGCCCAAATTTTTTTGTTCTTATTAGAGAAATTATCCTCTTGAGACCAAAAAAAAAAGAAAAAACAGGTAAACCGTCAGGGCGACTAGTTGTCGTCGGGGACTGTATACTTCCGACTAAGACTCCCCGACGAAACTGTTAAACTTCCCCGATAGGGGGCCAGCGCCCACCCTCCCCGATGGGGGGATGAACCCTTCCCCCACCTGGCGCCACCACTATCTCGACTGG
Organism: Holothuria leucospilota; assembly: GCA_029531755.1. Lineage (NCBI taxonomy): Eukaryota > Metazoa > Echinodermata > Holothuroidea > Aspidochirotida > Holothuriidae > Holothuria > Holothuria leucospilota. Next base: position 35,685,426 of record CM055971.1, read on the forward strand.
GGGAGAGGGTTAAAATACTGTATGTTGTGTTCCCTATATAGTTGTTACGCGACTGTCAAAAATCTGAAGTCGAAAATTTGCTTTTTATTTGCGACAGCAGACTGGTCATCGGTCCAAAGACGTCAAAAAATTGAACCGACTGACACTGCGTTATTTGACCTGGTGGTGATTTTATGTAGTAATTTTAAAATGAAACAAACACCGATTCGTCTATTGTGACTTCTGGTCAACTCTTGGCTGTGGACTTTAACCTAAGATTGGCTTTTTATTCCCGTGACTAGGGCAACACTATAAAAAGAAGAGAGTAATTCCAGACCATGAATATAGCGAAACGTATTTACCTACTCTCTCTTGTTCATGAGAGGAGGGATACTAGCAGGTGAAGGGAAGGTTTCGTCGAGGTAGCATTTAGGGAGTGTGAACGGATCATTATTTTGTAAGACCAAAAGACTAGCAGTGACCTTTTGGAATCAGTATTAAAACCAAATAGTAATGCGTTGCATAAAGCGCTAGCTTAGTGAGTATGACGTAATATCTGCGTGTTTTGTTTTACTTTTAACAGGGAGTTAATAACAACTCCCTGCTTTGAATGCCCAAGCACGCCACACGTGGTTCCAAGCGAAAGGTGGTTAAAATGCCTGACTGTCACGCAGGCAGTAAGACATACTGTAGTCACATGCTCTGTAAAACGATTGCACTGTTCGTGTTTCGGGGCTGGCAATATAGGCCACCATAGTCAAATATATTGCCGAAAGCTTCTGCCATACATGGCTAGACTTTAAACAGTTTAAGGGTGGATTGATCGACGCTGGATGGGGGTAACCAAAATCTCCTCGGAATTGGACAACTGTCATTACCTGTGAAACTGTCTCGTTTTTTTTTCAGGCTAGTGTGAAAAAATCCAGTTTTGAAAAAGGGCAAATTGGGAAATTTGAGGGGGGTCCTGACGTAGGCGACCCCCCCCCCCCGGACCCGCCACTGGAGTGAAGTTTATATGACCTCGACTGAAAGGCTTGCAACTCCTCTTAGGAAGGGCTGTTGTGATCAAGGATTCAGTGGTATGTATATGATGTATTTAAGAGTGACTGGTCTGTCAAGGGCTGAGATGAGCGACAGGAACTACAATCTTGGACAAAACTGTTGGAACACCTCCAACCGTTGTACCGTGTACAATATGATGTCGTGCATGATTTAGGAAACCCTCGTCCCACAGTACAGTGTTGCACACGATTTACGAAACTCCCGTCCCCCAGTACAATGTTGTGTCCAAACTAAAGCGGTGCATCTCCAATTAACATTATTAGCTCCAACATTGTACGGGGAGCGGGGGTGCAGGGGTGTTCCAACGAGTTTTGTCCAAGATTGTCTGAGTTTAAGGTCTCAAGTAGGAGCTAAAGATGGGATATTTTTGACCGTGCACAAGGTGGAAACAACTGGAGCCCTTGTAACTACCTATGACGTCATTTCCCAAATGGTGGGATCAGTATGCATAATAAATAGACATTATAAGTTCAGGGCGCTGTTGCGGAATTTCGCAAATCACAGCGAAGGGAGGTACTTTACGGACGCCAAGCGTCCACTGCGTCCAACAAAAGCAACAGTTTGCTAAAAGGTTAGAGGCCATCGATGCTCTCAAAGGTAAATTATCAGCCTGGGCAGAATCTTTTCATAGGCTTAATTGCTTTCTACTTGGAAGGAACGAGCTTCACGTTAAAGACCACTGTATTCTATAGAGTAGGCTCTCCACGTGAGAGGGTTTGGCGAAAAACCAGTGAAAAATTGATGTCCGATTGCACCGCTTACGGGAAATACTGAAAAGGTGGAACGGGAGGGGAGGCAATATATATATATATATATATATATATATATATATATATATATATATATATATATATATTATATATATATATAACACTAATTCGGACAGGTTGGGGAAACCGCGATACCGCGTTTTCGTTTAAAGCGAAAATGAAACAATACAATACATAAGCATATATTTCCCCTAAGCTAAAAAAAAACTGTTCAAAGACATAATCAACGTTAATTTCAATGGCTCGCCATCCGTTAGTGTTAACGGATAGGTGTCCGTAAATTCGTCTACATTTGAAGTAATAGTATGTAGATTGTGTGGCTGAAAGCAAAATACCATACGTTTACGTATTCCTATATAAAAAGTGTGTGCAAACGTTAAGGGGAAACGATTTTTTCCCCGAATGTACATTTTCCCTCTAATGTATGTTTTTTTTCACACATTTTTTCCCCCAAGGTTTAAAAATAGGCAAATATATATATATATATATATATATATATATATATATATATTATATATATATATATATATATATATTTCTTACAGTACTCTTAAACAACAGGGAGAAAAAACATTCAGTAAGACTTCCAAAAACGAAATAGCGCCACGATAAACAGTACAAAATAAAAAAGTCCCTGGACAATAGACCCTTTTGTGAACAACTAGTGTTTAACGTTTGAAAACTGATTTTCTCTTATTTGTAATGGTGGTTTTAAAATTGGTGTACACATTTTTTGGGGAAAGAAAAAGACTTCATGTGCATTTCTCCAGCTGTAAGTTGACTCCTTCTCTTTTCAGAGTCAACCTTAAAGTATTGCGTCGACTTATTTTAACTTGATTCCTTTGCAGTGACTACCGTTTTATCGTTGATGATGATTTGATTTGTATTATTATTCTGCGAATCTGCCATAATGATTACATCCTGAGAGAACAATTATCATTACGTTTGAAAATATCAACCGATGTTATTAGTGATTCACTCTAATTTCTCCGAAAACCTTTAAAAATGTGCTGCTAATTCTCAGACAATCTTGGACAAAACTGTTGGAACACCTCCAACCATTGTACCGTGTACAATATGATGTCGTGCATGATTTAGGAAACCCTCGTCCCCCAGTACAATGTTGCGCACGATTTACGAAACCCCGTCCCCCAGTACAATGTTGTGTCCAAACGAAAGCGGTGCATCTCCAATTGACATTATTACCTCCAACATTGTACGGGGAGCGGGGGTGCAGGGGTGTTCCAACGAGTTTTGTCCAAGATTGTCTGAGTTTAAGAAGGTCTCAAGTAGGAGCTAAAGATGGGATATTTTTGACCGTGCACAAGGTGGAAACAACTGGGGCCCTTGTAACTGCCTATGACGTCATTTCCCAAATGGTGAGATCACTATGCATAATAAATAGACATTATAAGTTAAGGGCGCTGTTGCGGAATTTCGCAAATCACAGCGAAGGGAGGTACTTTACGGACGCCAAGCGTCCACTGCGTCCAACAAAAGCAACAGTTTGCTAAAAGGTTAGAGGCCATCGATGCTCTCAAAGATACATTATCAGCCTGGACAGAATCTTTTTATAGGCCAAATTGCTTTCTACTTAGAAGGAAGGAGCTTCACGTTAAAGACCAATGTATTCTATAGAGTAGGCTCTCCACGTGAAAGGGTTCCAGGCGAAAAACCAGTGAAGAATTGATATCCGATTGCACCGCTTACGGGAAATACTAAAAAGGTGGAACGGTAGGGGAGGCAAGATATATATATATATATATATATATATATATATATATATATATATATATATATATATATATATATATATATATAATATATAACACTAATTCGACAGGTTGGGGGAAACCGCGATACCGCGTTTTCGTTAAAGCGAAAATGAAACAATAAAATACATAAGCATATATTTCCCCTAAGCTAAAAAAAAACTGTTCAAAGACATATCAACGTTATTTCATGGCTCGCCATCCGTTAGTGTTAACGGATAGGTGTCCGTAAATTCGTCTACATTGAAGTAATAGTATGTAGATTGTGTGGCTGAAAGCAAAATACCATACGTTTACGTATTCCTATAATAAAAGTGTGTGCAAACGTTAAGGGGAAACGATTTTTTCCCCGATGTACATGTTCCCTCTAATGTATGTTTTTTTCACACGATTTTTCCCCCAAGGTTAAAAATAGGCAAATATATATATATATATATATATATATATATATATATATATATATATATATATATATATATATAATATATATATATATATATATATATATATATATTATATATATATATATTTCTTACAGTACTCTTAAACAACAGGGAGAAAAAACATTCAGTAAGACTTCCAAAACGAAATAACGCCACGATAAACAGTACAAAATAAAAAAGTCCCTGGACAATAGACCCTTTTGTGAACAACTAGTGTTTAACGTTTGAAACTGATTTTCTCTTATTTGTAATGGGTTTTAAAATTGGTGTACACATTTTTTGGGGAAAGAAAAGACTTCATGTGCATTTCTCCAGCTGTAAGTTGACTCCTTCTCTTCTCAGACTCAACCTTAAAGTAATTGCGTCGACTTATTTAACTTGATTCCTTTGCAGTGACTACCGTTTATCGTTGATGGATGATTTGATTTGTATTATTATTCTGCGAATCTGCCATAATGATTACATCCTAAGAGAATAATTATCATTACGTTTGAAAATATCAACTGAAGTTCTTAGTCTATTGCTCTAATTTCTCCGAAAACCTTTGAAAAATGTGCTGCTAATTCTCAGACAATCTTGGACAAAACTGTTGGAACAACGCCAACCGTTGTACCGTGTACAATATGATGTCGTGCATGATTTAGGAAACCCTCGTCCCCCAGTACAGTGTTGCGCACGATTTACGAAACTCCCGTCCCCCAGTACAATGTTGTGTCCAAACTAAAGCGGTGCATCTCCAATTGACATTATTACCTCCAACATTGTACGGGGAGCGGGGGTGCAGGGGTGTTCCAACGAGTTTTGTCCAAGATTGTCTGAGTTTAAGGTCTCAAGTAGGAGCTAAAGATGGGATATTTTTGACCGTGCACAAGGTGGAAACAACTGGAGCCCTTGTAACTACCTATGACGTCATTTCCCAAATGGTGGGATCAGTATGCATAATAAATAGACATTATAAGTTCAGGGCGCTGTTGCGGAATTTCGCAAATCACAGCGAAGGGAGGTACTTTACGGACGCCAAGCGTCCACTGCGTCCAACAAAAGCAACAGTTTGCTAAAAGGTTAGAGGCCATCGATGCTCTCAAAGGTAAATTATCAGCCTGGGCAGAATCTTTATATAGGCTTAATTGCTTTCTACTTGGAAGGAACGAGCTTCACGTTAAAGACCACTGTATTCTATAGAGTAGGCTCTCCACGTGAGAGGGTTTGGCGAAAAACCAGTGAAAAATTGATGTCCGATTGCACCGCTTACGGGAAATACTGAAAGGTTGGAACGGAGGGGAGGCAATCTATATATATATATATATATATATATATAATATATATATATATATATAATATATATATATATATATATAACACTAATTCGACAGGTTGGGGGAAACCGCGATACCGCGTTTTCGTTAAAGCGAAATGAAACAATAAAATACATAAGCATATATTTCCCCTATGCTAAAAAAAACTGTTCAAAGACATAGTCAATGTTATTTCAATGGCTCGCCATCCGTTTGTTTTAAGGTGTCCGTAAATTCATCTCCAGTGAAGTAATAGTATGTAGATTGTGTGATTGAGAGCGTGTTATAATGCATTTACATATTCCTACATAAAAAGTGTGTGAAAACAGTTAGGGGAGACGATTTTTTCCCCACATGTACATTTTCCCCCTGATGTGGGTTTTTTCACACGATTTTTCCCCCAATGTTAAAAATAGGCCAAATATAATATATATATATATATAATATATATATATATATATAATATATATATATATATATATATATATATAATATATATTTCTTACAGTACTCTTAAACAACAGGGAGAAAAAACATTCAGTAAGACTTCCAAAACGAAATAACGCCACGATAAACAGTACAAAATAAAAAAGTCCCTGGACAATAGACCCTTTTGTGAACAACTAGTGTTTACGTTTGAAACTGATTTTCTCTTATTTGTAATGGTTTTAAAATGGTGTACACATTTTTGGGGAAAGAAAGACTTCATGTGCATTTCTCCAGCAGTAAGTTGACTCCTTCTCTTTTCAGAGTCAACCTTAAAGTAATTGCGTCGACTTATTTAACTTGATTCCTTTGCAGTGACTACCGTTTATCGTTGATGGATGATTTGATTTGTATTATTATTCTGCGAATCTGCCATAATGATTACATCCTAAGAGAATAATTATCATTACGTTTGAAAATATCAACTGAAGTTCTTAGTCTATTGCTCTAATTTCTCCGAAAACCTTTGAAAAATGTGCTGCTAATTCTCAGACAATCTTGGACAAAACTGTTGGAACACCGCCAACCGTTGTACCGTGTGCAATATGATGTCGTGCATGATTTACGAAACTCCCGTCCCCCAGTACAATGTTGTGTCCAAACTAAAGCGGTGCATCTCCAATTGACATTTTTACCTCCAACATTGTACGGGGAGCGGGGGTGCAGGGTGTTTCCAACGAGTTTTGTCCAAGATTGTCTGAGTTTAAGGTCTCAAGTAGGAGCTAAAGATGGGATATTTTTGACCGTGCACAAGGTGGAAACAACTGGAGCCCTTGTAACTACCTATGACGTCATTTCCCAAATGGTGGGATCAGTATGCATAATAAATAGACATTATAAGTTCAGGGCGCTGTTGCGGAATTTCGCAAATCACAGCGAAGGGAGGTACTTTACGGACGCCAAGCGTCCACTGCGTCCAACAAAAGCAACAGTTTGCTAAAAGGTTAGAGGCCATCGATGCTCTCAAAGGTAAATTATCAGCCTGGGCAGAATCTTTTCATAGGCTCAATTGCTTTCTACTTTGAAGGAACGAGCTTCACGTTAAAGACCACTGTATTCTATAGAGTAGGCTCTCCACGTGAAGGGTTTGGCAAAAAACCAGTGAAAAATTGATGTCCGATTGCACCGCTTACGGGAAATACTGAAAAGGTGGAACGGTAGGGGAGGCAATATATATATAAATATATATATATATATATATATATATATATATATTAATATATATATATATATATATATATAACACTAATTCGACAGGTTGGGGGAAACCGCGATACCGCGTTTTCGTTAAAGCGAAAATGAAACAATAAAATACATAAGCATATATTTCCCCTAAGCTAAAAAAAACTGTTCAAAGACATAATCAACGTTATTTCAATGGCTCGCCATCCGTTAGTGTTAACGGATAGGTGTCCGTAAATTCGTCTACATTGAAGTTATAGTATGTAGATTGTGTGGCTGAAAGCAAAATACCATACGTTTACGTATTCCTATATAAAAAGTGTGTGCAAACGTTAAGGGGAAACGATTTTTTCCCCGAATGTACATTTTCCCTCTAATGTATGTTTTTTTCACACGATTTTTCCCCCAAGGTTAAAAATAGGCAAATATATATATATATATATATATATATATTTCTTACAGTACTCTTAAACAACAGGGAGAAAAAACATTCAGTAAGACTTCCAAAACGAAATAACGCCACGATAAACAGTACAAAATAAAAAAGTCCCTGGACAATAGACCCTTTTGTGAACAACTAGTGTTTAACGTTTGAAACTGATTTTCTCTTATTTGTAATGGGTTTTAAAATTGGTGTACACATTTTTTGGGGAAAGAAAAGACTTCATGTGCATTTCTCCAGCAGTAAGTTGACTCCTTCTCTTTTCAGAGTCAACCTTAAAGTAATTGCGTCGACTTATTTAACTTGATTCCTTTGCAGTGACTACCGTTTATCGTTTATGGATGATTTGATTTGTATTATTATTCTGCGAATCTGCCATAATGATTACATCCTAAGAGAATAATTATCATTACGTTTGAAAATATCAACTGAAGTTCTTAGTCTATTGCTCTAATTTCTCCGAAAACCTTTGAAAAATGTGCTGCTAATTCTCAGACAATCTTGGACAAAACTGTTGGAACACCGCCAACCGTTGTACCGTGTACAATATGATGTCGTGCATGATTTACGAAACTCCCGTCCCCCAGTACAATGTTGTGTCCAAACTAAAGCGGTGCATCTCCAATTGACATTTTTACCTCCAACATTGTACGGGGAGCGGGGGTGCAGGGGTGTTCCAACGAGTTTTGTCCAAGATTGTCTGAGTTTAAGGTCTCAAGTAGGAGCTAAAGATGGGATATTTTTGACCGTGCACAAGGTGGAAACAACTGGAGCCCTTGTAACTACCTATGACGTCATTTCCCAAATGGTGGGATCAGTATGCATAATAAATAGACATTATAAGTTCAGGGCGCTGTTGCGGAATTTCGCAAATCACAGCGAAGGGAGGTACTTTACGGACGCCAAGCGTCCACTGCGTCCAACAAAAGCAACAGTTTGCTAAAAGGTTAGAGGCCATCGATGCTCTCAAAGGTAAATTATCAGCCTGGGCAGAATCTTTTCATAGGCTTAATTGCTTTCTACTTGGAAGGAACGAGCTTCACGTTAAAGACCACTGTATTCTATAGAGTAGGCTCTCCACGTGAGAGGGTTTGGCGAAAAGCCAGTGAAAAATTGATGTCCGATTGCACCGCTTACGGGTAATACTGAAAAGGTGGAACGGGAGGGGAGGCAATATATATATATATATATATATATATATATATATAACACTAATTCGACAGGTTGGGGGAAACCGCGATACCGCGTTTTCGTTAAAGCGAAAATGAAACAATAAAATACATAAGCATATATTTCCCCTAAGCTAAAAAAAACTGTTCAAAGACATAATCAACGTTATTTCAATGGCTCGCCATCCGTTAGTGTTAACGGATAGGTGTCCGTAAATTCGTCTACATTGAAGTAATAGTATGTAAATTGTGTGGCTGAAAGCAAAATACCATACGTTTACGTATTCCTATATAAAAAGTGTGTGCAAACGTTAAGGGGAAACGATTTTTTCCCCGAATGTACATTTTCCCTCTAATGTATGTTTTTTTCACACGATTTTTCCCCCAAGGTTAAAAATAGGCAAATATATATATATATATATATATATATATATATATATATATATATATATATATATATTTCTTACAGTACTCTTAAACAACAGGGAGAAAAAACATTCAGTAAGACTTCCAAAACGAAATAGCGCCACGATAAACAGTACAAAATAAAAAAGTCCCTGGACAATAGACCCTTTTGTGAACAACTAGTGTTTAACGTTTGAAACTGATTTTCTCTTATTTGTAATGGGTTTTAAAATTGGTGTACACATTTTTTGGGGAAAGAAAAGACTTCATGAGCATTTCTCCAGCAGTAAGTTGACTCCTTCTCTTCTCAGAGTCAACCTTAAAGTAATTGCGTCGACTTATTTAACTTGATTCCTTTGCAGTGACTACCGTTTATCGTTGATGGATGATTTGATTTGTATTATTATTCTGCGAATCTGCCATAATGATTACATCCTAAGAGAATAATTATCATTACGTTTGAAAATATCAACTGAAGTTCTTAGTCTATTGCTCTAATTTCTCCGAAAACCTTTGAAAAATGTGCTGCTAATTCTCAGACAGTCTGAGTTTAAGGTCTCAAGTAGGAGCTAAAGATGGGATATTTTTGACCGTGCACAAGGTGGAAACAACTGGAGCCCTTGTAACTACCTATGACGTCATTTCCCAAATGGTGGGATCAGTATGCATAATAAATAGACATTATAAGTTCAGGGCGCTGTTGCGGAATTTCGCAAATCACAGCGAAGGGAGGTACTTTACGGACGCCAAGCGTCCACTGCGTCCAACAAAAGCAACAGTTTGCTAAAAGGTTAGAGGCCATCGATGCTCTCAAAGGTAAATTATCAGCCTGGGCAGAATCTTTTCATAGGCTTAATTGCTTTCTACTTGGAAGGAACGAGCTTCACGTTAAAGACCACTGTATTCTATAGAGTAGGCTCTCCACGTGAGAGGGTTTGGCGAAAAACCAGTGAAAAATTGATGTCCGATTGCACCGCTTACGGGAAATACTGAAAAGGTGGAACGGGAGGGGAGGCAATATATATATATATATATATATACATATATATTTATACATATATGTATATATATATATATATATATATATATATATAACACTAATTCGACAGGTTGGGGGAAACCGCGATACCGCGTTTTCGTTAAAGCGAAAATGAAACAATAAAATACATAAGCATATATTTCCCCTAAGCTAAAAAAAACTGTTCAAAGACATAATCAACGTTATTTCAATGGCTCGCCATCCGTTAGTGTTAACGGATAGGTGTCCGTAAATTCGTCTGCATTGAAGTAATAGTATGTAGATTGTGTGGCTGAAAGCAAAATACCATACGTTTACGTATTCCTATATAAAAAGTGTGTGCAAACGTTAAGGGGAAACGATTTTTTCCCCGAATGTACATTTTCCCTCTAATGTATGTTTTTTTCACACGATTTTCCCACCAAGGTTAAAAATTGGCAAATATATATATATATATATATATATATATATATATATATATTTCTTACAGTACTCTTAAACAACAGGGAGAAAAACATTCAGTAAGACTTCCAAAACGAAATAGCGCCACGATAAACAGTACAAAATAAAAAAGTCCCTGGACAATAGACCCTTTTGTGAACAACTAGTGTTTAACGTTTGAAACTGATTTTCTCTTATTTGTAATGGGTTTTAAAATTGGTGTACACATTTTTTGGGGAAAGAAAAGACTTCATGTGCATTTCTCCAGCTGTTAGTTGACTCCTTCTCTTCTCAGAGTCAACCTTAAAGTAGTTGCGTCGACTTATTTAACTTGATTCCTTTGCAGTGACTACCGTTTATCGTTGATGGATGATTTGATTTGTATTATTATTCTGCGAATCTGCCATAATGATTACATCCTAAGAGAATAATTATCATTACGTTTGAAAATATCAACTGAAGTTCTTAGTCTATTGCTCTAATTTCTCCGAAAACCTTTGAAAAATGTGCTGCTAATTCTCAGACAATCTTGGACAAAACTGTTGGAACACCGCCAACCGTTGTACCGTGTACAATATGATGTCGTGCATGATTTAGGAAACCCTCGTCCCCCAGTACAGTGTTGCGCACGATTTACGAAACTCCCGTCCCCCAGTACAATGTTGTGTCCAAACTAAAGCGGTGCATCTCCAATTGACATTATTACCTCCAACATTGTACGGGGGAGCGGGGGTGCAGGGGTGTTCCAACCAGTTTTGTCCAAGATTGTCTGAGTTTAAGGTCTCAAGTAGGAGCTAAAGATGGGATATTTTTGACCGTGCACAAGGTGGAAACAACTGGAGCCCTTGTAACTACCTATGACGTCATTTCCCAAATGGTGGGATCAGTATGCATAATAAATAGACATTATAAGTTCAGGGCGCTGTTGCGGAATTTCGCAAATCACAGCGAAGGGAGGTACTTTACGGACGCCAAGCGTCCACTGCGTCCAACAAAAAGCAACAGTTTGCTAAAAGGTTAGAGGCCATCGATGCTCTCAAAGGTAAATTATCAGCCTGGGCAGAATCTTTTCATAGGCTTAATTGCTTTCTACTTGGAAGGAACGAGCTTCACGTTAAAGACCACTGTATTCTATAGAGTAGGCTCTCCACGTGAGAGGGTTTGGCGAAAAACCAGTGAAAAATTGATGTCCGATTGCACCGCTTACGGGAAATACTGAAAAGGTGGAACGGTAGGGGAGGCAATATATATATAAATATATATATATATATATATATATATATATATATATATATATATATATATATATATATATATATATATATATATATATATATATATATATAACACTAATTCGACAGGTTGGGGGAAACTGCGATACCGCGTTTTCGTTAAAGCGAAAATGAAACAATAAAATACATAAGCATATATTTCCCCTATGCTAAAAAAAACTGTTCAAAGACATAATCAACGTTATTTCAATGGCTCGCCATCCGTTAGTGTTAACGGATAGGTGTCCGTAAATTCGTCTACATTGAAGTAATAGTATGTAGATTGTGTGGCTGAAAGCAAAATACCATACGTTTACGTATTCCTATATAAAAAGTGTGTGCAAACGTTAAGGGGAAACGATTTATTCCCCGAATGTACATTTTCCCTCTAATGTATGTTTTTTCACACGATTTTTCCCCCAAGGTTAAAAATAGGCAAATATATATATATATATATATATATATATATATATAGATATATATATATTTATAGTTATATATATATATATTTCTTACAGTACTCTTAAACAACAGGGAGAAAAAACATTCAGTAAGACTTCCAAAACGAAATAACGCCACGATAAACAGTACAAAATAAAAAAGTCCCTGGACAATAGACCCTTTTGTGAACAACTAGTGTTTAACGTTTGAAACTGATTTTCTCTTATTTGTAATGTGTTTTAAAATTGGTGTACACATTTTTTGGGGAAAGAAAAGACTTCATGTGCATTTCTCCAGCAGTAAGTTGACTCCTTCTCTTCTCAGAGTCAACCTTAAAGTAATTGCGTCGACTTATTTAACTTGATTCCTTTGCAGTGACTACCGTTTATCGTTGATGGATGATTTGATTTGTATTATTATTCTGCGAATCTGCCATAATGATTACATCCTAAGAGAATAATTATCATTACGTTTGAAAATATCAACTGAAGTTCTTAGTCTATTGCTCTAATTTCTCCGAAAACCTTTGAAAAATGTGCTGCTAATTCTCAGACAATCTTGGACAAAACTGTTGGAACACCGCCAACCGTTGTACCGTGTACAATATGATGTCGTGCATGATTTAGGAAACCCTCGTCCCCCAGTACAGTGTTGCGCACGATTTACGAAACTCCCGTCCCCCAGTACAATGTTGTGTCCAAACTAAAGCGGTGCATCTCCAATTGACATTATTACCTCCAACATTGTACGGGGGAGCGGGGGTGCAGGGGTGTTCCAACGAGTTTTGTCCAAGATTGTAGTCTTAGTATGGAAATTCAGCTAACAGATAATTCCAGATTTGAAGACAGGTTCGTAAGGTGCCACTCTGGGAGTTCACAGTTTTAAAAAAGGAACGAATAACAGGGCGGATTGCACTCCATGATATTAACTAAGGCGGTTCAAATCTTTGATGTGCTAAGGGAGAAGACATTGTGAATTCTTACACTTATTCTTGAAACTTGGAAGAACGACCGCCACCTGTTGTTATAATATTCCAGTAAAGTATAAAGATTATGTAACATAAATGTAGGGCAGTGTGACGTTTGCGATGGAGAGGCTGAAGTCTTTTAGCTCCTTGATGTTCCCATTTTCTAACGTAATTTTTAGGCTCCCCCAGCCACAGCTCACTCTAATTTTTGGAAGAAAAACTTTACACTTAAAACTACTTGGGGGAGGTGTAGCCCCTAGTCCCCAGATCCCTACGGTTCTGTGAGGTATACAAGTTATTTCAGTGAGGCAGTGCGCAGTTTGACTTTACCCCCACTAAGAAGGCTTGCTTTTTCCCGTCATAATCATCTTAATTTTCATAACATGATGGAAACCTTATTCGGGCCTATTGTTGCCTAGGCCCAGATGCGTAGATTTCTTTTCAACTTTGGGGGATGGGGTGAACTATCGCAAATGTGGAAAATGTGCACGCGAAGCGCGAGCCCACGACGGGTGGGGTCCAGGGGCCCTCCTTAGGGCCCCTGGTGGGGTGCAGGGGCAAAGCCCCGGTGGGGTCCAGGATGCAATGCCCCGGAAGCTCCTGGGTTTAATGTCTCAGAAGTGCCAGGAAGACTGTTTTAAGGGGTTAGATTCAGTGGTAATGTTCTTTGGTAGGCTGTTTGTATATTCATACATTTAGGAAATGCTATTTTGAGCACAAAACTCGTTGAGAAGCTGCACTGGATTGAAATTGTACAAGAGCAACAATGTCCTGTTAAGCTTAAAAAGGCAGGGATCAACATATAGGGTCATCCCGGACAACTGGCTTTGAATTCTGAGATCATTACAAGACCTATAAGTTGGCTATAGATCAGTGGTGTCGCCAGGTTTTTTGTGATTGGGGGCCCCATAGATGATGTAATAATACCTCGGTTCCCCCAAGTCTGCGTAAATTACACCTTTATTTTTCATGCGTTCCTGCGTTTGCATGCAGCAGTTTTGATCTTTTGTTTGTCACTACATAAAGGTATCGTCCTGGGGAAGGGGTTCCCCCTCCCCTTTAAGAATTTTTTTTATTAATTTAAGTCCTTTTAGATGCAAAATGTTGCTATCTTTGGGATGTTTTTGGAACTGATCACATATGGCAGGAAAATGTCCATAATTTAGTGAATGCTACTTTTTGGTAATGTAAAAGAGGAGAATATGTTGTCTATTAAGAGACAGATACGTTGTCAACAAATCTCCTGAAGCCCCCTCCCTTCTGTCTATTTTACTGCCTTCTATTTCGGGAAAGTTTTTACACAAAAATATGTGCGTGGAGTCCACAGAAACATTCTTGAGTTATTACGAAATATGTCCTTTCCTTCATTGCGATTTATGAAAGGGCATCTAAGGCTAGCAGATACCTGAATAGGACCTCCTGGAAGCTCTGCATTTATCAAATTAATTGGGGAGGGGGTGGGGGGCAATGACATAATGCGTATACTACCAGAAATCCAAATGATAATATAGAGTACGGCGCCGAACACTTTACAACTGTCGTATTTTTACTACTTTTGAACTAAAATCCAGACGAACAGCTGCCAGCAATGGAAAATGAGAGGGAGGGAGAGTATAGGTGCAGGGAGGTGATGTTAGACCTCCCTGATAGTAGGTGTAGCAAAGGGGATGAAGGACTAATAAGAGCGTTACAGAGTGCTGTTTTCGTCATAAGTGTATTAAAAATCACCATCTACACCGATAATGGCTTAGCGCGAACTGGCGAAGCTCTGGTAAAAATTTCTGAAAAATGTATAACGGCAGATACGTACGGTACTTGCAACCTTCTACATCATGCTATATTAGATTGAAAGATCCCATATTGATGCGAGGTCCTCACAGATGTTTGGAGATCCATCTCTGTTCTTCGGAAAGTGTTGTGATGAGAACAGTTTCGTGTATTATTACCTTAACAATGGTCATGACATGGAGTGTAAACAGTGACGAATAGTATTTCCATTACAAAACCTGCATTCAGACTCTACATCGAGACACTCTGAATTGCCCAACAAACCTACATGCTACTGCCATAAGCCAGTCTTTTACCTATTAATTCGTAAACTTTCAACTTTTTGCTGCTGTTCTTCTCCGAAAGTTGCTATCGGAAGATATTGATAATATGAGTGACACTGACGTAAGGATGGAAGCGCGCGGAGAGCGCGAAAATTTTGATAGATTGCCAACGATTTGCTAAAATTCTGATAGTTTGAGAAACATTTGTGATAGAAAGTGAAGAGAGATTGAAAAAATTTCTCACGAAAATGAAGAATAAAATGTACTTTCCATCATATTCGTATCTGTAGACTGAAACAGTGTGTGGGGGGGGGGGGGTGTGATTACACAGGCCATCCCCCTAGTCAAATGTTGGGGGATATATCCCCCACCCCCCGGGATTTACGCCCATGCCTAGGCCTATTTCAGACCACTTCGATAAGTCGATACCCCCTTCTATCGCGTGCGCCTTTGACGTAGGCGGGAGTTTTCCATGAAATAAAAAAGTGTAAAAATGTGTAATAACAAGCTATAGATCGTGGACATATGTGGGCGTCCTAAGTGCTCAAGTTTCTGATTCCTTGCCGTAGGCAGGCAAGGAATCTGTGCGACAGTGATTTCGTGTGTGTGTGTGTGCACTCACCAACATGGCCTTAGCGGGTACCAGGGCCGCCGGCGAGAGCTCTGCTCTCGCACGTTTTTCCTGGCTCACGAGGAGCTCGAAACTGGCGTAGCTGCCCGAGAATTCGGTCACTGAAAACAGAAGTCACGCGCGGCTGCACGTGTCTACCTTGGAGCGCAGCCCGCCCTCAACATGGACGGACAGTCGGTTACTTCGCAGGCAGCTTCGCTGCTGGGAAATTTCCTTGCATTCCTTAGCGGGGTACCCCGTAAGGCTATAAAGGTACGTATATGTGTGTGTGTGTGTTTATGTGTGTTTGTGTCACTTAGCTTGTAAACACGATATCTCACGATGGCAAAGACCCACACTTTCATATTTGGTATATAGATTTGTCTTGTTAAGAGAAAGAACCCTATTATTTTTGGTGGCGGTCAAAGGTCATTTGAGGTCATCAGAGGTCTAAACCGAAAACTTTCTAAATACGACATTTCAAGATAGGAATGACTGACACTTTTCATATTTGGTATATATATTTATCATGTTAAGAGAAAGAACCCTATCGTTTTGGTGGAGGTCAAAGGTTATTTGAGGTCACCAGAGGTTAAACTGCGAAAACCTTGTACATAGCTTGTAAACACGATATCTCAAGGTAGCGATGACAGACACTTTTCACATTTGGTAAATAGATTTGTCATGTTGAGAGAAAGAATCCTATTGTTTTTGGAGGAGGTCAAAGGTTATTTGAGGTCACCAGAGGTAAAAGACCGAAAAGCTTGTAAAATGATATATCAACGTAGCAATGACAGACACTTTCATATTTGGTATGAAGCTTTGTCACGTTAAGAGGAAGAACCCTATTGTTTTTGGTGGTGGTCAAAGGTCATCTTATGTCACCGAAGGTCAAACGGCGAAAACCTTGTGAATGGCTTACAAACACGAAATCTCAAGATAGCAATGACAGACACTTTTCATACTTGATATGTAGATTTGTCATGTTGAGAGGAAGCATCCTGTTGTTTTTGGTGGATGTCAAAGGGTATCTTGGGTCACAAGGGGTCAAACACTGAAAACTTAGCTAACACAATATCTCAAGGTAGGAAGTTTGGATAGCTTTCATACTTAGTAAGTGGATGCGTTATGTTTAGAAAAAGAAGCCTATTGTTTGTGGTGGAAGTCAAAGGTCATTTGGGGTCACGGGGGCAAACACTGATAAACTTGTTAACACGATATCTCAAGGTAGGAAGCTTGGATAGATTTCATAGTTAGTATGTGCATGCCTTATAGTGAGAAGAACCACATTGTCTTTGGTTGAGGTCAAAGGTCATATTAGGTCACCTTGTGTCAAACACGATTTCTGAAGGTAGGAAGCTTGGGCAGGTTTTATACTTGGTATGTGGATGTCTTATGGTCCGAGAAAGAACCCTTTTGTTTTTGGTGGAGGTCAAAGGTCATTTGGGGTCATCAGATGTCAAAAGGAAAATTTCCCAGGAATTCCCAACATCTTCATCTGGGGTCACCAGAGGTCAAAAAGCAAACTTTCCCAAGAATTCCAAAGATTGTCTTCTGGGGTCACCAGAGGTCAGAAAGCAAAATTTCCCAAGAATTTTCAAGATGCAAGATCCATTGGAGGTCAAATCCCTTTCAAGACACTTCCATTTTTTTCCTTTTGGTTATTTTTGGTGGGGTTTAAAGGTCATGTAAGGTCAGCAGAGGTCAAATTGTTTAAACATCGTAAAATGATATAGTCAAGAAAGATAAATTTGAGGGAAAAATTTCAGTGCAACAAAGCATCCCCATTTGGCAAGGAATCACTAAGCCTTTTGGCTTTCTGGTTACTTTTTTATAAAGGAGTTATCACAGAAAATCTCCTACCAATGCCAAGCCCCACCGACCAGCTACAAAAGCCTCCGTTGTAGCAACGAAAAATATGTCCGAAAATGTCTTAATAAATATTTACACCCGGCAGGACCATTCAGGTTCCCTGTAGGGTATGGTGGGTCGCAGGAGCGGGGGGATACCCATCATACTCGTTGAGTATAATGAGTTTAAAGGGGCTCACTGAGTTGGTTTCGATTACTTTGTGATGAGTTCGGAGAAAATCATTGCATGGCAATGGCAATTAGCATCATCAGTCCTGTATCATTTCCTATAACTACCGAAAACGTGAAAACTTGTAGTTTTTATGGGCTTACGAGCATCTACAATGTTGGACAAAACTCGTTGGAACACCCCTGCACCCCCGCTCCCCCGTACAATGTTGGAGGTAATAATGTCAATTGGAGATGCACCGCTTTAGTTTGGACACAACATTGTACTGGGGTGACGGGAGTTTAGTAAAATCGTGTGCAACACTGTACTGGGGGACGAGGGTTTCCTAAATCATGCACGACATCATATTGCACACGGTACAACGGTTGGAGGTGTTCCAACAGTTTTGTCCAAGATTGTAGAAGTTCCGTTAGTTCTTAGTTTAGGAGGAAATTAAAAGTTTTAAAGTTGTCGGGGTATCATTGATATAATGTGTATATCTTTGTCTTTGCAGTTTCTAGTCAGTTCCTTATACGTGAATATGTTGGTAATGATCATTTCTGAACTAAATAAAGGGGAACGCACACTTTTGAGTCTTACTCAGCTGATGGTGGGGGTCTATAGTCTTATAGTCTATAATCCTATGTCAGTTTACCATGTTTGTTTTTGTTTAGTTGGCTAGATAACTGTTTTTGATGCTGAGATTAACATGTCATGTGTCTTAATGAATGAAGTGTTTAAAATGAAGTGTTAAAGTTACATAGCCTAAGTGCAAAACATGAAGTAGAGCTTAACGAAAATGTTTTGACTCTATGCCAATGGATATAAAACGGAACTTCCTTGTTTGTGGAAAATGAAAATTAAACTTTCCGCCTATAAGTTTTCCCTTATAAGGAAGTAAGCTCACGTTCGTCAACTCTTACTTAACTTAAGGAACAAAAGTCTCTGAGCCTTAAGTTTATTAAAAGGTGACACTGCTAAAACATGAAATCTGTCACGAATGGTGATGTAAATTTGGAAAAGGACTAAGCTTTTTCAAACCACGGAAATATATACCAGGCGCATATGCAGGAATTTTGTACCCGGCGGGCACGACTTTGGCCGACCATCTAAGAGGAGCGCCATCATAAGGTGGCGCGGAACGTACCAAGGAAATTTTGTTTTTCGTACCTCCCAGATGACCGAAAATGGCCCTTCCCATGCAGGGCCGAAGCTAGGGTCATATGTTTGGGGATTGTGAAGGTCCCAAATTTCGACTGGCTGGATGTTTTTTCCAACTGAGTGGTGGCACGTGAATTGCACTTTTCTTTATGCGCCCTGCGTTTGTAGACAGCACTCGTGATCCTTCCTTGTCACTACATAAAGGTGCCGTCGGGGGGGGGGGGTAAGGGGAGGGGTGTTTACCTCCCCCTTTGGGAAATTTTTGTTAATTTAAGGTTGCTGAGATACAAAATGGTACTATCTTTGGGATATTTTTCGAGCTGATCATACATGGCTGGAAAATGTCCATAATTTAGTGAATTCTAATTTTTGGTAAGGTGAAAGAAGAGAGTAAGTTGTTAAGAGAAGAACAAGTTCTCAACAAACTCCCCCTACGCCACACCCTGCCCTGCGTTTTGTATACACCAGTGGAATCCTTCCTTTGTCACTACATAAAGGTGCCGTCCCTGGGGGAGGGGTTCCCCTCCCCGTTGGGAAATTTTTGTTAATTTAAGGTCGCTTAAAATCGCTTAAATGCAAAAATGTGATATCTTTGGGATATTTTTGGAGCTGATCATATGTGGCTGGAATATGTCCATAATTTATTGAATTTTAAATTTTGGTTAGGTAAAAGAAGAACGTATGTTGTCCAAGAGAAAATAACGTTGTCAACAAACCTCCTGAAGTCCCCCTTTTTGCTGCTTTACTGCATTCTAATTCGGGGAAAGTTTTTACGTAAAAATACGCACGTGGAGTCATTAGAAACATTCTTGGACTATTACGAAAATTTTCTGTTCCTTCATTGTGCATTATAAACGGCCATCTAAGGCTGACAGAGACCTGTATAAGGCCTCCTGGAAGCTCCTGATCAATTATATAAAATGGAGCAATTGCATCATCAAAATGATAACATTGAGCCTGGGTTCTTAAATGACGGCCCGCGGGCCACATCCGGCCCTCGAGGAGATCCAATCCGGCTTGCGAAGATATTGCGGTTTAAAACAAAAAATGAGGTTGGAAAAACAAATGCGCCTACAATAATCACGTATCTTTTCGAGATATATTTGTGTCGAAGACTCGCTTTTGTTACTTAAAATAGAGTAAAGCATGACTAAAATGTGCCGAAACACCATTTTTGGAGCGCTTCGGACGCACCTGTAATTGTGATTTATTTCACTGTATACTTCATAAAGGACAGCTTCCGTGCAGTCAGGAACGTGGCTTATGCAATCAGGAACATGGATATGGGTTCCCCACCCATCTTGGTAAAATAAACAAAACTTAGAAAATTGGTGTGAGATTCGGAAATTTTCTGAATTCTCTCTGAATTTTCTGGTATCGGCGAATTCGCAGATTCCTGTAAGACAAAAACCAACGGTATTTATTTATACGAAGTTATGATGTCACAGGATTATATACTTGCTTCAATTACTTTTTTTTTCGTCCAGTTCTGTATTGATCTTCGAATTTCCAAAATTTACAATGTTTACTATCATGCTGTTGAACTATTATTAATATATTGTATTATACATTATATACATTCGTGTTACCTCGTGTTATACATTATGTGGAAATTTCTTCACTCATAACTGCAAAAGATTGCCATCCGGCATATGAAAGAAATTAATAGCTGCTGCATCGTTACATTTATAAATTATACATGATCAATGATATATGAGGTTTGAAGATAGCAATTGTACAATGTCGCCAATGACTTAAATCTTAATGGCAAAATCAAGTAAAACAAATTTCAAAAGGTTAAACCGTTAGAATACATGGAAAGCATCCTCTAGCTTCGTGTAATTCATCCGTTTTCTTGTGCTTACATTACAAGAATAGTAATTATTATGCTTCTCAACTTGCAGAGCAAATTTAAACTTGTAATAAAATTCGTTAATATCAGGTAGGACCTTTTGTAGTTTTTTACTAAAAATATAAAACTTGAGATGAAGTATGAGAAAGTTATAGGGGTGGTATTTATAATTTCGATAACCGAAAAAGATGTCATCTTTGGAAAATACAAATTGCCTATGGAGAAATTTTATTTCCACATCTAATATAAACTTTGATGAATAGCTACATCCCCAAAACAAGTGATCAAGATTCTCCTCCTCAATCTTGCAAAAAGAACACATATTTGAATTGATTTTACCCATAAGAAACAGTAATCTATTTGTAGGCAGGATTCTATGCAAAAATCGAAACTGAAAATACGACACTTTAATCTCCCGCACCGAGACCCAAGGCATATTCCAAATAATTTCCCAGTTATATGGGTCAAAGTGTGTAACTGCATTACTCCACTTCTTAAGGGCAGTAGGTTTAGTGACAACTTTCTTGATAACTTTATTGTAAACGAATTGAGAGAGCGAGGACGCATGGAGGGCCTTTTGTACCCAAACACTAGTTTCGTTCGGAATTTCCGAAGGGCCACACCCAGCTTCTCTCCATCCTCTTGGAATACTATTAATGAGCCCCCAGTACAATGTAAATGGAAAGGCATTTAGGTTAAATTTCTGTTTAAAAGAATCAAAACTGAGGGGATTACCCATATTATCAAAGAGGTCTGATACAAATTTAACACCGTTATCGTACATGAAATCATAAAACAAAATCTTATTATTGATAGTAATATGATGGTTATTCCAAATAACCTGGTTTCCAAAATTATCCATTGGATTATGATAGGATGCCTCAACCCATGCACTCAAAACTTGCTTTACAAAAATATTAGGCACTCTAGAAATATCTACCTGTCTACAATTACAATGAATAATTAAATCATTCCCAAAAGCTGCTAAATTCTGATCAAAGAAAACTTTCCAGACTCCGTTGGTGTTACTACAGTATCTTCCAATCCAAGTAGACTTTAAACTGTGCATAAAGGTCGTAATGTCTTTTACTTTTAATCCACCCTCATCTATATTATTTAATAAACTTGTACGTTTGATTTTATCTGGGTTACCTGACCATATGAAATTTGAAATAAGACTCTCAACTTCTTTAATGAAACTTTGAGGGGGATTTGGTAGTACTAGGAAGAGATAAACTAATTGTGACAGGGCAAGAGTCTTTACTATAATGTTCCGGCCTACAGGGGTGAGATCCCTAGTGGACCATAAACCTAAGCAACTTTTTAGGCGCGACAACTTCAGCAAAAAGTTCAGCCGAAAAAGATCGTCACCATTATGAGTAAAGGTAATGCCTAACATCGTCACCGGTCCAAGTGATACAGTAATCGCAATATTCTTTATAAAAGCAGGTTGACGACGAATATACGGGCCAAGTGGGAATAAATTGCATTTATCTAGATTAATGGTCAACCCTGAGGAGAGTTTGAAAACATTTAAAATACGGATTGCTTCCTCTAAAGAATTTCTGTTTCCATCGAGGATAAAAGTAGTATCGTCGGCGTACTGAATAAGTCTAGTTTCTTGCCCTCCAATTACAATACCTTTTAAATTCTTACTATTGTTAGTGTAAAGCGATAGAACTTCAGCACAGAGTATGAAAAGATATGGGCTGAGAGGACAGCCCTGTCGCACGCCTCTCTGAATAGGAAAAAATCCTGTTGAGTAGCCATGATTACACACACACGCCGTGCCATCACTGTACAATGTATCAAACCAATTTAAAAAGCTGTCACCAAAGTTAAAGAAAGCAAGTGTTTTGCGTATGAAACCCCAATCTAGCTTGTCAAAAGCTTTCTCAAAGTCCACCATTAACATGAACCCTGGAATATTATAGGAGATGGAATGATCTATTAAATCTAAAACGTACCGTATATTTTCCCCAATAAATCTGCCCTGAATAAATCCAGTTTGGTTTGAACTAATCAGTTTAGGAATAACATTCTTAAGCCTAGCAGCGATGGTCTTTGCGCCAATTTTGTAATCAGTGTTAAGGAGGGTGATGGGGCGGTAATTTTTTAACAAAGTAGTATCTTTATCAGGTTTGAGGATGAGAGTAATGATACCTCGTGACTGTTCTACAGAAAGATGGTGATTTAAGTACGAGTAATTGAGGGAATTCACTACCAAATTGCCAATTAAATGCCAGAACTTTTTATAGAAATTAGCTGAAAGACCATCACTGCCAGGGGACTTATCGTTACTTAAAGATAGCAAGGACTTGGTACACTCATCAAGAGTGAGAATACCTTCACAGGTCATTGCATCTTCCCTGCTTAAACCCTTACCAGGTAAATCCATGAAAACAAGATTTGGAGAACAATGCTCAGATTTGTACAAATTTTCATAGAAACTCTTAATTTCGTTTAATATTACATGATTGTCACTGCTTATAATCCCATTAGCCTTTTAACTTTATAAATAGTATTATTGGATTTATTTCTTTTCTCTAAATTAAGAAAATACCTTGTATTCCTTTCCCCTTGTTCTACCCAGCGTGCCCTAGATCTGATGATGGTTCCTTGTAACTTTTGGTCATAATACAATAATAATTCATTCTGGGCCTCACGTAGAGCCTCCCTAATTTCTTCAGTTTCATGAACAAATAATTCATGCTCTAGCCTAGCGATATTATCAATAAGGGCGCTTTCCCTAAGACATCTTTCCCTTGCCTTGCTCTTTGAGTACTTAATGCTAGCACCACGTATCTTAAATTTTAAACTTTCCCAAAGTGAAGAAGGGTTCTCATAATTCGGATCTTCACACATTTCCAAAATAATGTTGCTAATTACTTCAATATAGACCTGGTCATTTAGCAGAGAGTTATTTAATTTCCAGTATCCCGGTCCTCTCTTTTCATTTGATAATTTATATGATAGGAAAATCATAGCATGGTCAGACTGTAAACCTGGTGATTGAGAAGTATTGCTGACAGAATGACATAAATGGTGAGAGATAAGGAAAAAATCAAGTCTGCAGTAAATGTTATGAGTAATATTTGAACTCCATGTGAAGCTTCTTGATAAAGGGTTTCGCTCCCTCCAAATGTCAACCAAGTTATAATTGGTCATCATAGTAAGGCATTCGTTACGGGCTCTGAAATTGGTCCTAGCTTGCCCTCCTTTTTTTATCTAAATCCAAATTAAATACAAAATTGAAGTCCCCGCACATGATAATATTGTTGCAAGTAAAGTCACCCATAATTTCGGCAACTTCCCTAAAAAATAATGGATTATCTGAATTCGGGCCATAAATGCCAACTAATGTTACAGTTTGCCCCAGTAAACTAATGTCAAGAATAACAAATCTTCCAAGGTTATGAGAATAACTTTTAACAATATTAGGTTTCAAGTGAGGTCTGAATAATACACAAACACCACAATTGCTTCAATTACACTTTGGGTTGAAAAAGTAATACCGTTCATCTGTTAATATTTCGAGAACCAGAAACTGAGTTCAGTTCTTACCAGAATTATTACAGGCCCTCTGGCAAACACATCACAACTAGGTTTGCATGTGAGCTTAAATCCTTCATTAGGCCCTGTATAGTGATTCCTTTGTCCTTTATCTTACAGTCTTTAAGTCCACCTATGATACTTACAGCTATATTTCTAATTATTCCTCTTGATGTTCTTGGACAGTTTACAGATTATATATAAATATGGATATATACATACAATTATGACTGAAAGGCTGCCCAAGCACTTCCCCAATGCTTGTAAAGAAGTACTAATTTCTTATTACAATAATAATAATAATAATAATAATAATAATAATAATAATAATAATAATAATAATAATAATAATAATAATAATAATAATAATAATCATAATCATAATCATAATCATAATCATAATCATAATCATAATCATAATCATAATCATAATCATAATCATAATCATAATCATAATCATAATCATAATCATAATCATAATCATAATCATAATCATAATCATAATCATAATCATAATCATAATCATAATCATAATCATAATCATAATCATAATCATAATCATAATCATAATCATAATCATAATCATAATCATAATCATAATCATAATCATAATCATAATCATAATCATAATCATAATCATAATCATAATAATAATATTTTTTTTTTCCATCCACATTTTATTTCACGTCTTGCTCTTGTGCAAATACATCATTAATACGAAATACAAATCATCTTTTTAGTATCAGATAAGAAAAAGAAAAACTGGACTGAGTATTGTTTGGAAATTTAAAGCATATATCCATGACATAGATTACAAATAAATATTTCGAAAAGTATCATGCAACTCGTTATATGTAAAGTATCTTTTACTGGCTTTTCTCATTGAGATCTGCTTTTCGACCTCCAAAGCAAATTTAAATTTATATTCAAACTCAAAGATATTTGGCAGTTTATTTACTTGCTTACATTGAAAGATATAAAATTTCGAGCGATAAATTAAGAAGTTGTAAGGATATTTAAGAAGCTGTTTGAATCCAAAGAAGAAATCTTCCTTCGAAAAAACAAAACATCTACCAATAAACATAGTCTCAACATCCAACAAAAAAGAAGAAACGATATGGCAGTTCCAAAATAAATGTTCAATAGTCTCTTCATGAATTTTACAAAAAGAACATAGTGGGCTCTCAACAAATTTCATAAGATGTAGGCGTCTATTTGTCCCCAAAATCCTATGTAAAAAACGAAATTGAAAGTAATGTAACTTTACATCCCTTACTGAGAACCAAGCACTAGAAAAAATATTTGACCATTTATCATTCTCAAAGTGATAATTCCATTTCTGTAAAGCTGTTGGTGGAGTAAAAATTTCGTTGGCTATATTACCATATGCCCACTGTGAAACACTCTTATGAGCAAGCAACCTATTAAGTAAATCCTCGTTATGATTATAGGAGTAATCTGTATTTTGCAGATTTTGTTTCCAAAAAGTTGGTATTGCTGAAATTAATCCGTTATACCTGGTAAAAGGAAAGTTATCTAAATTGTAAACTGCAACAAACTCATTAAATTGCATTAGCTTTTTATCATTATTAAAAAAAATTGTATACATGGTCAATTCCCTTAGAGTGCAGGAACTGATAAAACACGATCTTATTATCGACTTTGATATGTGAATTATTCCAGATTATCTCATTTTCAAAACTTACTTATCGGTTCTTTAAAATTAAACAAAGACCAAGCTTTACAAATATCATATACAAACAAATTATTAATTTTAGGAATATCGTCTTTACTAAAATTACATTTAAAGAAAAATTCCTTTCCAAAATCACTCAAATAATAATCCAAAAAGATCTTCCACACACCATTACTCTCGCTTAAATACCTTTTTAATCCATGTAATCTTAAACTGTGTATAAAACTCTCCAAATGAATTACCTTTAAACCACCTAAATGAATAGGGTTAATGATTGTCTGACGTTTCACTTTGTCAGGCTTATCATTCCATATAAAGTTGTACAGAATTGAATTCATTCCAAAATAACACTACTCGGGGGATTTGGAAGAGTCTGAAAAAGGTAAACAAGTTTCGAGATTGCAAATGTTTTGAATAAAATATTTCTGCCAATTGGAGTAATGTCTCTCTGAGTCCATAGATTTAAAGACCGTTTAAGCCGAGACAACTTTGGTGGAAAATTTATTGAAAGAGGTCTTCTCTATTACATGTAAATGTTATTCCTAACATAGTAACTGGGCCTTTTGACCAAGTGATAGGGAAGTCATTAACAAAATACGGTTTCGAATGAGTAAACGGACCAAGTGGGAAAAGAATAGTTTTATCAAAATTCATTTTTAACCCAGAAGCATTTCCAAAATCACTCAAAACACGAAGAACCTCCTGAATAGAATTTGGGCCGTTATCTAAATAAATAGTGGTGTCGTCAGCGTACTGCATTATCTTCACTTCGTTATTTAAAATATGCTGACCTTTAATAATATTATTGGAATTAATTTTTTGAGCCAATATTTCAACTGCAATAATGAACAAATACCGACTAAGGGGACACCCTTGTCTAACACCTCTCTTTAACTTAATATAATTAGAAGAATAACCATTATTAATTACACACGCTGAACTGTTGGTCTGAAAAGTATGAATCCATTTTATAAAGCTGTCACCAAAATTA
>CM055971.1:35715000-35725000 GCA_029531755.1 Holothuria leucospilota
GAAAGCTATCTACCACACAGGACCTTGAGATGACATGGACACCAAGATAAAAGAACTTGAGCAGGAGCAAACATACAAGTACCTCGGAATAGATGAAGGGAGATGGTATCCAGCACTCCAAATACAAGGAAAGAATAAGAAAGGAATACTACAGCAGAATACGGATGATTTTCAAGAGTGAACTCAGTTCGGCCAACAAACCCCCCCCCCCCCACCCCCCACATTTTAATTTTAAGCCATTGTTTGACTCTACGGAACTCCCCACGCAACAGCAATCAAACCCAGTGCATAATGCCGTAACTCAGCCTGTGTTTAACGTAAGACTTTACGCCTTGGATAGGCCTAGCCTAGCCTAGACTGCACACCTTGAGTATGGGCCCTATCACTGACTTCCGCTAATATGCTGAATTAGATTGACATATTAACCTTTAAAAAAATATGGGGTTTAGTATGCCTGAGCCAATTTTCTATGGAGACGTGTGCTTTATTACTTCACGTACTGCAAACAAAGGGCTTTTAAATGATTTTTTTGTCTACTACTCGTGGCTGTATAGGCAGCACATCATTCACGCATTTAAACTTACCAGATTTGTGCTTACAAATCAGTGTTTGCTTGGTCACCTCGCGTTGACAGTATAACGTTTGCTCCCAGTTCTTTCATGTAATGACGTCATCATCAGCCTCTTAAAGGTGAAACTTTGTGTACAGTTGCAATCAATCTCGTAGCTCAATGTTTAGATTCTTGTGGAACGCAACTTAACGATCATTCGTAGGATAAGTTTGATCATAAAAATATCAAACTTAAGATCAAACTTAAGATTGAACTTAAGTTCATCTTTGTGGAACGGGGCCCTGTTTATGTATGTTGATCCTACACATAGATCAGTGCGCCAGAGGGGCTGTCGCCCCCCTCCCACAAAGCCTCCGAAGGCCTCTGTCGGAAGTTTCTAGTCTCTGTCGGAAATTTTAACCACCTTAATTAAAAATTCTTACAACGGAAAATAGTAGCTAAAATTATATTCTTAGGGGTTTACTTACAACACTTATTATGTTATTAAGCAGAATTACACATCGAAATGGTTACTGACAAGTCCTGGAATGTCATTTAAGGCAATCTCGGAGATGTTTTAATCTATTTTTTCCGCGCGCTACACGCCAGATGATGGTGGCGCAACGCTTAGATAGTACCAAAGATATTATAAGTATAGATTCCAAACTCCTATACCTATACCGTTACGCTCAGTGACTCCACATGGAGACGCATATATCGGGGCGGAAGTGTGAATTTGACATGCGCACCGTTCTATTCCGCGATCTGCGTACAAAAATAAGAACACGTCACAGAAAATTTCATTGTTAAAAGAGGTTAGCGTGCGTGCACTTTTACAATGCGTTCTATACGCGCAGAATACATTCTTCTGTGTATTATCCGGAATACTTGACGTGACAGTTCTGCGCGCTCAGGAAACAAAGTAACGCGCTTGTTGCTTTCCCGTTATGAGTGCGTAAGTAATTGAACGCGCATATAAAAAAGTGCGTCACTTGAAGATACCATAGAAACTAACCAATGAAAGTCCATGAACTTGCAAAACCAGTCATTGTGCGTTCATCTTCAAGTGTAAATACGTAGATGCCGAGTTGAAGAAATAAGTTAGTTTTGCTTAAGTGGAATTTATTGAGGCTTAGAGATTCTCCAGTCAACAACTTTCCGAAATAACAAGTATTAATACTTTTGTAAGACATTCATTTGCCTGTTTGATTTCAAAACGACTGAGCAGTGATCAGCACTTCCGCCCCGATGTTTTGGCTTCCATGAGGAGTCAACGCGCCATTTTAAGTTTGGAATCTATGCTTGTAATATCTTTGGATAGTACCAAAGATACTATAAGCATAGCTTCCACACTCCTATACCTACACTTTTACGGAAATTGACTCCTCATGGAGAGGCAAATATCGGGGCGGAAATGTAGAATTGACAAGTGCGCCGTTCTATTCGACGATCTGCATACGAAAAAAGAACGCGTTACGGACAACGCCATTGTTATTAAAAGGTTGACCCACGTGCGCTTTGACAGCGCGTTTCATACGCGCTTTATATACCTTTCTCTGTGCCTTTATCTAAATTACGTGAAACTCACTACCGCGCACTTAAAAAAGAATGCGCTAAGTCGACGCACATTTTTAACAGCGTTTTTGACGAGACCATGGTAACTGACCTATTTATAGATTGCGGACTTCAAAACAGTCATTGTGTGTTCATGACAGAGTGTCTGCTTGACATGGCACTGGGAAGAAGCGTAACTTGTCTGTGAATGGAATATATTGAGGAGTGATTATGTCTCAGATTTAAGAATGTTCCGAATTAACATATAGTTACACTTGCGCAAGACTTTAATCTTTCTAACTGTTTTCAAAATGACTGAACAGTGATCAGCACTTCCGCCCTGATATTTTGGCCTCCATGAAGAGTCAGCGCGCCATTTTAAGTTTGGAATCTATGCTTATAATATCTTTGGATAGTACATCATTAAATCAAGATAATAATGTGTCGGAAGTTTTTTGCTTTTGCCCCCCCCCCCCACAAAAAAAAAAATATCTAGCTACGCCACTGCAGTGCACCATCCGCGATTGGCGCATTGTGTGTTATCTTTTCAAAGATATAGACCTTATGCATATGATGTCACAAAGGACGTTTGGAGGAAAATGGAGAAAAAGCGCGTATCATTGCAAGTTACACCAATAAATGCAGACAGCTGATTTCTAACCAATCGTACACGCGCGTAAGTCTACTACACGTGCGGCGAAATCTACGCCGTGAGTGCACGTTCTAGACGTGTGCGCCATTGTTTTCACCCAAAATAACGTCAGTGTGATGTCAATGCATAAGGTCTATTATAAGTATAGATGCCAAAGTCCTATACCTACACTGTTACGGAGATTGAATCCTCATGGAGACGCAAATATGGGAGTGGAAGTGTGGATTTGACATACCCCCTTTTTTATTCGGTGATGTGCGTATAATAATAGGTACGCACAGGAAATTTCATTCCTAAAATAGCGTGGCTTGCGTGAGCGTTGTTTACGCGCAGCATAACGTTCTCTGTGTTTTATCCCGAATACTTGACTTGACACTTTTGCGCGCTCCAGAAACAAACGCGAGTTGATTTCCCGTTGTGAGTGCGTAAGATATTAAAGGTTCATTTAAAAGTGCGTTACCTGAAGATTCAATAAAAACTGACCAATAAATAAGCCCATGAACTGAGCTTCAAACGTGCCATTGTGCGTACATTTTCAAGTGCACTTAATGCAATGCAAAATGCGGCAAGGAAGAAATAAAGTTCTTCCTTTAAGTGAAGTCTATTGAGGAATGATACTCCTTAAATTTACAATGTTTCAAAATAACAAGTGTTCATACTTTTGTAAGACATCTGTCTGTTTGCTTTCAAAACGACTGAACAGAGCATGATCCCCGGATTACCTGATTACCTGGATTACCTGATTGACATGCTGAAATTAAGAACTAACAAACGCGTTCTTAGGTCTAGTGCCAGGAGAATCCTCCTTATACCCAAGACACACTGCAAATCTTTTGGCGATCGTTCTTTTGCGGTTGCCGGCCCACGTCTTTGGAATGATCTTCCAAGTGATATTCAATTTCCGCCAACGCTTCAGGTTTTTAGGACAATGCTTAAAACGTGGTTATTTTCCATGTATTAATTGTTTTGTTGTTACTTTTGTTGCTCAGTATTTATGTCCTTTCTTGAGGTATTTTCCACTAAGTGTCTTTTTCTTACAGTATTGCCAATTTTCATGCTCTTTCTTGTTTTTGTACAGCGCATTAGATACCTTTTTGGTTGATAGTGCGCTTTAATAATAATAATAATAATAATAATAATAATAATAATAATAATAATAATAATAATAATAATAATAATAATAATAATAATAATAATAATAATAATAATAATAATAATAATAATAATCATAATAATCATAATAATCATAATAATCATAATAATCATAATAATCATAATAATCATAATAATCATAATAATCATAACAATCATAACAATCATATATTCTCATAAAATCATAATAATCATAATAATAATCATAATAATAATAATCATAATATATAATAATAATAATAATAATAATAATATAATAATAATAATAATAATAATGATAATAATAATATAATAATAATAAGAATAATAATAATAATAATAATAATAATAATAATAATAATAATAATAATAATAATAATAATAATAATAATAATAATAATAATAATAATAATAATAATAATAATAATAATAATAATAATAATAATAATAATAATAATAATAATAATAATAATAAAAAAAATATTAATTTTATTAATAATAATAATAATAAAAATAATAATAATAAATACAATAATAATAAATAATAATAATATAATAATAATAATAATAATAATACAAAAAATAATAATAATAATAAAAATAATAACAATAATAACTTTTTTTTTTTTTTTTTTTCCTCCAGTTCTGTATTGATCTTTGAATTTCCAAAATATACAATGTTTACTATCATCATGTTGAACTATTATTAATATATTGTATTATTCATTATATACATTCGTGTTACCTCGTGTTATACATTATGTGGAAATTTGTTCACTCATAACTGCAAAAGATTGCCATCCGGCATATGAAAGAAATTAATAGCTGCTGCATCGTTACTTTCTATATATTATACATGATCAATGATAAATGAGGTTTGAAGATAGCAATTGTACAATTGTACAATGTCGCCTATGACTTAAATCTTAATGGCAAAATCAAGTAAAAACGAATTTCAAAAAATTAACCGTTAGAATACATGAAAAGCATCCTCTAGCTTCGTGTAATTCATCCGTTTTCTTGTGCTTACATTACCAGAATAGTACTTATTATGCTTCTCAACTTGCAGAGCAAATTTAACTTGTAATAAAAATTCATTAATATCAGGTAGGACCTTTTGTAGTTTTTTACTAAAAATATAAAACTTGAGATGAAGTATGAGAAAATTATAGGGGTGGTATTTATAATTTCGATAACCGAAAAAGATGTCATCCTTGGAAAATACAAATTGCCTATGTAGAAGTTTTATTTCCACATCTAATATAAACTTTGATGAATAGCTGCATCCCCAAAACAAGTGATCAAGATTCTCCTCCTCAATCTTACAAAAAGAACACATATTTGAATTGATTTTACCCATAAGAAACAGTAATCTATTTGTAGGCAGGATTCTATGCAAAATCGAAACTGAAAATACGACACTTTAATCTCCCGCACCGAGACCCAAGGCATATTCCAAATATTTTCCCAGTTATATGTATCAAAGTGTATAACTTCATTACTCCACTTCTTAAGGGCAGTAGGTTTAGTGACAACTTTCTTGATAACTTTATTGTAAACGAATTGAGAGAGCGAGGACGCATGGAGGGCCTTTTGTACCCAAACACTAGTTTCGTTCGGAATTTCCGAAGGGCCACACCCAGCCTCTCTCCATCCTCTTGGAATACTATTAATGAGCCCCCAGTACTATGTAAATGGAATGGCATTTAGGTTAAATTTCTGTTTAAAAGAATCAAAATTGAGGGGATTACCCATATTATCAAAGAGGTCTGATACAAATTTAACACCGTTATAGTACATGAAATCATAAAACAAAGTCTTATTATTGATAGTAATATGATGGTTATTCCAAATAACCTGGTTTCCAAAATTATCCATTGGATAGTGATAGGATGCCTCAACCCATGCACTCAAAACTTGCTTTACAAAAATATTAGGCAACTCTAGAAATATCTACCTGTCTACAATTACAATGAATAATTAAATCATTCCCAAAAGCTGCTAAATTCTGATCAAAGAAAGCTTTCCAGACTCCTTTGGTGTTACTACAGTATCTTCCAATCCAAGTAGACTTTAAACTGTGCATAAAGGTCGTAATGTCCTTTACTTTTAATCCACCTCATCTATATTATTTAATAAACTTGTACGTTTGATTTTATCTGGGTTACCTGACCATATGAAATTTGAAATAAGACTCTCAACTTCTTTAATGAAACTTTGAGGGGGATTTGGTAGTACTAGGAAGAGATAAACTAATTGTGACAGGGCAAGAGTCTTTACTATAATGCTTCGGCCTACAGGGGTGAGATCCCTAGTGGACCATAAACCTAAGCAACTTTTTAGGCGCGACAACTTCGGCAAAAAGTTCAGCCTAAAAAGATCGTCACCATTATTAGTAAAGGTAATGCCTAACATCGTCACCGGTCCAAGTGATACAGTAATCGCAATATTCTTTATAAAAGCAGGTTGACGACGAATGTACGGGCCAAGTGGGAATAAATTGCATTTATCTAGATTAACGGTCAACCTGAGGAGAGTTTGAAAAACATTTAAAATACGGATTGCTTCCTCTAAAGATTTCTGTTTCCATCGAGGATAAAAGTAGTATCGTCGGCGTACTGAATAAGTCTAGTTTCTTGCCCTCCAATTACAATACCTTTTAAATTCTTACTATTGTTAGTGTAAAGCGATAGAACTTCAGCACAGAGTATGAAAAGATATGGGCTGAGAGGACAGCCCTGTCGCACGCCTCTATGAATAGGAAAAAATCCTGTAGAGTAGCCATGATTACACACGCACGCCGTGCCATCACTGTACAATGTATCAAACCAATTTAAAAAGCTGTCACCAAAGTTAAAGAAAGCAAGTGTTTTTGCGTATGAAACCCCAATCTAGCTTGTCAAAAGCTTTCTCAAAGTCCACCATTAACATGAACCCTGGAATATTATAGGAGATAGAATGATCTATTAAATCTAAAACGTACCGTATATTTTCACCAATAAATCTGCCCTGAATAAATCCAGTTTGGTTTGAACTAATCAGTTTAGGAATAACATTCTTAAGCCTAGCAGCGATGGTCTTTGCGCCAATTTTGTAATCAGTGTTTAGGAGGGTGATGGGGCGGTAATTTTTTAACAAAGTAGTATCTTTATCAGGTTTGGGGATGAGAGTAATGATACCTCGTGACTGTTCTACAGAAAGATGGTGATTTAAGTAAGAGTAATTGAGGGAATTCACGACCAAATTGCCAATTAAATGCCAGAACTTTTTATAGAAATTAGCTGAAAGACCATCACTGCCAGGGGACTTATCGTTACTTAAAGATAGCAAGGACTTGGTACACTCATCAAGAGTGAGAATACCTTCACAGGTCATTGCATCTTCCCTGCTTAAACCCTTACGAGGTAAATCCATGAAAACAACATTTGGAGAACAATGCTCAGATTTGTACAAATTTTCATAGAAACTCTTAATTTCGTTTAATATTACATGATTGTCGCTGCTTATAATCCCATTAGCCTTTTTAACTTTATAAATAGTATTATTGGATTTATTTCTTTTCTCTAAATTAAGAAAATACCTTGTATTCCTTTCCCCTTGTTCTACCCAGCGTGCCCTAGATCTGATGATGGTTCCTTGTAACTTTTGGTCATAATACAATAATAATTCATTCTGGGCCTCACGTAGAGCCTCCCTAATTTCTTCTGTTTCATGAACAAATAATTCATGCTCTAGCCTAGCGATCTTATCAATAAGGGCGCTTTCCCTAAGACATCTTTCCCTTGCCTTGCTCTTTGAGTACTTAATGCTAGCACCACGTATCTTAAATTTTAAACTTTCCCAAAGTGAAGAAGGGTTCTCATAATTCGGATCTTCACACATTTCCAAAATAATGTTGCTAATTAAATCAATATAGACCTGGTCATTCAGCAGGGAGTTATTTAATTTCCAGTATCCCGGTCCTCTCTTTTCATTTGATAATTTATATGAAAGGAAAATCATAGCATGGTCAGACTGTAAACCTGGTGATTGAGAAGTATTGCTGACAGAATGACATAAATGGTGAGATATAAGGAAAAAATCAAGTCTGCAGTAAATGTTATGAGTAATATTTGAACTCCATGTAAAGCTTCTTGATAAAGGGTTTCGCTCTCTCCAAATGTCAACCAAGTTATAATTGGTCATCATAGTAAGGCATTCGTTACGGGCTCTGAAATTGGTCCTAGCTTGCCCTCCTTTTTAATCTAAATCCAAATTAAATACAAAATTAAAGTCCCCGCACATGATAATATTGTTGCAAGTAAAGTCACCCATAATTTCGGCAACTTCCCTAAAAAATAATGGATTATCTGAATTCGGGCCATAAATGCCAACTAATGTAACAGTTTGCTCCAGTAAACTAATGTCAAGAATAACACATCTTCCAAGGTTATGGGAATAACTTTTAACAATATTAAGTTTCAAGTGAGGTTTGAATAATACACATACACCACAAGATTCACTAGATCCGTGCGAAAAATAAATAGTTCCTCCCCATTCATTTGTCCAAAAAGATTCATCGCTGCTAACACTGTGGGTTTCTTGTAGAACAATCACATCTACTTTCCTTCGATGCAAGTATGAAAAGAGCCTTCTTCGCTTCTTATTCTGCCTCAAACCTCTTGCGTTATAAGATATTAAATTTAACTCATCCATCTGCCTCGACCGTGACTGATAATCTGTCTAATGGATGGTAATCTTGGATATATTTTGATGTAATGATCCGATGGAGGATAAGGAAAAAAAGTAAATAACAAGAAAAAGAACAATTCAATCCGAACGAAAATTGCAAAAAATAATGCATCCTGGAATGACGCAAAATTCCCGTCAGGAAAAAGGTGCTATTGAAATAAGGCACCAAATATGGTTGAGTCAAAACAAGGCATAAGTGAGCTGCTCGCAGTTAAATTCTTGATGTATGACACGCTCCAAAAACTAGTAATTAATGAGAATATCACCGTTTCCATACCTCTCTTTTAACATCCTAGTTGAATACCGCTTACGACTCAGACCTTTCGAAATCGTAAGGTCGCCCATTGCTGCCTCGCCAGCACCCTCCAGAGAATCGTAGTCTTGTGCCTTGTTGGTACAGTTCTTGGACCTCTTTTTTCCATCTTTTCTTTTCAGCAAGATCAGCTTTCGTTAAATCATCCACAATGTAATAGGACTTCTCTGCCAGGGCTTGACGGGCTTGCTTCATGACGGTGATCTTATCCTGGTAAAAAGACAGTTTAACGAGAACATGGCGGTCTCGTCCTGGGACTGGTCTTCCATCCCTATGGGCCCGTTCTAGACGGCAGGACTGCACTCCAACCTCCTCAAGGACTTTTGTCGCAATTTCCTGACAATTCTCATTTTCTGTTGTTGGAAGACCTACAATCCGGATGTTATTTCGTCTAGAGAAACGTTCATTTTTATTGATCTCCTGTGCTTGTCTAGTTTTTTCTGCTTCTAGTTGCTCTACTCTTCTTTCGAGAGTGTCACATCTCTCTTTCAATTCATCCTTTTCAGCACTAAGTTCTTTCACACTCTCTCTTAATTCCTCAATGGCTTGAGTGAATTCCTCCTGGAGATTTTCAAATTCCTGAAGCAGCCTTTCTTTAAGTCTCTGTATTTTAGTGCCGAGTTGGTTTATAGAATCTGCTGTACTGTTCGTTTCTGTATCGGAGTCCACCTCGTACCTATTACGACGTGATAGGCTGGAGCCTAGGCCTCGTTGGGAGGAGAAACCCTGTCCTCTTGTCTGTCCTTGACTGCCTCGAGGACGCCCACGAGGCATTTTTTATTCAAAAGCGGTTCTTGAGACTCCAATATTAATAACCACTCGAAAATTGAGATAAATAAAGCAATGAAGCACTTATCTTTTTCCACGAAATCTCGAGCTCACGTTGAGAGGTGACTTACACGGTAGCCATGTCAGGCTAATAATAATAATAATAATAATAATAATAATAATAATAATAATAATAATAATAATAATAATAATAATAATAATAATAATAATAATATAATAATAATAATAATAATAATAATAATAATAATAATATAATAATAATAATAATAATAATAATAAT
>CM055971.1:35732500-35770000 GCA_029531755.1 Holothuria leucospilota
GCTTTGATAATTGCATGATTGTATTATTCTCAAACAACCAATTTTTTTGTATTCTCACATTTTCAGATGATTTTCTGCTCCTCTTACAATCCTTGGCCGATGGCTGGTTTTCTCAAAGTTTCGAGACCTTGGTTAACCCAAACCCAAAGAACAATCTTCTTACCTTTGCAGGCCTTATCATTGAAGACTGCCGCCAATTCAAGGACATCATGCAGATCTGGTTCTAGCAGATCCATCACACGCATCCCTAATTTACAAGAAGCATCTCATGATACTAGAGGTCCCTGTGGACATACCTGGACAAATGCCCAGGATATCAAAACAATACATGCTGAAAAATACTTCCTCAATTACCCAGTAAGTTAAACACCACCTCCGAACACAGATTCACAACCGTTCTTTGTCATAATTTCATCTAATACCTCAAGCATACTAATAATAGCTCCATTGTATATGTAATGACCAACCATTGTGTTTTGAGATTGACAAAGCTTGACAGTCATTCTGTGATTTGCTGACTGATGCTTCATTTGCAATTGGATGATACTCTCTATTGCTTAACTGCCCCCAAATGTGATCACTGTTGGACCATTATGGGTAGGGTGTCAACCTTTTGTTGTTGAAAAATTTGAGTGTGGACTTTGAAGACTTGGACCCAAAGACTCAGAGTCTTGACTTGGGTGTGCTTGACGTGACTGCACCCTCTGTTGACCTTGTTTTTAGTGATTGGATACTCTAGCTACCCTTTGGTTTTACTGCTTATTATTTAAATATATTGTTGGAATTTTCTGCATTCCTCTAGTGTTTATAACTGATTTTTTGCTAGTACCAATATTAACCATCCATACTTTTCCCATTGTCAATATCGGCCGATACAACCCCAAACCATATTTGGGGAAATGACATTCTGCAGACCAATCATAGGCTACGAGGCACCAGATTAATTTTCCTTTCATCTTGATGAGGTAAAATATCGATCTTGCATTCAAACATGCTGCAAATTGTGCACCTTTTTCATGATGATATGGGACATAATATGGGTTAGGTGTAAATTAGCAGCACTTAAGGTATTTTGGCCATACCAATACAGGATAAAATGGAGAATATCAGCCAGTACTAATGTTGAACGCAGAAAATCGTTTCACAATACTAATTAACTATAACACCATCATCCATCTTTCATACCCCTGCTATCCAGATAACTACATTTTAATTGTGTTGCCAAACTTGCCAATGATCACATCTTTTTTATTCACTGAAAATTCAGTCTTCCAGTAAACAATACTTCAGAGTGTGATATTTTCTTCCCCCAGCCCATAGCAAGATTTCTTTCCATGAAAGCGTGGTGATGGAGGGCAATCCGTAGTATGCCAAATAGCTTCTTGCCCCCTGCCCCAATAGAAAAGGCTGGCGTCTTATCCTTCTTTGGGATGCTTACAACATGAGCACCCTTTTACTGAGAGGCATGAGTGTTGCCCCCTCACTGAATGTTAAAATATGGAGGGAGCTGTTTAAAGATATGCCCAATATTGGTAAGTAGGGTTCATTTTTTAATCCCGGCACAACCTTTCCCAGTAGAAGTGACGATACTTTTAATTTTTGAACAAAGAAGATGACAAATAGAATTTTTACCAGATATGTAGTTCGAAGTACTTAGTGTACTCATATTGGGTACACTCTCTGTACCTTATTCCAAGCTTACCTTACTCATACTCAGTTCCTTATACCTCAGTTCCTTATACTCAGACATAGGAATTTACATTCAATGCAGATGTCTGATCTATTACAATTCTCTCTACTCTTCAGATTGCATTTTTGATAAATGATAAAAAGAAACTCTCATCTCATACTTTTTGACTTGAATAATAACAAATAATTTTTTGGGGTTTTGTTTCTACTACTACTGTTTTGGGGTAGGTTTAAGGAGTCCCCTCTTAAGAATTACAACCATTATGAATTCTGTTGCTGCCTGGCAGAATGGCATGGTCTAAACTAACCATTCAGGAATTAACATTGGAATATTTTTTGAAGATCAGTCTGCAACATTTCGAAATTTGACATGGATAATCATAAATGGAGTAACGCTTTTATGAATTGTAGTTGTCAATGAGACTTGAACTTTCCAAAATCTCTAAGTTTGAAATTTCAAAATTTCAAAATTTGTGTGTTTCAATTTGTAACTTGTGCGGAAAACAATTAAACAAGTCCCAAACTTTTGGCAAACGACCATATTGTCTGAGTACCATTTGGGGTATGCCTAAAGATAGAGGCACTCTGCATGAGTTTTTGCATGACCCACTACTCAATAGATCTCAATGTTGTATGTACCCCTGTTGTGATCTTTGTTTTCATTTTAAGGTGACTATGAAAGCTATGGTCCAAAAGCCTTGCGACTCTTTCATTGGAAAGGAAATCTTTCTCATTCATTTGTTGTAACATGTACTTGCCCCGGCTTGTATGCCTTTTTGCTGCACAAGATGGTAATACTGCATGAATATTCATTTTCTTAAACTCATAAACCGTATGTATCCGAGGGTAGTAGATAAATTTGTTTACAATATGAAAAATGTATCATTGCTAATGAAACCTGCCTCTCATTTTCCTGAATCTATGGTCAATATACTAAGCACTCTTTATATATACCCCGAACTCCTGCCTATAAAGTAATTAATTGTGGTGGCCACAGACTTGTGTCAGTGGTTTTACACTGGCCAGGGTTTTTTGAAAACAATAGTTACCATTCTGCCACACAATTCTGTCATGTTTTTGTGTGCACTGATAGTTTTGATCACCTTCATGATTACCACAAAATGTTTGTAGGCAGTGGGTAAAAATGTGATAACCATGTCGTAGGAATATAGTAAAGGTTCAGATCAATTTGTATTAAGTGTATGAGTTCACCTCTTATGGTGGACTTTTTGGTGTAAAATATACCTTGTGGTGTAGAGTACATGATTCCCAGAGAATGAGATGTATAACCAGCTCAAAGTCAAGTTACAGTCTTTGGTACTGGTTTGAGTCAGGCTTTACAAAGCCAACCAGTGCGTCACAAATGCAATGGTAAATTTTGCATGTATGCACAAAGATGAATTATATCAAAAGCCATGTTGTTCCCTAAAAATTGACCCGTGAAGTCCCCAGTCTTCATGGTAGGAAAACTGTACTCAACAATGCACTTTGACTTGCTTATAAAAGGTACAGCCCAAAGCAACATTTCCCATCATGCAATAAAAGCTCCACAATACTGTCATGCAAGCAAGAGTATTACAGTTTTAACAGTTCAGTTTACAGTTTATTTCCACCAACTTCAAAATCCCGAAAGATTTACACTTTGATATAATGATAATTTACAAATGGTTGTATGGAAAAGGACAAAAGCAGAAGTGCAATACTTATAAATAGTTTTCTCCTACAGAAATGTGAAATTATGAACTGAATGACTGCTGATGGAAATACATTATAATACCTGCAAATTTTGACATGAAACTTTTTAAAAACCATCCCTCTTCCCGCAAAACAGAAATAGTTAATTTCACAGAATCACACAATCGACAAGAAGTCCATACAGATAGGAAACAATGCAAACAAAACATAGCAAAAATCCATCTCTAAGTTGCCAATACTTACATTTATACTTTTTCTTAAATCAATTAATCGTTTTAGACTATTTTAGGCCTTCATCAAGTGAGTTCCAGAGTTTTATCACACTGCCTGAAAATGAAATACAAAATTGTTTTTGTCCTTGTCCACTAAACGAATTTTTGCATAAAGGTATCCTTTTGTCAGTATAGTAGTGTTCACTTTGATTTTTAAATGAACCGATTTTGTTTAAGGTTTTGGGGAACAGACTATGATAAGCTTTAACATAACCAGAGCAGTTTTGAAATCAATGATTTGATCTAGTCCTCAAACATTTGTAAAATTCTGAAAAACAGTACCGAGGTATGATCAAAAAATATTTAGGCATTACAATTAAACGTATAAGCTTTTTTCTGTTTAAGAATAAGATAGATTATATTTGATTTTATACGATATTCCCCCATACTTCTGCACAATAATTGAGGTACGATAAAAAATTGTCCATATAAATGTTGCATGCTTTTCTATTTAAATCACTACCCTAGGCTTCTACGTATCAGGCAATGCTTTTAGAAGTTTTCTTCTTGATAAATTAGATGTGCTCTGTCCACGTATCTTGTGGTAATCATACACCAATAAATTTGGAAACATGCACCCTTTGTATCCTTGTGACGTCATCTAGAGTAACGCTTGACATATGAATTTTACGGGCCGGCTTTGAGAAAATCATATACTTAGTGTTAGTAACGCTGTAAAAGTCAGAGATAATTTGTTCACTGCAAACCATACACTCGTTTTGAAGTTCAATACTGACTTTGTTCACACAGATATTGATGTCCTTGTGAGAACCAAAATGTTCGTATCGTCACGAATATTACAATTTTAATAATTTGATATGTTACATATGTCATTAAATATATAAGAAAAAGTTTCGTCCAAGAATGACACAATCACAATCCATTGCATGGTCACTTCTTTTATTTCATAACCTTAAATTTGTTTGACTAGTATTGTTCCAAAGAGATGGTTTCCCCTCAAGTGAAACTGCTTGCTTTTGTTTTTATTTGGTGCAGGGGCCGTAGCTACAGATGGTTTTTCTTTCATTACAGCCTGCTTCAAGTGTTTATATCCTCTTAGTAGGAGTTGTCAGTTTGAAGCTAATCCAACGAAGCACGATACTCCATTTGTACAAGTCTGGGACCGAGTTCAAAAGATTGAATAGTTAAAGAAACTATGACAGGTTTATCTGTTTTTCTCTACAGAACACCTTCAGAAGTTGACGAAATGTCCTGTTTCCAGTACTAATTCGTCTTGATGGAGTAGCTGTCTCTGGTCCTGTTGGCCTTCTCTCTGTGTAAGTTTTTATTTTCATTTGCAACATTTAAAGATATGCACTGTCCTCTTAGGGAAGCCACACACCTCGTTGCTCTTCGGATTCCTCGCGGAGACGGATTTGCGTGTTCACTGGATCTTGACTCATTATCTTCTTGTTCTTGCTCGCACTGCCGGCACTTGCCGAATTATGCACAGTCTTCCTCTATTATGCTTGTAGTAATCCGCTTCCGAGAGCACAATGGGCTTAGTAAACAGCTTCCCAATTTCCGTCATGACCAGTGCCAGCAGCTTTTGTTCGAAATGGTCTAATAAACCCTTCAGCACAGTTTACAACGAAGCTACGGTGAGCGAGCGCTAGTGTGCAGACCAGTGGCTTTCTTTTGTGAAACTATTCACATTTTTTTTGAACCAAATAATTCTTCGTTTTGTTTTGTGTCTTTCTTCCTTCTTTGATGCCTTTAAGATTTTTTCCTCTTTTAGGATGAAAGTATGTTTTGCAGTGTTATTGCTTTGTTTTTTAAAATTATCGCTGCTATACATTAAAAGGAAAACGTGAACCGTGCCATGGTTGGTCGTGTTTCAAACAAGAATTTGTCACTATGTGAAGTGCAATTCCCGAACGACAATAAAAACAGGTAAGCTCATAATTTTCAAACAATACTGCCTATAAGGATATTTAGTAACCTTCCCATTTTGGCCCGAGGCCCTATAAGTTAGGTCCCATTGCAGTTTCCTTTTCTTTTCTTTTTGACGCTAACTGCAGGTTTGTAAATATAAAAAATGGATATATATAGTCAGTCTTAATAGCGGTTCATACAAAACCGAGTCTGCTGCGTGTTGCGGGTGGGATGCGCAAATTTTGTCATCTTAGAACGGATGGGCTATTTTTAAATTTTTCATGGAAATAAAATTGCCCCTATTTGTCCTGGCACATATTTCTGAGCTCGCCCGCAAAACGCAGCAATTTCGGTTTTGTGTGACGCACCTTTATCCCGTGGCTAAGGCTTCTGTGGGTTTTTATCCTTAAATTCCCGAAGTTCTGAATTATTGTTAACATATCGACGCTAATTTTTGCAACCGGTTTGGCGATCCTGCATATTCTCAAAGATAGAGAACGCCGTCGCACGTAAGGGAGATGCTGTCAATATTTTCGGCAAGCATGTGAGAAGATCTTATGCCTGTGAACAGTGACCTGCCGCGGAGACGGTGGGACTAATCGGGGGCATTAGCCCCCGAACCATTTTCTGCCGTGGGCCTTATTGAGCCGCCTTATAAACGGAGTGAACTAGCTCTTCATTTAAACTTCGGGAAGGGACCCGTGACTTGTCAAGGTGCTTTTAAAACAATGTTTGCCATAAAACTTACTCGAAGAGTGTTTTTAAAGAAGTTTTTCCAAACAACCTTATTCTAGTATTTCTGACTTGCATGCGACACTTCTTCCGTTGCCTTTACTAAGGGCCAAACAGCTTGCATCCTGTTGGCATAAATGTACGTGGCATGCACAAAAATGATGTGCGACGCCGGTAACACTTTCATGTAGCCGAAACTAAGCCAGGCACCGTATGTCGATTACGTCCTTCGTTGTAACAAATCATAGTGAGTTATTCTTTGGATGGGATGGACTAAAATAGGGACCCGGGCGGAGTTACGATGCACCACGAACGGAGAGATCAAAAAATCGACATACGGGCCTGGCTTAGTTTCGGGCTACATGAAAGTGTTACCGTGCGCGCACATCAATTTTTGTGCACTGCCACGTACATTTTATGCCACCAGGCTGCAAGCTGTTTGGCCCTTAGTAAAGCAACGGAAGGAAGTTTCGCATGCAGTCAGAAATACTAGAATAATGGTGTTTGGAAACTTTCTTTAAAAAACAATCTTCGAGTAAGTTTTATGGCAAACATTGGTTTTAAAAAATGCACCTTTCAAGTCACGGGGTCCCTTCCCGAAGTTTAATCTGAAGAAGCTAGTTCACCCGTTTTATAAGGCGGCTCAAAAAGGCCCACGGCAGAAAAACGTGCGGGGGCTAATGCCCCCGTAGTCCCACCGTCTCCGCGGTCACTGTTCCACAGTCATAAGATTCTTCTCACCATGGCTGCAGAAATATTGACAGCATCTCCCTTCCGTGCGACGGTGCGTTTCATTTTGAGAATATAGGATCGCAAACTCGGTTGCAAAATTAGCGTCGATAATTAACAACATTCAGAACTTCGTGGACTATTTAAGGATAAAAACCCACAGAGCCTTAGCCACGGGATAAAGGTGCGTTCACACCAAAAACCGAAAATCTGCTCCTGCGTTTTGCGGGCGAGGGCTCAGGCTCAGAAATATTGCCCCAGGACAAATAGGGGCAAATTTTTATTTCCATGAAAAATTTAAAAAAAAAGCCCATCCGTTCTAAGATGACAAAATTTCGCGTCCCACCCCAAAACGCAGCAGACTTCCGGTTTTGGTATGAACGCTCATTAAGTACTGACTGATATATATCCATTTTTTATATTTTCACAAACCTGCAGTTAGCGTCAAAAAGAAAAGAAAGGAAAACTGCAATGGACCTAACTTATAGGGCCTCGGCAAAATTGGGAAGGTTGACTTAAATATCCTCCTATAGCAGTAAATTGTTTGAATAATTATGAGCTTAACCTGTTTTTATTTCGTTCGGGAAATTGCACTTCACATAGTGACAAATTCTTGGTTTGTAAAACAAGGACCAACCATGGTCAACCTGGTCAAGTTTTCCTTTTAATGTATAGAAGCAGATAATTTTAAAAAAACAAAGCAACTAACAACTGCAAAACATACTTTCATCTAAAATGAGAAAAAAATTCTTAAAAGAAATCAAAGAAGGAAAGACACAAAACACAAACGCAAGAATTTATTTTTGGTTCAAAAAAACATGTGAATAGTTTTAACAAAAGAAAAGCAACTGGT
Source organism: Holothuria leucospilota (assembly GCA_029531755.1). Lineage (NCBI taxonomy): Eukaryota > Metazoa > Echinodermata > Holothuroidea > Aspidochirotida > Holothuriidae > Holothuria > Holothuria leucospilota. The sequence continues at coordinate 35,740,346 of CM055971.1, forward strand.
CTTCACACTTGAGCGCTCGCTCACCGTAGCTTCGTGTAAACTTGTGCTGAATGGGTTTATTTAGACATTTCGAACAAAAGCTGTGGCACTGGTCATGACGGAAATTGGGAAGCTGTTTACTAGGCCATTGTGCTCTGAAATCGGATTACTACAAGCTAAGAGGAAGCTGTGCATAATTCGGAAAGTGCTCGGCAGTGCCGAGAAGGACAAGAAAGATAATGAGTCAAGCTCCAGTGAACACGCAAATCCGTCTCCGCGAGGATCCGCAGCAACGAGTTTGTGTGGCTTCCCTAAGAGACAGTGCATATCTTTAACTGTTGCAAATGAAATTAAAACTTACACAGAGAGAAGGCCAACAGGACCAGAGACAGCTACTCCACCAAGACGAAAGTACTGGAAACAGGCATTTCGTAACTTCTGAAGGTGTTCTGTAGAGAAAACAGGATAAACCTGTCATAGTTTCCTTTAACCTATTTCAATCTTTTGATACTCGGTCCCAGACTTGTACAAATGGAGTATGTGCTTGTTGGCTTAGCTTCATAACTGCACTCATACTAAGAGGATATAAACACTTGAAGCAGGGCTGTAATGAAAGAAAAACATTCTGTAGCTACTGGCCCCTGCACCAAAATAAAACAAAAGCAAGCATTTTCACTTGAGGAGGAACCCATCTCTTTGGAAACAATACTAGTCAACAATTTAAGGTTATGAAATAAAGAAGTGACCATGCAATGGATTGTGATTGTGTAATTCTTGGACCGAAACTTTTTATCTTATATATTAATGACATATGTAACATATCAAATTTATTAAAATTTGTAATATTCGCTGACGATACGAACATTTTTGGTTCTCACAAGGACATCAAATATCTGTGTGAACAAGTCAGTATTGAACTTCAAAAACTGAGTGTATGGTTTGCAGTGAACAAATTATCTCTGAACGTTACAGTCGTTACTAAAACTAAGTATATGATTTTCTCAAATCGGCCCGTAAATTCATATGTCAGCGTTACTCTAGATGACGTCAAGATACAAAGGGTGCATGTTTCCAAATTTCTTGGTGTATTGATTGACCACAAGCTAACGTGGAAAGAGCACATTCTAAATTTATCAAGAAAACTTTCTAAAAGCATTGCACTGATACGTAAAGCCAGTAGTGATTTAAATAGAAAAGCACTGAACATTTTATATTGGACAATTTTTTATCCGTACCTCAATTATTGTGCAGAAGTATGGGGGAATACGTATAAATCAAATATATCTATCTTATTTCTTAAACAGAAAAAGCTTATACGTTTAATTTGTAATGCTAAATATTTGGATCATACCTCGGTACTTTTTCAGAATTTACAAATTTTGAGACTAGATCAAATCATTGATTTCAAAACTGCTCTGGTTATGTTTAAAGCTTATCATAGTCTGTTACCAAAACCTTTACAAAATCGTTTCCATTTAAAATCAAGTGAACACTACTATACTTGACAAAAGGATACCTTTATGCAAAAATTCGTTAGAACAAGACAAAAACAATTTTGTATTTCATTTTCAGGAGTGAAACTCTGGAACTCACTTGATGACGGCCTAAAATATTCTAAAACGATTAATTTATTTAAGAAAAAGTATAAATGTAAGTTATTGGCAACTTAGAGATGGATTTTGCTAGTTTTGTTTGCATTGTTACTATCTGTATGGACTTCATTGTCTATTGTGTGATTCCTGTTAACTTAACTATTTCTGTTTTGGGGAAGAGGGAGGGTTAAACAAGTTTCCTGTCAAAATGTTGCAGGTATTTAGTATGTATTTCCATCAGCAGCTCATTCAGTTCATAATTTCACATTTCTTTAGGAGAAAACGATTTATAAGTATTGCACTTCTGCTTTTCTCCTTTTCCATACAACCATTTGTAAATTATCATTATATCAAATGTAAATCTTTCGATTTTGAAGTTGGTGGAAATAAACTGTTAAACTGTAACTGTAAACTGTAATTACTCTTGCTTGCATGACAGTATTTGTGGAGCTTTTATTGCATGATGGGAAATTGTTGCTTTGGGCTGTACCTTTTATAAGCAATTCAAAGTGCATTGTTGAGTACAGTCCTACCATGAAGACTGGGGACTTCACGGGTCACATTTTTAGGACCACATGGCTCTTTGATATAATCATCTTTGTGCATACATGCAAATTTACATTGCATTTGTGACTGCACTGGTTGCTTTGTAAAGCCTTGACTCAAACCAGTACCAAAGACTTTAACTTGTACTTTGAGCTTGGTATACCTCCTCATTCTTGGGAATATGTACTCACACCACAAGTATATTTTACACCAAAAAGTCACCATAAGAGGTGAATCATACCACTTAATACCAAATGATCTGAACCTTACTATATTCCTAAGACATTGGTTATCACATCTTTTACCACTGCTACAAACATTTTGTGTGCTAATCATGAAGTGATCAAAACTTATCAGTGCACACAAAAACATGACAGAATTGTGGTGGCAGAATGGTAAAATTGTTTTCAAAAAACCCTGGCAGTGTAAAACCACCTGACACAAGGCTGTGGCCACCACACTTTAATGACTTTATAGGCAGGAGCTTCTGTAGGGTATATCAAAAGAGTTGCTTAGCATGACCATAGATTCAAGGAAAAATGAGAGGCAGGTTTCATTAGCAATGATACATTTTTCAATGTAAACAAATTTATCTACTACTCTCGGACTACATACAGGTTTATGAGTTTAATAAATGAATATTCATGCAGTACTTACCATCTTGTGCAGCAAACAAGGCATACAATGCCTGGGCAAGTACATTTACAACAAATGAATGAGAAGATTTCCTCTTCCAATGAAAGAGTCTCAAGGCTTTTGACATAGCTTCATAGTCACCTTAAAATGAAAACAAAGATCACAATCAGGGGTACATACAACTTATTTGGATTCTATTGAGTTGTGTCATGCAAACTCATGCAGAGTGCCTCTATCTTTAGGCATACCAAAATGGACTCAGACTATATGGTCGTTTGCCAAAAGTTTGGACTTGTTTAATTGTTTCCACGCACAAGTTACAAATTGAACACACAAATTTTGAAATTTTGAAATTCAAACTTAGCAGATTTTGGAAAAGTTCAAGTCTCATTGACAACTAACAATTCATACAAAGCGTTACTCATTTATGTTATCCATGTCAAATTTCTGAAATGTTGCAGACTGATCTTCAAAAAATATTACAATGTTAATTCCTGAATGGTTAGTTAGACCATGCCATTTCTGCCATGCAGCAACAGAATTCTAATGGTGTAATTTCTTAAGAGGGGACTCCTTAAACCTACCCCAAAACAGTATTAGTAGAAACAAAACCACAAAAAATATTTGTTTATATATTCAAGTCAAAAAGTAGGAGATGAGAGTTTCTTTTTATCATTTATCAAAATGCATCTGAAGAGTAGAGAGAATTGTATATATCAGACATCTGCATTGAATGTAAATTCCTATGTCTGAGTATAAGGAACTGAGTATAAGGAACTGAGTATGAGTAAGGTAAGTTGGAATAAGGTACAGAGAGTTGTACTCCAATATGAGTACAACTAAGTACTTCAGAACTACATATCTGGTAAAATTCTATTTGTCATCTTCTGTTCAAAATTAAAAGTATCGTCACTCTACTGGGAAATGTGTGCCGGGCTTAAAAATGCAACCCCTACTTACCAATATTTGGCATATCTTTAAACAGCTCCCTCCATATTTTAACATCATTGAGGGCAACACTCATGCCTCCTCCAGTTAAAGGGTGCCTCATGTTGTAAGCATCCCCAAGAAGTAAGACGCCAGCCTTTTCTATTGGGGCAGGGGGCAAGAAGCTATTTGGCATACTACGGATGCCTCCACTAACCACGCTTTCATGGAAAGAATCTCTGATATGGGCTGGGGGAAGAAAATATCACACTCTGAAGTATTGTCTTACTGGAAGGACTGAATTTGCAGTTGAATAAAAAGATGTTGATCATTTGCAAGTTGAACACAATTAAAATGTAGTTATCTGATAGCAGGGTATGAAGATGGATGATGGTGTTATAGTTAATAGTATTGGAACGATTATCTGCGTTCACCATTAGTACTGGCTGATATTCTCCATTTTATCCTGTATTGGTATTGGCAAAATTACCTTAAGTGCTGATATTACCTAACCAATATTTATTGTCCCATATATCATGAAAAAGGTGCACCATTTGAGCATTTTTGAATGCAAGATCCGATATTTTACCTCATCAAGATGAAAGGAAAATTAATCATGGTGCCTCGTAGCCTATGATTGGTTGCAGAATGTTCATTTCCCAAATATTGGTTTGGGGTTGGTATCGGCCGATATTGACAATGGAAGTATTGGTATTGGTAATATTGGCTACTAGCAAAATCAGTATAACACTAGTTATGAATGCAGAAAATTCCAAAAATAATTTTAAATAATAAGCAGTAAACAAAGGGTAGCTAGAGTATCCAAGTCACTAAAAACAATGTCACCAGAGAGGTGCAGTCAAGTCAAGCACACCCAAGTCAGACTCTGAGTCTTTGGGGTCCAAGTTCTTCAAAGTCACACTCAAATTTTACAACAAAGGTTGACACCCCTACCCATAATGTCAACAGTGATCACATTTGGGGGCAGTTTAAGTCACCTAGAGAGTATCATCAATTGCAAATGAAGCATCAGTCAGCCAAATCACAGAATGACTTGTCAAGCTTTGTCAATCTCAAACACAATGGTTCATTACATATACAATGGAGCTATTATTATATGCTTGAGGTATTAGATGAATTATTGACAAAGAACGGGTTGTTGAATCTGTTGTTCGAGGTTGGTGTTTACTTACTGGGTAATTGAGGAAGTATTTTTTCTAGCATGTATTGTTTGATATCCCTGGGCATTTGTCCAGGTATGTCCACCAGGACTCTAGTATCATGAGATGCTATCTTGTAAATTAGGATTGGTGATGGATCTGCTAGAACCAGCTCTGCATGATTGTCCTTGAATTGGGGGCAGTCTTTCATGATAAGGCCTGCAAAGTAAGAAGATGTCTTTGGTTTGGTGTTAACCAAGGTCTTACGAAACTTTGAGAAACAGCCATCGGCAACGATTGTAAGAGGAGCCGAAATCATCTGAAAATGTGAGTAACAAAAAAATTGGTTGTTTTAGAAATTACAATCATGCAATTATCAATAGCAGACTGTTGAATTTGAACATTCGAAGCCTAGGTTCTCAAAGGGGGATGCCCATGGGCCATTTGTCACCTGCAGCATGCACTGAAGAGAAGAATGGAAGGTTAAGGGGCCCAAACTTTGCACATGAAAACCAAATATAAAACAAAAGTTTGGCATCTAACATTATTTCAATCTTACAAACTCAAATGTAAGTGGCCCCTAGCATAAAATGCAACAGCAACCCTGATTTAAAGTCTACCTGCATAATTAAGAATAAAACAGTTGTTCAAGATTTAAAGTGTTTGACCTCTTGCCTATTATTTGGGCTTGCTAATGCAGTCTTCTACTTTCATAATCACAACTGTCTATCTGATTATAAAATGGATTTAGTAAAGTTTCTATTTTTCCCTGTGCCAAAAGTTTTTATTATTTGAAAGAGAACTTTGTTACTATGCAAGCCCATAGCAAAAGGATCCAACTTATGATTCCAGCATACCATACTGTTTTCAACATACACCTATTTTACTTAAATCCTCAACCATCAGTGCTGCACAAGACAGGAAATTTAGTAGCCACTGATAGTGAGAGACCGCACTGAACTTAGTCATATTTTTAGGAGCATCGGTACCTTAATATAATCACCTTGTCATATTCAAAATTTTGGGTACATTTGTGACCTTTATGATGGCATTGTACAGAGCTGTTCACCATGCATGCAAAGAAATATGAGCATTTCAAATCCAATAAGATTGCTTTTATAACCCCATCAAACAGGAACTTACATAATTTCAAAAGTTTATTATAAATGCACATATGGTTATCCAGGACCTCACAACACATTCAATGCTTAAGCTGTGGGGACAAGGCACTCAGAATAAGACACTTATGAAGGCCCCCCCCCCCACCCTTCACTTAACATCGTACTGCTCCCCCGAGACACACTTTAAGCTTGGCCAGCCTTTTCCAAAGTTTAAGTGCAACAAACTGGACTAGGACCTTATAGTGCATATAAGTGTGTACATGCAATGACCCAACTTGCCACCAACTTGCAACCTTGCCTATGGACACATATTGGTCTGTTGTCTTTGGTCCTCAGGGACATTTTGAGACCCACTTCCTGCTTGCCTTTGATGGAAAGGAATACTTCAACGAACCTCTCTTTCTCAAGCGAAACATAAGCAACATTTTCATGTGGAATGTTTTGTTCAACTCACACATGTCTAGTTGTACCACATGGCCAGTAATGTAAGTACACTAACAAATTTGCATTCGCACATTATACAATTCAGTCTTTGGCCCCTCAACTCCACCGTTAAGCCAACAACTTCAGAATGAAGGGGAACTGGTGGTTAAGGGTACGACTTTGCGCGCTAGGCTTGATTAAATCCTGAGGGAACCAGATTTTTTGATGGCTATAAATTGGTTGTTCAGCAAAGCAGTTTTTTAATTAAGCGAATTAAAATTAGGTATCTGGTTGTCTGGCCCAGGAAGCTCTCCAAATCAGGTAGCTGTCCACTTTGCTCAGTTCAGTAGTGGTGCAGTAGTGAAAAGAAAGGATGCTCCACCCCTCTCAGCCTTTGGGAAAGTAACTAAAGATTATAAAGGATACGACTGTGTCCATCAAAAGTGGACTTTAAATAGCAGTCCCAGGAGTAGGTTTGGAAGAATCAGTACAACCCTGCCTTGATTAACCTCTGTGCACTTGTTGAAAAGAGAAGGCTGAAACATTAAACCCAAACTCAATCCATGATCCAAAACAACGTTTTCGCTCTATGGGTCATTTCAAAGCCATTTTAGTGGCTATCCCTGCCTTGAGAGATTTGATCTCACATTACAGAAAAGTGTAAGAGCTAGGAAACATTTAACACTGGCAAACATTTTTCTTCATGAGGGGGGGGGGGGGATCCTAAATTATAAAGCCTGGTTTCCAATTTAAATTTAAAATGGAAACAAGCATTAAACAAAAAAACACACCTTGACTTCCTCTGTGTCTTTCTTCCGATACTTTACTCCTGTTATTATGCCATCCCTATCCACAATCTGCTGGACAACACCTTCGATATATTTGACACTGAAAAAGAGGAATGTGCATTTAATTTGATGACCTGCAAAGTAGGTGATTCCTGAGCTTAGCTTACAGAGATGGTTGATATTTTTAGAATTTTTCCTGCATGCCAGATCCACATTTTTTTCTTGTATAATAATTCTGTTCCTTAACCATCAAGGTGCATAACCTTTCTCAGTACTTACCCTAATCATCCTGATAGAGGGCGACAGAGTAACACAACAACAAAAGTAGTGAGAATCATGTATGCCCATACTGATGTCGTCCTACAGAACACACATTAAGTTAAGGAACTGCCTAACTACAATATTATTTCTGGGAGTTCAATCCCTGGCCAGGTCAAAGTAAGGTGGGTTTTTCATCCAAGAGCAATCTATGGTTTTCCCATCTGAACTGGCTTTTCAAAAGAAACCAAATTTGATATAAATTGTTAAGTTGGTTACCCACCCACCATGAAGTTGTAATTCGTAAGCCATATAGGCTTCTCCCACATTTGTGGTCGCTTAGCGTCATAAACAAACTGCCTTTTAAGGTCTGAATTAATTATTACCAGGTAAGCATGTTTAGGCCCTAAAGCATTCAAAGTAAAGCTTATACATAGCTAGTAAAGCTCACCCTGTATTACAAAGACTCCACATTTTACAAGGAACAAGAGGATCATGTCGCTAGAGATGCCATTAGCCGTATGCCACACCTCTGCAGCACGACTCTCCACCTGTCCCCAGAGTTGTTATCTTTACTTTAATCTCTTGGGCAAAGAAGCTGCAAGGACACTTTTGCCATAAACTTCCTTATCTATAAGTTGTAAGAACTACTTACAAGCCATCCACTGTTTGAGATTAGACATGCACCACTGCACAACTAACTGGTGGTCTAAAAAACTAAGTCATCTGCCAAGGCAGGCATGGGACGGGATTTGAAGTTTTTAGGAGATGCAGCATAATACTAATGGGTAGGGGTGTACCGGATATCCGGTCCGGCCGGACTATCCGGCCAGATAATGAAAAATTATCCGGTTCCGGTTCCGGCCGGACATTTTTAAAAATCCGGCCGGAACCAGATTTTTTTGTGAATCATTAGTAAAAGGCTCTACAAGTACATTTAAATAATATCATGCATGATGAAAATAGGTTTGGTACAGAAGATGCCTATACATGTGTGCAATGGAGTGGTACTGAAATTCTTGGCTTGACTTCCTGCTGGTCCTCTTCTTATCCCCCTTTTACATAATAAACACTCAGCAACTTCATCAGCCTGATCCTTGACAAAAAAATATTTCCAAATGAAAGAAGCCATTTTCCAAAGTAAGTGTCATGAAAGTCTGAACTATTGTGGCTCCAGGGAGGCCACATTAAGCTACACATTTAATGACAACCAGTTACTAAATGATAGCCAACACTTGACACTCAAATACTGTAACTTAGTTCAAGGTAGGACATACAGTATGGTCAATATCACTCATGCTGTATGACAGCTGGTCTTGGTTACACAAAAGGATTGACATTAGAGTTGTGAATAGGAGTAACTTAAACAATAGCAGCCTTAGCAGGGCATGCTATTGTTAATGTCTGGCCCATTCCCTGTTTTGTAAACTGCAAAGTACACTTCCTTTATAACCAACAACTCAGTCTCACAATATAAGTTAAAGAAAATTTCACCCAAAATGTTTAGTTCAATTAGCCAAAGGGTATAGCTATAGGCTAGACTAGTAATACCCTGTAAAATTATTGCAGCCCCCCCCCCCCCCATCGTATGTGTGCCCCCACCCCCTCCAACACATGAAGCCATAAAGGAGAGGTCCTGTACCATTCCAGTATTTGTAGAGGAGGTAGTGTATTGATCATTAAAATTTACTCTTAATACATATATTGCAATTGCTTATAAAGTAAAGCCTAATGGGTGATCTCTAAGCCCGACCCCTTTGCCATTATGTACCATTGGTAGGCCTTCTTCTATTTTACTTGGACCCTGATTTCAGTTACAAGATTCCTAATGAAAAGATCCGGTCCGGCCGGATAAAATCCGGCCGGATAGTTCGTACTGTCCGGTAAAATCCGGTCCGGCCGGATCTTAAAATTCCAGATCCGGTACATCCCTACTAATGGGGAAACTAGCTTCGGGATGTAACTTATGATCAAAACTTATAATGCACACACAAAGAAAACAGAAGGTTAGGTCAAAGTTGTTTGAGGGGTGATGTACTACCACCACTGTTGATTTAGCTGAAAACACCAGAACCAAATCTTTGAGCTACTCATTGAAAGAGGAAGAGTAATTAGGAAGGAGATGGTACAATCCAATATGGCAGATGCCAACCTGCACATTACAAACATGGTGTCAAAAAACAGCATGAGACATATAAATGATAGCATGTCAAGCAAGGCCCCTTACAGATTTTGACAGAAATTGTGCAGAGGTGCATGTTTATTTCTTGAGTCCTCTGACCAGTGACTCTCATTTCCTGTCTGCAGTTTTTATCTCTTTTAAGCTGATTATCTTCCCCAGAACAGCTCTACACAGAAAAGCAGTACCGGCAGTTGCCATAGTGATAATCTTCTATTGATCCTGCAAGAATATAAACGTTCTGCTGAAAACCTGATCAAAGGCCCATATATCGAGAATTTAGAAATGTGCGTTTCTGTAAGGGGCCTTTTCATGGCATGGATGTAGGGAGGAACAGACTGCAGGAATTAATGTTACTGTACCTTGGTTGGGCCATGGCTGCTCTTCGTAATCCCATCACAAATCGACCATGATGAAAGGATCTACCACTGTGCACATCATCTCCATTTTGTGGGTATGGCACCTCCACATGAACCTTGCTCTCAAGGTCATGTATAACATAACCTTTGACCTCATGTGCATCAAGGCCTTCTACACAATCTGAAAAGAAAAAATAAACATAAATATTGAGATTTTTGTCAAAATGCACACATCTGCACTGTACATCCTGGAGGACTGCCTATGATATATTGGCACATCAAAAATGCAACTATTAAAAAGAGTGGAATCATTTTTGTGAGGAAATAGCTTTCCTTGTACTATAAGTCTGTAACAACAGCTGCTTAGGACCAGTCATAGAAGGTTATATGTGTGGCATGTTTTTCACACAGAGGGATACATACTAACTACAACACTCATGACTGGCACTTTTAAAAGATTTATAAGCTTACAACAACAGTTACTGTGTGACCACTTCACTTTTGGACATACACTATACTGTACCCATAGCTTACGTGACATAGACAAATCTTCCATTTAAAAAGTTTACTCTTTTTGCTGAGTACTTTAAATCCCTCCCCATCATTTCTACCCAAAAGCTGCTCACCTGCTTTTCATTATGGCAGTTTCAGGAAGAGAAATTGATTAAAGAGGTATGGGGGGGGGGGGGAGGGGGAAGTAAGCTATGGGGCCCAAGCCTGTTTTGCATCACTTGCTAATTGTATTGATTATATGAGTAAACTTTACTTACCTGCAACATGACATATATGAGATAATGTGCACACTGGTACATGAATTTATAAAATTTTAGTTCTGTTAATACTGACATTTCTGAAACTGTGACTTATGGAATAGGGATCCTTAAACAAAGGTATCTGAAGCATGGCAGGTGAGCTCCAGTCAAAAATGTGGGAGTAAAAGAAGCAATAACCATGACTGGAATTTGTTTGGATGAGAATTGTGAAAGGGGGGGGGGGGGGGGAACCATTCCAGAAAAGTTGTCCAAGGGTAAATTGTCCATTTAAGAATCTTCTGAGAGCAACAGCTGGTCATAATTTTAAAAGGTTGGGATACTAGCACTCTTACCATGAAGCTTGAGAGATTTAACAGCTTCATACCCTCCAGGCTGGAGCAATTCCCCAACGATTCTGTCTGGTTCTTTCAAATCTCTTTCTATGACTGTCACTGCCCTGCCATCTCGTCCTAAGACAGCAGCCATTGCTGAGCCAAGAATTCCAGATCCTACAATGATGATTTCTGTCTCCTCTCCATCGTGAGTATCAGACTGTGTGTAACAGCCTACATTTACTCCACCTTTTACCTTGAAAACATAAAAAAGAAGTAAGACTAAAGACATCAAAATATTTTAATACCACTACCCTCCGACGTGCCAATGTAACATCTTTTCAGCAAAAGGTCCTCATGAGCAAGAAAATGGTTGATTCATGCATTACGACCAAACAGCGTAAGGAGGATCCCTGACATTATAGACTGTGAAGGTATTTTATGGTTATTTGTGAAACAAACTTAAATGTATCTTTTTCAAAATTTTGCCATTCAGTATGAAACTATTAGCATATTTTGATCTTTGTAGTCCAATTTTCAGACTGTTGTATATATACACTTGTGCAGAAGTGAGCATTGGAGACATACAGTATGATGTGGCTAAGACAGTAAAAAAAAAATGCCAAGTCACCATGTTCTAGAAATAAAACCAGTATTCTGTGAAGGGTGTACGTAGAAGATGGAAAATGGCATATCACAGAACTGTACATTAAACTATGCACATTCCACAGCATCGTTTTTGATAACATTTACACTCAATGCTGGAAATATGCCAGTGCTTAGGCTTAGAAGACCACACTTGAAGCAATTTTCATGGCTAAGCAACTGTAAGGTTCTATGATTGTTCCTTGGCTGGGCCACAGTAAGGTAACTTTTCCATCCAAGAGCAATCTATGGTTTTCCCAGCTGAAGTGATCTTTCAGAAGAAACTAAATTTAATCTAAATTACTGAAGTGATCTTCCACCTGTGCATACCTGCCAACTTTTGATTATCTAAAACTGGGACACCCACTACGACCGCCATCCTGAAGGGTCTATGGGGAGGGGGTACCCCTCCCCTTTGGAAAATTTTTGTAAATGTTAACGCCCTTAGATGCAAAATGGTTGCACATTTGATGCTGAAATTTGTCATAATTCCATAAGAAAAAATGTAAGATTTAAAATCATGGGTGAGCCATGATTTCAAGCAAAATGGGCCACTTTTTAATAGCATTTCTGAAAGCATGAACTTATTGTGTTTTAAATCAAAACCTACTAGGATGCAAATATTATACCCTAGCCATGTATACATCATCACGTCAGTTATTATTGACATGGCAGGCCAATGTACAGTACTGTATACAGTAGGTCACATTAAAGTATCACCTACTCACCTACTACCTGGTTCAAAAATGCATAGGAACCACACTTTAAAACTCTCATTAAAAGTCATCCAGCCTTTCTTTTGCTTCTTGTGAGTTTCCACATTCATTCACATACTTTCAAGAATCCGCAAAAAAACGGCAAAAAGTAACAAAATTCAATGACAATACCAAAAGGCTACACAAACTGTGAACAGTTAGGCCCACTGGTTAGGCTACGTTAGGCCTAAGCAGAAGCACACGGTACAGCATGCTTGCATTGTAGGCCCAAGTTTCAACTCACTAAGAATGCTCAGGGTAAAAATCTTTGTCACATCAATGTGAAAGCATAAGCATGATTCCCAGTAACCAGTAGCACCGCAACTCCTTGGCAGGTAAAAACTATTGCTTGGTCATGTTGACGATGTTTGCATTCGAGAGTATCGATATTCTTTCTTCTCCCAGCCAGATGTGTAGGAATCCACGTACATGTATGGGCATTCCTGTTACAAATCTACACATGCAACCTTACTGTAGCTTCCTACATACATTTAGTGTGTGTTTTGAGGTAATGGTTGGTCTCCACATTTGCTTCCACTCTGCATATGGCCATTAGTGTTGTATTTCCCAGCATTGTAGCATGCACAGCATTGCATCATATGACAGGCATAACATCTTTACACACTTTTTCAAGGAAAAATCCCTGTACGTACACTGAATACCTTTTTCTGGAAATCTGAAAACCGGACAAACCCGTTTTTCAGTGTTTCAGCATGCAGAAAACGGGACAAACCTGGGAAAAACAGGACAGTTGGCAGGTATGCCTGTGTAAAGTTGTAGAGCTGTAACCATTTAGCGAATAATCGCTAAACGATTGCATGTGTAATAAACGTTTAGTACAAAGCTACCAGCGATTAATCGCAAAACCCGTTTTTCCATACGAAATAAAAAACAATCTGCAGTCATTACAGAAAATTAGATGTTCACTTTTAACTCTTTATGAAAAAGTGAAATACATAATTATATACAAATGGCTGCACACGTAAACATACGACATTAAAGTTGAGCTTATATGAGGATCCGTGTTTGAGGTTCATGGAAACTATGTCCCCCAGACCAGACGTCACTAACGCATTTTACATATTCATCATGTTCAAGAGCACCGGTTTGGAGTCTCTATGTTGATCATAGGTACTTGCGATTAATCGCTAAACGATCGCAAAATTTTGCGATTAAACGTTTCGTAATTTAGCTAAACCTTCACAGCCCTATAAAGTTGTAATATTAAAAATTCATATCTTACACTTCCTTGACATTTGTGGTTGCTTTAACATCATTAACTAAATGCCTTCAAAGCCTGCCGTATTAAACTATTTAAAGGTCGTGTGACATGAAAATAACTTGGTTGGATATTTGATGTAAAAAGCTTTAAAGATCCAGAAAAAAGCCGCAATTTCCATTAAAATCCGTCAAATATTGACCATTTACAGGGAAATTTCCATTTCACACTTGTACCATGAAAAAATAAGAACTAAATATGCAAATATGTGACATCGAAAGAGGGACATACCATATATGGCATATGTTAGCCTTTGTTTTTTCAACCTTAATTTCAAGGACACTGGTAGCATTGTTAGCCCCTGAGGGGTTTATTAAAAAACTTAATTTTTTTTCCGTGAAAAATATTGATATCACTCACCAAGCTGTAATCTATATGATCAGTAATTAAGAGGTTATTTATATTGGGTTAACAAAAGAAATCATACCATTCCACATCATTATTTTTGCATAGGCAATTAGTTTCTTCAGAAACCATTTTGAGAACGGTAAAAGATATTGAAATAATTCCAACGGATCTTTGACTGGAGGACTTCATTCTTTAAGTGACAAGTGAAACAGCTCTTTTTGGTGGCATGTTACACCACATTTAAACTGCACAAGCAGAAGAATATATATAAGTCTCCAGTACTATACAGTATACTTTCACATAATATGCAGATATTGCCATCAAACTTGAGTTTAAAACCTATCCCTGACATCTTCAGACCCTCTACACCCCCAGTCATACCCAATCCCAATGTTTCCTCCAATTTCAATGTTCCCTTGGAAACCATGAAAGTTGAACATGAAACAGTAAGACAATTATTCCACTGCAACCATGAAGAAATGCATGGATTACTCCACAATACACTAATACATTGAAGTTTCAGTGAACATATTTCACTAGACTTAGCTTTCACCAAAAGTGGCCCATCTAATGTAGTGCAGTTACTGGACATGTCATCCTGGAGCATCATTTTAATCAATGTGATAGATTCACACAAGTATTACAATTATCTATTCTAACTCTCTTGAGAAAGTGAGCTTACAAGGTTTTCAGAGTTTGAACTCTGATCATCTTTACCTTACTGCCACAACAGTAGCCACAGGATTCTTGTCTCAGTATGGCAATACATGTATACCATGATAAAGCTAATTTAATGCTCCCTTGCATGAGATCTACTGGTCAATATCACATATCTACACCTTAAGATTGTTACTTCTGGTGACATGGGATGACCTTTCCCCCCTGGCCTCTGCCTAAAAAAAGTGTTTTCTCCTCTTCATAAAATGCATCTACTGTACTGTCAACTATGAAAAAGTACAGTATCCATGTGTCCTATCTTGAGATACCATGTTAACAAGGTTTTACAGAGTGAGACCTAGCTCCCATGGCCTTAGATTTCTCTGACTTCTACCATCTATACTTTCCACCTCGAGATACTGTGTTTATTAGGCCTAAGTTTTTAGAGTTTGAACTCTGGTGACCTCAGGTGATCTTTGAAATCCTTTAAAAACGATAGGATTCTTCTCCTCAATATGAGGCATCCATATACCAAGTATGAGAACTACATTCTTATGTAAGTACATCATCTGGAATGCCCTTAAAACAAAGATAGCAAGCAATTCAGTATGCCAGAATGTCAAGCTGCCAGATTAGAATAAGAACACACAGTTAACTCTCATGACAGAGTATGCAATCATCATATACTGACTTTAACAAAGAGGAGGTTACACTATTTTACTGAGATGGGAAGTAAGAAACAAATATCAGAAAATGGAGAAATACGAGTCGCAAAAGAGGACTTGTTCCTCCTCAATACGAAAACTTGGCATCCCTTCAGTATATACATGGCAACTTACCCTTGAAGCAAAGATTAAATAGAAACAGAGTAAACCCAGTACAGTGGCTGACAGGAAAGCAGCTCCACTGATGGAGTAAAAGGGAAGAAGATTCTCTATGGCAGAATACATGGCACAGCCTCTTTAAATTTAAAATCAGTCTCAATCTGGATGCAGCCTCTTTAAATATCAGCCTTGAATACAAGCGTCACGTTGGTGATGATCAGTTGTACACCTACAATCTTGAGTGTAACTGCTGATTGCTAACAGTGCATACCCAGCTGCTCCTGTCACAATACCATCATCTATAAAGAAAAAGACATAAGATTCTGCAATGACTTAAATGCTACTTATATTTCAAATGTCCAAACAACCAGGACTGAAGGGTGAAAACAGACCAGTGTACAAAATACAAAGGGGCAAGAGGCAATTCATAGGAGCACAGTAGCCACACTTGCCCCTAACTGCAAAAAGATGTGGGCAAAAAAGGTCAAATGTTACAAAACTGCATTCCTTCCCTCCTACAAAATAAACTGCTAAAAGTAACAATAAAACAGCCTTTGTAGACCCCAAAATTACTGTAAAGTCTTTCAGAGGGTGATTTCTTCCAGCATACAGTATCTGAAAAGAACCTCCCTGAAAAAAAAAAATAAAAATTGGGCCCTGTGAAACAAAATGTGAGGACCTCTTTGAACACCAAGGCTCTTCTTCAAAAGCAACCCTTGCTAAGGTGAGACTGTATGCCTCAAAAGGTCAACAAAAAATCGTCTACTAAATAAGTTGTCTCGATTCACTTTGTGTTCACTTTATTTTGCCTAAGGGAGGAATGCTTGTACAAGCTTTTGCTTTTTCAGTCCTCTCCCATCTCCATGTTCAAGTTGTTTCATTTTGTACAGTTTGCATATGTAGAAATAAACTCAAATCTAAACTGAAGCTCAAGTGATCAGTTCACATGCAGGCCTTGAATTTGAGGCGTGCAAGTGCGATCACACTCTTCCACTCACCTCAAATCACTGTGAATCGTGCAATTTTGTGCACATCTAGATAAAAAATGGGAACTCAGAGAAATCAATTTAAGTTTAATAAAACAGCACACCAACCACACTCCTTAATAATGTCCTGAGGAGTGTGATTTGTAGCACACCTGGAAAATCTAAAACTCAAATCCTGCACATGATGTTCAAGTCAGCTATTGAGTAAGTTACTGTTGTTGAAATCACAATAACTTTACACACTCTCACTGTTGTCATATATGCACTCGCTTCAGTTTTAATCTCCTTAGGGTCATAATTAGAGTAATTTGCTCTGCTGTACACAATAAGATCCAACAACACCTAGTGAGGTCCTGTATGTGACCAAGTAATGTATGACACTTCAAAGCCATTAGTATTAAAGTAGCTACGTAGTAAACCTGCAACAAATCTAAAAATCAGGAAAAAGAAACCTAATTTGATCAACTGTAAATTGGTGGGTGCAGGTTCAGCCACCCAACACAGAGTTGTAACTTCTAAGCCACAGGCTTCTCCCACATTTGTGTTAGCTTTAGTAGAGTCTAAAAATAACTGCTCTCAAAGGCCTCAATTATTCAAGGCCTGAAACGATTGCATGTGGTGAACCCTTTCCATTGTTCATAGAAGTCACTAGTTAGAGTTCAATCAATGCAACAAAGAAAACACCTCCATACAGACGATGGTTTATACTGTACATAGTGTTCTCTTGGAAAAACTATCAAAAAAAAGAAAAAAGGCTACACTACATAAATCCAAATCTAGAGACAGACAAAATTACTAAATTTTGTAGTCCTGGAAGACAAATTTTGTACTGTCAAAAAGATAATCTTTTATAAAAATTATCATTAACTTGAGTATCACTACCAATAATGCTCTTACCTAGATACAGCAAAATCAGGGGCAAATAAAATCCAGATTTTGAAGGTGAAGTGTTTTGTTGTACAGTTGATATGGTTCTGCAGTTACTTGTACACTGTGCTTTAATATAAAGGTAAATCTGGAATGTCAAGCATAGTGGTGCATTGAAATCCACTTCACCTTAGCACAAATACTTATAAAAGAAAACTGCTGGTTTAAAGAGACTAGGAGGCTCTTGTTCTTCCCAAATTTGCTGAAGCACTTGAGTCTCAAGTACTTCCTAATTTGTAACTAATGCAGGTATCTTTACGTATTTTGGTCAAGGATTAGTTAGTTGTGATATAAGCAAACAAATGTGAAGCTTATATAAGATTCATGTTGATTTATTACTTAACAGCAAATTCTCAGCACTATTCCAGAATTCAAAAAACACCCTCATACTTTATGAACCCCTTGTTTTATTTCCCATAGTCACTCATATCTCGTACTATTTCATAGAGACATTCTTAGCTAGTGCTTTTGAACCTGTCTGGAACCTTTTAATACCCAAAAAGTACTCTCCTCCGACTAACCCCACAAGGCTAAGAATGTGAGACTTCTACCCAGAGGGAGGGACTTAAAGGCCAGAAAGGATCCCCTCCCTTTCAGTAAAACAGTATTATATAACTAAGGGTGCATCAAATGCAATGTTTAGCAAGATTTGATCCAGACTTATGTTCAAGAACATGAGGGCAATTTGTTATTTCTATTGGCAGCAGTGACAATTAATACCCCACAAAACTTGGCTCCATCACTTTTAGGAGTAAATTTCCTTCAGGGTGGGAAATCTTTTTCTAAGGTCATGAACATTCACAAAATACCTTACAATTAGAAGAAACATAACACAGTCAGAGAAAGAAATTTTCATGTTTAACTTTAATAAAACTGAAGTCACTACTCCAGGTGTACAGGGCTGTAGATCATGGAGGGGGGGGGGGGGGGGGGAAGTAGAGGGACAGCTCAACCAGCTCTATATATCCTTTTACCCCAGAAGTTATTTCTGCATTTATTGCTAATGGAAATGCTGAAAATGTGACTGTCTTGGTTTGATTGTAAAATGTGTAGAACCTAGGAAATTCTCACAAGGGGTTCCCTTTTCCAATTTTTTTTCTGAGGGAAAGTGCCCTACTGGACCAGAACAAATTCTGTAGATGTACGTCCGAGCTCCAGTGCGAGTAATGTGCTCTCTCAGTAGGACCACACTCTCCCTTCATCAAAGTATTTAATGAAATAAAATGAAAATAAAGGCAACAAAAGGAGTAATCGGCCTAAACTGTCAATACCTGACTGCTTGAATTCCCAAAGAAAACTCCCTTAAGTAGAATGTCAAAGAGAGGTATTTTAAGTGGCAATTAGCCCTATTATTTGACAGTACAGTACTGTGCATGTATGCCTTTACTATAAATGGTGAGGGCAGCAGACAGAGTAACACATTTGACACATTTTGCAAACTGAAGACATAACTACTTGCCATGCACATTATGTTTTGTATCAAATGGAGCAGCTAGTCTGAATCAGAGCAAGTGCAGATTGGTGAATGCAGCAGGGGAAGTATAACACCTTTGGCCTCCTCACAACAATGGAGTGATATTTCCACACAAAATCTTGACATTATTAACCCATCAAGGCATATACGAGCAAAAAAATCTGGAATCTAGGAAGATGCTGCTTTTGGGTTTTGAAGAATTTTCTGGCGGGAAATATTCAAAACTGGAGTTAAAATATGGTTTTTGTACATAAACGCATGCAAAACATAGGGGACATTGACATTGACTTGCTCCCTAAGATTAAACAGCCTTGCAGCTACTGTACATGTATTAAGCTAATTCCTAGCAGCTTCAAACATGTCCACTCATTTCACTCTACGTACTGTAATAGTCCATCTTATTACACTGTAACCTCATACTGCCACCAGTGTATCCACTTTTGGTGTCATCTGGCTTCGACAAATTCTTTTTTTATTACTTGTCCATTGGGCTTAGGGGGTACTGTTCTCTTAGTCTACTTGTCCGCATGAATATCTACTTGTCCACTTTTAATATGCCTTTGAACTCCTTTTTGGAGGAGACTTTGCAAGGGTACTTGCCCAGAGGGCTATGATACTGAACAGTGCACTTGCCCGAGTAAGTTTTTACTTATCCCGGACTGTCGGGCGGGGGATTTGTCGAAGTCTGGGTGTCATATGCCTCACATGGCCACTCCAGTAAATGTGTAAATGAACCATACTGCAAAAACATTTTAACTTCAACACAGCATTACATGCATTTTAAAATCAAATAGACTGCAGCTACTTGCCTTACCGTTAGTGCCGTCAGCAACTGGCGATTAATCACAGATTAATCACCGGTTGTCTAATTGTTTTGTGAAAGGCAACTTTCAATTAATCGCACGTTCAAATCGGCTACGATACATGCGATCGATCGCTGCACTGCTTCAATTAGTCACCTCAATACAACTTCACACAATTGGCAGTATCAGTAAAATCCCTGGTGTGACCATACTGTACGATATTTATGAACATTTACAGTGTGATAAATCCGCTAGTAAGATGAGCCATACAACACATGTGCCTGCTAAATAAACTGTAAACAAAAATACATCACCACAAACATGCTTTTAATTGCCATGCAGCCACATCAATAGTTACGTGTATGATAATTGCACCCCTGCATCTAGGCTAGATAAACTTCTTGCAAAATAAAGAGGAATAAACACTGACTGGAACTTTTGATGGCAAGATATATCCTGAGAAATGAAATTTAAGCAGGCACAAAAAGTTGGCCCTATCTTGACTAAAATCGTCCTTCATTCAAGAGGGGTACACGTACTGTAGGTTTCTGCAACTTAAAAAACCGGTTGGAGGTGAAAAAACAAAGATTTAAAAGACAGAAATCCACTTGTTCATTGAGATATGTGTTCACAGGAGTTTCCGTATGGACATGTTTATATTCAGATCGCAGGCATACAGTTTGTCATTCACACGCATAAAAGTTAGCAAATTAGTAACACGTGTGCAGCATAGGCCGTAGAGCACACAAACAACATACGTTTAGATGTGTAGTGCAACTGTGCAATGCCCGGTACACTACAGTTTTGTGATTTCAACTGGCGTACAGTACATAAAATCGACAGTCCACAACATGTTCTTACATGCACTGTACCACACAGTGTGCGCTATACTGTACTACAGTTTGCTGTATCCTACAGACACATGTACGGGGTGAGCTCTGTTGCAGAAAGAAAGACGAATACATGTAGGCTTAGGTATCATAAATGTTTACTATCATAGACACAGAGAAACATTCTGTGTGTATTATGGATATTTTTAAACAGAGTTAAAAGAAAGAAATAAAGACTGAAACACATCATTGCAGTATTTTTGCTCAAGACTGTGGTAACAGATAGCCTTTACTTTTAGTTTGTATAGGCCTACATTACTGCAGAGCATGGCATAGAACTGGAGCTACAGTAAGACTAAAGTGAGTCCCACTCTGACTTACTCACGATTTAAACCATGGTTGTACTTGTTAACTGGCTTGGCTACTGAAAACAGTCTTATCATGAAACTTGAAACCCATGATTATAATATGAACGGGAGTATTTTGAGTGATGTGACTTTTGAGAGAGATCTGGGTGTAGGCCTACCTGTAGTTATTACAGGCGATTTGAAGCCATCTAGACAGTGTGCAGCTGTTGCTGCTAGGCTAATAAGGTGTTTGGATTGATCAACAGAAATTTCAATAGTTTTAGTAAAGAAATTGTACTAAATCTAAGCAGTTGGTACTGTAAGACCCCATTTTGACTATGCAACCCAGGCTTGGAGCCCCTTCTATGAAAAGGACAAGATCTTTTCTTTTAGAGCATGTTCAGAGGAGAGCCACTGGCCTTATAATACCAAAGGTGAGAAATCTACCTTATCATGTTAGATTTAAATACCTTGGGCTTACCACAAAGGCCACTGCAAGAAGCTGGTTAAGTGTTTTGCAACGCTTGACATTTGAAACTTCAGCTTCTCTCATAGAGTTGTCAACGAGTGGAAGTCTGTCTGAGTAGGTAGTTACAGTAACTCCACATACAGTGCACTGCTTTAAGGTTAACATTGACAAGGTCTCCCATGACTGTAGTAGAATCTAAATTGTACGTACAGGGCTTGTTTGGTGTTGGTTGGTTTCAGTTACGGGTTTATGGACCTCAGAGCATCTTACAGTATGGGACCTTAGCCCTCCTTTGCCTTTTAACCAGTTATGTTCTCTTGTGTACTAGGCTATTCATGTATCCTTGGTTAGGACAGATGGATTGAATATTATTAATTTTAGTGCCATGACTTACTGCCCCTTGTACTTACCCCCCTAGAAACAGTCTGAACTGCCCCTGTTATACTGGGAAACTTTGAGTCATTTTTAACAGAGGTTCAGCTCATCCTGTTTTTCAAGTCTTACATTTTTAAAATCTTGAGAGGTTTTATTGCGCAAATGGATCAAAATAACGAACTGGAGGTTTAATCTGTTGATGTTTTTGCAGTTGTGTAGAGCCAAGATGCATGTGGCCTAGGTCGGCTAGTAGGCTGTGCTTTGTGATTTTAACAATATTAAACAAAATTTTATAGGTCCAGTTAGGCCTACTCCTTTATTGTAGGTCTGGTGAAAAAAATGAATATAAATGTGGGAAAGTGGAACTTCTACGCACATAAAAAAATGAATAAGCTGCGATTTGTAACATGAAATTCAGGGTTGAAATTAAAGGATCATTTAGATGGTTGTTGTGTAGATTTAGAACTTAGTGCTGTGATTTTTCTGCACAGTCCATTAAATAAAGACAAACAAAGAAGAAACAGTTGATCCCTCATTTAGGCTCTACCTACTGAACAAGAAGATGAACAAAAAAAGTACTAAATTTACAGTATGTTCAACCACCAGAAACATAACAACTACCACAGTGCAAACCACCTAATATTTGGGGTGGTTCAAACCAGTTTTGGGGGCGGTTCGTGATTGCTGTAATGCACTTATCAACTGAACGACACACCCCACTAGGCCTACCCCCGGACATGGTCAGTCATTGTCCACAACAGTCATGGTGCTGACAAAACTTGTCCAATGACGTACCCCTCAGTCACTTCTGTGACTTACAACTTAAAGGAAAAATGCAGTCACCCCAATCAGAGTTAGTATAACCCGTCACTCTAGTTCATGAAAGGCCTATTTTGATCATGTGACAATGTTTTTGTTAGTGAATTGTGAAATTCAAGGAGAATTTCTCCTTGCTTTACCTACTGTACTCATGTTTAAAACATCTTCAGAGGTGTTTGTAATGCAACAAGGGGAGATTTGCAAGAGTTTGCTAATTTTTCAAAGCAAATTTTGGGGCGACTGCCTACTGCCTTTAAAGACAGACTGTCATCACCCCAAAGTATATTTTTAGTGTATGTATATCAAAATTCTCAGTTGGTGACTGCTCTTTGATTGACATCAAAGTTTGAAAATTTGAAAGATGCAGAGTAGCTCACATTCCACACAAGGCAGAGAGAGTATTTTTATTACATTTTATAGCCTTGTATGCTTACCAGGACATGGCCTTAAGCAATAAAACAGGTTTATTCTTGCACAAGGAAGAGCCTCATACAGTTATGGGAGGAGCAGTGTTCGCACTAAGGCGCGGGATTGCGGGAATCCCGCTTTTGTCTTTGAAATCCCGCACATAATTAAATCTAATGCGGGAAAATCCCGCACACCTTCTCCACTCCCGCACATAAATAAATCATAAGCGGGCAGCTGATGTTCTGAATCCAGCCAAAATTCCAGCGCACTTCTCCGCAGCTGTGATTGTACAGAGAAATTGCAATGATAATACGCACAATAAATTGCAATATAGAATTGTTCCCAAGCAAGCGGATCGCAACTCCCAAGCCCAAACTGATTACGGTAGCAACAAATACCATGGTAATCTAGCCATTCACAGTGCAGCTCTTATATGCTGGCTGCTGGTTGTATAAATAAGAGCGAATCTGATTGGATTGAAATTCAGTCACAGTCCCAGGGTTGCAAACGCAACGTTGTGTCGTGTACAGTACGTTTGGTTACACACCTGTAGTGCACTGTGGAGTCTTACATGTGTAATTGTATTGAATATGTACAGTATGTACTTTCTTCATTTTACGTCGACACATTCTGATCGTATGTGTATCTCCAATGAAGTTCACTCATATTTTCCACTTCAACTTCAAGTTCACGGATTTATACTCACTCATTCTTCAGAAGGAAAACACCTAGTGACGAATTGGAGCTGTATCGGAGGAGGCTTTGAACTTGGAGAGAAGCACTAACGTTAGTGACACGCATTAACTGCCGTTAACAGCAAGTAGTACCTCTTGCGTGGGGAGTAGTTTTGCGATGGCGACGGAAATCCCGCTCAAGAAAAATTTATGGGAGGGATAAGGTCCCGCCTTGATTTTGAAAATCCCGCACAAAAAAATTTTTAGAGAGGGAATTCCCGCACAGTTTCAATTCCTTAGTGCGAACACTGGGGAGGAGCTAGAGATTGCATAGTTGGGAGAATTGAAACTGTCTGGGATCATGAAAATTCCCCTTTAATGTAAAATGACTCACATCTCAGTCACAAAATTGATGTACAATTTGCAATTTTGACATAGGCCTAACTAGCCTAGGGTACCTAGGCCTAGTTCTCACGTACACTTTGCTCACTGAACTAGGCCTAGGCTATTGCAACACAAAGTTTTTCCCGCGTTATTACTGTGAGAGTAACATCGTCTGCATGCCTTTCTGCAATGATTGTTGCTACATACGCGTATGTGCATACATGATTGTAACCATAGCTATGAACTATGTCACAACTAAACAGCAGAGCACGCTATATAGCATACAATAGTGTCAACGTCCTAGTAACAAGATTTAGAATGTTTTAAAAAATAATACAGGATCGTTTGTATAAATAAAAATTTTTGGTCTCTTTTTGGAGACTGAGTGCTAGTATAGTGACATGACCTAACAAGGCCACTTTCGAATGTCGTGCATCGATACAGTCAACAAAGCGCGTCAAAACTGCTGTCACAATCAGCGCGTCAAATTTTGATCCAGCACGCACATATAGCAAACTCCCTTGCTAATGCGCGTGAACCTGTTTTTCAAGCACTTGCACGCCAAGATATGCAACTCAAATTGAACGCACAAACTGTCTACACTGAACCTGTACATACAGCTCTGTACAAAAATTGTAAACGGCGCCCGCTGGCCTTATTAGGTTACTTCTGATTTTAGGCTTGAGCTGGAAACGCTGAACTTGTCGTAATGGCATCTCTTGAAAGGAAAAATCTGTGGTAAAGATTTATAGCTCTCAAATAAGGTCAAGTCCGCCAAAACTTTTTCAGGTACAAACAGATTCACATTCTTTTGTCTTGTTTTTTAAAAACGAAAACTTTCTTAGAGTGGCCTTGTTAGGTTGTGCCATCATATCCTTAAAATGATGGGTCTTAAACATATAAATGACCCATAACGTTAGAGGTCAATAACCTAGGAGTATATGTGAATTTGAGAAAGACTGAGACCATTCAAAATTTTTGAAGGTGGGGTAGGCCTAGCCCAATTTTGACAATGGGTATATTGCTGACCTAGTATGGGAATTCCCATACTACTACTAGGTCAGCAGACTGCGGACTAAGCCTAAGGCCTAACATGTGCATAAGCCTAGGCTATCCAGTGTGTAAACTACTTACAGTACGCCTAGTACTTACTAAATTTAGCCAACGTTGATAATTACAGTGTAGGCCTATAGCCTAGGCTGTACTACACTCTAAAGCCTTAGCCAAGGACTAACGGGAAATTCCATCCATCCATGCTATTATAATAGTTTAACGTGAGCCTCACGCTAACGACTTACAGTAGCTAGGCTACTCCTCACCCCGAGCACCTAGACGAAAGGAACGACAAAACGGAAGACATCAGTTACCTTACACAGGTGAAGTGTACGTAACTTTGACTCTTTACCTGGCATTGTGAAAATACGTGCCTAAATTATTTTCATCACCACATCTGTATATCTCGACACAGACAACAGACGTTCTCGGCCTACGGGATGTAAAGCGCTGTACTTGAACGGACATATAGGGCGTTCCATTGGGTCGGTGAGCTCGGTCATTTACGCGTGAAAAGCGTTTCATGGCCCTCACAACTGGTGAACTCGTGCGGTGCGCTGGGAAT
Organism: Holothuria leucospilota; assembly: GCA_029531755.1. NCBI lineage: Eukaryota > Metazoa > Echinodermata > Holothuroidea > Aspidochirotida > Holothuriidae > Holothuria > Holothuria leucospilota. The sequence goes on from CM055971.1 coordinate 35,766,020, forward strand.
TTTCAAAGCAGCTCGAGTTACCCACTTGTGACAAAATGGCGGACGTAGCGAAGGCAGATAAAGAATGAAGTTACGTTATTATTTTACCTAACAGCCAGTAAAATTGATACACAGCTCTTCTAGATTGTAAATCTGAAGACGCAAATCAAATTTAAGTATTCAGTATTCATGATTATTACTCAATGCGACAGTTTTGTCGTTGTTTTAGTGATCGATTCTTACGCCATTTGCCTGTTCGTCGAACATCGTCTCATTTACGTGTACGTCAAACGTACAGGCTACGTAACGATGTTATTGTTGAATAGTGTATAGCTATCCGTTTCACCACTTTAGACCGAATGAAACGCTTTTCACAACTAGTGAAGTGGTGCATACCGAGCGCACCTAACGAATGGAAGGCGGCAATAGGCCTAGTGTAGTTGTTACCAAAGACAGTATAGCGCCGAAGGCGCCTTCGGCGCTATACTGTCTTTGGTTGTTACAACGTAGCCGCGCCTGGGGCCTGACGCGTTAACAGTAAGTGCCTATAAGACTCGTTGTATGTACCAAGTGGTGATACGTATGGGAACCTCAGACGAACTTCGAAAAAATTACGGTGACAACCTCATCACACCAATATGACAAAGCACAATTTTGGGTTCCTTGCATTTTCGGTATTGTCGTAAGTTAATTAGTTAGATGAGATTTAACGACACACAAACACGACACACTATAGAACTATAGTAAAACGGAAGGAACGGTCACCAGGCTCCTCCATGATCTCCACTGGACGTCCTTGCAGAACAGGAGATTTGCCTACAGATTAACCCTATTGTATAAAATTAATCAGAACCTTATTGACATACCTAAAGAAAACTTCCTAAAACCAGTGACACTGCAAGGCCTTCGGAGAATGAACACGCAAAACTTCCAACAACCTGCGTGTCGTATTAATGCTTACAAATACTCCTTTTTCCCAAGAACTATAAAGGAGTGGAATATGTTACCTGAAGGGACTGTCAATGCAAGTAGTATAAATTCGTTCAAGCATAATTTACATTTTGATTAAGTCATATCCCCTCCCCGCACACCTCTGGCTCATATGCTCTACCTTTTTTTTTAGAGCCCTGCCAGTACACGAGAAGAAGAAGAAGAAGAAGAAGAAGAAGAAGAAGAAGAAGAAGAAGAAGAAGAAGAAGAAGAAGAAGAAGAAGAAGAAGAAGAAGAAGAAGAAGAAGAAGAAGAAGAAGAAGAAGAAGAAGAAGAAAGAAGAAGAAGAAGAAGAAGAAGAAGAAGAAGAAGAAGAAGAAGAAGAAGGAAGAAGAAGAAGAAGAAGAAGAAGAAGAAGAAAGAAGAAGAATAAGAAGAAGTTGAAGAATAAGATGAAGAAGAAGATGATGAAGAAGAAGAATAAGAAGAAGAAGAAGAAGAAGAAGAAGAAGAAGAGAAGAAGAAGAAGAAGAAGAAGAAGAAGAAGAAGAAGAAGAAGAAGAAGAAGAAGAAGAAGAAGAAGAAGAAGAAGAAGAAGAAGAAGAAGAAGAAGAAGAAGAAGAAGAAGAAGAAGAAGAAGAAGAAGAAGAAGAAGAAGAAGAAGAAGAAGAAGAAGAAGAAGAAGAATGTGTTATACAGTGTCAACAAGTTTAAATACGTTTCAAGTCCTTCCCTTTAGTCGCCTCTTACGACAGGCGGGAAATACCGTGGGCATATTCTACAACCCCAGCCCACAGGGGGCTGTATTGTCGTAAGAAAATCGTGAAATCTAATTTAAAATAAATCATTGACACGATCAGCCAGTATTTCCACACTCTAAATTAATTTTTTCCTGAAATGGAATCTAAATTTTCCTGAAATCGGCTTGGTATTTCCCGAAATTTTCACTAAGGCTTCATTTACGCTACTTTGGTGGCTGATCCAGGATTTCACCCTGTGAAGCCATACGTCATTTCCATACGCTACACGCCATTTCCAGATTTGCCGAAATTTCCCGGAATAATTCCCCTTCCCGAAAATTTCCCGAAGAGCACCCAGATTTCCCGAATTTCGGGTAATTTCGGGAAGAGTGGAAACACTGCGATCAGCTAATTTCCCGTAAATGTAAATGTGTGCGCCAAGCAAGGAAAAAATACTTTGAAATAATCTGGTGGCATGGACGTCCGCAGGTTGGGGCAAGGGGTCCCAACCGATAATGTAAAAATCACCGATAATGTAAAAACGACAGATAACGTAAAAAAAATTACAGATAATGTAAAAACTCTTTGAACCGATAATGTTAAAAAAAAAAAAGAAAAAAAAATTACCGATAATGTAAAAATTGTTCTAACGACGTTTTCATATGGAATTGGAAACGTGGAATTTTATCAAAAAAGTCATACGTTGATTCAGAAAGGTCGTAGGTCATACCCCGGGTAAGGAGCTCTCACCCCTATTTTACAGCGCCCCCTTGTCGGTATTATATTTCCCTTAAAAAGGTACATTGAAAGACAGCAGACGAATTAAAGGTCACTTTTTCTCAATTGTCTAGGCCAAATACATAATGCTATCATATTTCTCCTTCATATATACTTAAGGCACCCTTAATCCCCTGTTGTTCCGCAAGCTCACCAAAAGGAATATATCTACGATAAAAAATATCATGAAAGGAGTGCAACATATTTTATTAGATAAAGGTGGGTCATTTTGATGGCACATCTTATTTGCATAGGTCTATAGCTCAACAGAGTGCGCCCGTTAATAAAAACCAGATATTTCAAAACTAAAGGACTGAAAATTATATTTTTGAAATGAGCATGTCCGAAAACCCAGGAGTGTTAGTGTCGTTATTCTGAAGCTGAAGGAAGGTTATTCCTTCTCACTCGTTCCCCACCCCAGGGGAAGAAGGGGGATGGAATCGAAGCTACTCACGCTTGATAAGAATTGCGTCCTAGAGGTTATCGGCTACGCTGATCACAGATCCGAAGTCAGTCATCCCGTCTCTTGGTCATAGTGGGATGTACGGGCCGTCTAAAGGCCCACTTTTGGGGTCAGTGTCCCCAAGAGAAGATTTTAGGCATTTAAAAACACCCAGTTTTCACTGATACTAGATGGTTACCAATTAAAAGTTAGGAATATGATATCGATTGAACTTGTTAAATGTGGAGTGGCAGTTTTCCCTTCCATATATGGCTTCACTAATACGTGGGCGAGTTGCGCCTTATGTCTGGAGAAGACTCTTATCTCCGAGATGATAGTAGGAAGGGGATAACCCCGTCAAAAGGTCATGCACTACATTGGCCTACCGTTCCTGTGGGTCACAAGCCTGTTCTTTCTCCTACTAGCTACGCTGTATGCATTAAGTTGAAAAAGCGCATTTTCCCTATATGCTAACACTAATTTTGGGGCCGTGTTTCGCTTTGCCCCAGAACAGTGGCGCCGCCAGGCTTTGATGATTGGGGGGCACAACAGATGATGTCGTAATGGCACTTCAGTTAACCTCCCTAGTCTGCGCAAAATGAGTTTTTTTTTTTCGTGTGCTCCCTGCTTTTCGTATACACAGTGTAGATCCTTCCTTGTCAGGTGTCACTGCACTAAGGTGCCGTCCTGGGGGAGGGGTCTAAGGGGAAGGGGTGTCCCCCTCCCCTTTGAGAAATTTTTGTTTATTTAAAGTTGCTTAGATGCAAAATGGTGCTACTATCTTTATGATATTTTTGGAAGCTGATCACATACCTGTATGGCTGGAAAATGTCCATAGTTTAATTAGTGAATTCTAATTTTTCCGACTGGCTGGATGTTTTTTTCCAACTGAGTGGCGACGGTTATATATTCCCTTTTTATGCGCCCTGAGTTTTTGAATACAGCAGTGAGGATCTTTCCTTTGTCACTATATAAAGGTGCCGTCCTGGGAGAGGGGTTTAAGGGGGGTGTCCCCCTCCCCTTTGAGAAATTTTTGCTTATTTAAGGTTTCTTAGATGCAAAATGGTGCTATCTTTTGGAATATTTTTGGAGCTGATCATATATAGCTGGAAA
>CM055971.1:36387500-36475000 GCA_029531755.1 Holothuria leucospilota
GTACCGGAGCCGGTAATTAACACCTTTTCATGCTTGCAACTTCAACTTCTACTGATGTGGAAGAATACAATAATTACTTAATGAAAGCCAAAACCTCACTGATATATGTGTAAAGTTCAGTGCTCAGTATCAAACTTCTTATAGTTCGAAGCTTAAAAGCATAGTCTGGTGACCAAATTTAATGCTTTCAAAAAAAGCAGAAAAATTTTCAGAGTTAGGCAGTGAAAATCCCATCTCAGTAGCATCTTGCATTCGGAAGATACAAATTTTTGAAGAAATACTACATTTTCAGTTTCCCCAGTGCATGATGGGAAATATGTGATGTCATCTGGGCAAATGGATTTGATGTAGCTTTTGTATTTCTTTATGATGTTGATATCACTATATTGAATATTCCATAACTTTATTTGCTGTACCATAAGTATGGAACAGTTTTTCACTATGTCTACACGGAAAAACATCTAAACATTCCAACGGTATCAAATTTCAAGGACAAACAAAGTAGCCAATTATAAAGAATAACAAAAGGAATCTGAGGCAATTTGCCCACTTTGGATCACGTTTTGTGACCTTGAGGAAACTTGGAAGTATTTCTTATTAAAAGTAACCAATCTTTAGGAAGAGATATCTTGAGATAGGAATGGAGTTTTGATATGGTTTTGATATGGTTAAAATTACAACACCACATATTGAGCAAACCAAGTGTACACTTCCTGACACAACAACAAGAAAAATATCAGAAATATAATATAACGATAGAAGCATATAATTATATTTCTGATATAATTATATTTCTGATATAATTATATTTCTGATATAATTATATTTCTGATATAATTATATTTCTGATATAATTATATTTCTGATATAATTATATTTCTGATATTATTATAATTATATGCTTCTACCGTTATATTACGTACTTCACATTCCAAATTGCACTTATACTGGAAAACGTTGTGTTATATTTTTATTTACAGCTGCCATAAAATACTCAACAAAATTATTAAAGATATAAGTGTTTAGTTAAAAGCAAGGAACAATTAAGATACCTTTAAGTGCATTTCAGCTGAGCTTGAGGTTCTAGTCATCGTAAACACAATCACACCGCAACGCTTTTTTAGTTTTAACTACATTAAATTAAATAGGAACTGGTGGCCGGTTTTGCACCAAAAATTAAAATCATATTATCGTAATAGCGATTGTCCAGGATAAATTTCAGGACCCATTGCTCCAGAGAGGGACACATACAAGACATTCGTTATTTATTACCGAATTCTTATTTAAGTTTACGAACATCGTTGTTGTTAAATGTAATGCTAGATGGCCGGAAAAGGCACACAATGAAATAAGGACCGAAATTTAAAGAATGTTTTACACAGCCCACGATGACAGAACACATAAACTTATGCAAGCTATACAGGCAAATCTTGTGATACAAAAGCATAATGTACTAAATTTTCAGTCCTAAATTTGCTTATTTTCAGAGTACTGTATACCCCCCTCCCACGCACAGAGAATCCAAAACAGTGTTAGAAAGTTGCATTAAAAAGCCTCCATTTGCTACATGTTAGGACACTGAGCATGCATCTCCCAAACCGGGTACCCAGTCTAGGGCAAGGACTTGTCACATTAGCTGAATCAAGCTATTTAAATGTAACCAGTTAATCTTTCTAAAGATTCGTTTCCCTTCCACAGAATAATAATGACATGACGATATTAACAAATATGTGTATGCCAATTTTGCAGTTTTGTAAAATCTTTAGGTGAAGGTTGAAAAACCTTATTCCATGTTATCAGGCTTAACGAATTTAAGGGAATCTACACCCTTAGCGAAATAATCACTTAAGCTTTCCAAAGCCTGTTCCATTACCACAGATACCCCCTCCCCGTGTAGTCAAAATACAAAGTCAATCAACTCGAAAAACCTAGAGCGTACAGTAAACAAAATTGTCTCCGTTGGGGATGAAAGACGTGGAGAATGCTTTCGACGAAGACACAAAGAAAAAGATCTTGGGTCGTCGTCACTGTTTGGGGTGTCCTTAACTTTTTCTTACTTCACGACTATGAATTTCTTCTCTGGATTCATTTTAAGGTCATTACCCCAATGCCAACACAAAATTTGCTTTATTCTGGATTTCCAGGATCATTTTATTAGTGTAACGTTGAATTAGAGAAAGTGGGATTCAGTTATGATTAGAAGAATGCCCCATACATTTATCACCAGCAAGCTACACAAACATGGGCGTAGATGGGGGTGGGGATATATCCTCCCTAACATTTGAATAGGAGGGTGACCCATGTAACCATCCCACCAATGTTACAGTCTACCAATATGTCTATGCTGGAAAGTACATTTTATTCTCCACTTAAACATGATGATTACAGTTTCTGGACGACTTAATCAAACCCCACGGCTGCAGACCGTATACCTTACACGATCAATATATAGCCTCTAAACAGTAAATAGCGCATTTTACACTGGGCCTGGTTATCACATAGCCTACGTCGCCCGGCGTACAGTCGGCCTCAAAACAGTAAATCGCACAAAGCTAGTGACTTCCGTGACCATCGGTGGCGTCATTTTTGTAAAGAATTTTACAGTCTCTGATTGATTTCTATGGTTGCAGGTATTTAAAATCAATTCCAAGTTAATTAAGGTTCTAGGAATAATATAGGGCTAAGCCATATTATGATACAATTCTAACGTTTGACTGTTTTAATCTATCACAATACTTGTACAAACGTAATTTATTCACTGTGACAATCTCTGTAAGTACCAGATTTTACCGATATTTGATGAATTTTTTCAAGTGTCTGCCTTTAAATTTGGAAACTATATCACCTTATTCTGCAGGTTGCCTACGAAATCCAGCTTAAGTTTAATGTATTTATGTAAGACTTTTGCATTTTTTCAAGGCATGAGGTTGCAAATAATCTGGTAATATCAAGCCTACTTGAAGGTCTTGTAATGGCCTCCGAATTCAAATTCTAGTTGTGTGGGATGACCCTGTAAGTTGATCCCTTCCTTTTTAAGCTTTACAGTACGTTTTCATTCTTGTACAATTTCAATCCAGTGCAGCTTATCAATATGTTTTGTGCTCAAAGCTCAAAGTAGCCTTTCCTTAATGTAAACCCAGTTGCTCCTCTTAGAAGCCCAAAGATATAAATAGACCATGCGACTGGGTTGAACTCCGTGACTAGATATTTAGGACGAAGTGAAACTCAGTTGTACTTTGTTGCATCACAGCTTCTTCCTTTTAAATGTTAAACATGGGAGGAAAACCCCTACCTATAACTCGGTAATGTTTATTGCTTCTCAAAACGGTCACTGGTCCAATGTGCTGAGGAAACGTTCAAACAAAGACTTCAAGAAATACCCTAATACCCTGATATACCCTGATATAGGCACTGTTTAGGTCCTCGAAGGTAGTTATTATCATATGTCTCTCTTTGGCATGGTTTGAATCCCTTCTCCTATAAATCATAACTCTCATTTGTATTGCAAGAACTAGCCAAAGGATTTTCTGAATAGGAATGTCAATCTTGAAGAGAAATATTATCAAACAAAACAAATAACAAAGAAACCATTTTTATATAAATATACCTTAGTTTCATACGACGTAGAGTAACCTTTGTATTGATGGTAGGCTCTTTCAAACATTAAAACAATGATATGCTAAAACCCTATTTCAAGACTACTGTATGAGCAACTTGGTTTACATACAGTCAAACACTTAATAAGAGTGTTGCTAAGACACAAAATCAATTCAAGGAATATTAAAGTTCAAAAGCTTACTCATTGCTTCTGATAAAAATGGATATCGTTAAATCCTACCGGACATTGGATTGGGTGCTTGTTAAGGTTAATATTTTCTTTACAAGAGGCTTTCGTTCCTGAAATGAATATTCCCTTGGTGCTGGCTTATTAAAATATCGATTATGGAATAGTAATATTAAAATCCACTATTTTCTTGTGTATTTTCTGAGTGTGTCTTGCAAAATCGGCGAAATAAACATATTAAATAATAGGTTTACATCAGTAAATGGATGAATGTACTTAGTTTTTGCAAAAAAGCCCTGAGCGACTGCTGAGCTACTGCTGATGCTTGTTTAGGCGTCGTGTCATTTACTCATATTATCGTTTGTTTGAAACATTTTTAGGAGCACAACAAATGTTCTGAGTCCCTTTGTATACACTGCAGGGTAAAAAGTTATGAACTTTCCGTTTTCTTTTAAATTTTGTCAGCTCGGCATTGCTGAATATTCTTTGAATGTGTTTTCAGTTTAGACACAGAAAGATTCGTACGAAAATTTAAAAAAAAAAAATTCACATTGATACTTTCATTCTGGAAAAAGTTGCCGATCATAAACCATCTGTTGGTCAAGTTGTTGTCAACATTTTCTGCAATATAGCAAAGCTAAGCTGGAAAAAGAGCACTTGTGGCCTAGCTTTTCACTGAAGTGATGCTGAGTGTGCATATTGAGAAAGGGGTAGCATGAGATATTATGTTCGTTCTCAGTTTTTCAATATAACTTACGATAAACCAACTAAGATACCAGCAATACGTGAACTTTTTAGTACCATTACATTACAAGCAGATATAATTTTTTTCACAACTAAGCATGTTCCACTTGTCATTATGAAATTAGCTTGTTCGAGTAGGGGATCATGATATATCACAACTACCATTGTGGAGAATTTATGCCTAAGCAATGTCTACTAGTAAATCGAGTTAGTTGGTTAGATTTAAGTAATTAAACGAGTGACTCAGCCACTCAATTGTCAAAATGGGACGTTGTGTTCCATTTGTTCAAAATATTAGACTCATGATCATAAAAGATGGTATCTTCATCAATTCAATAGATTTTTAGTCTTAAATGTCTTGTAAACGTGATAGATTGGAAGTTTATAAGGGACTTCTGTTAGAAAAACTGCTACTGAAGTTTCTTCTAAAAGCCACTTTTTAACGCCTAGAGTTAAATCAAAATAATAGTTCAGTTAACAGGTTTATCTGCAAAATATGAGCTACATAACCAGGCCTAATTCTACTTCATTTCCTTTTAAATACTAACCTGCTAACAGGGCTTGGTAGATTTGCAAGGACATTTCCTTGTGAGGAAAAGTACTGCCCTTTATCTGCAAAATTTACAGGTGGTTTGGTCAATTTCTTGTAACATTACGGTTTTTTGCTGGGATATTGTCAATCCATTTCTTGTATGTACAGGTCATTTGCAAAATAAATTTGCACCAACCGTAGTTTTCAAATACCTCATACTGAATTTCCTTTCGTAAATAAGATTCCAAATTTAAGAAATGCAAACATTCTTCTTCTCAGCTCAAAATGTGGCAACGTACTTTTTCCACATTATAAATGGCCATGGAAAACTTTAAGTTTTCCATGAACTGAAGCTTGAAAATTCTTGTCTCAGGGATACAGTGCATTACATGACGTATTGCATAGTAAAAAACATTGCTTTTCATTCGTTAATTGTGTGATGCTGAATCATTAGGTAATACCCTACGTAAAAACAAGACCTCCCCTTGCTCTGGAAACGTGATGCTGTAATGAAATTCTGAATTGCATTATGTATCATATTATTAGCGATTAGACCACAATGTACACATGCACTTTTGCAAGGTTATGGTCCTCGCCCTTTTAGCCCGATACGCTATTAAAAAGGCCCAAGGTACGCATAATGTAATAGTTTTCACTCGTCTTGATATCGTAGAATTAAAGCAAAATAAAACAAAAGGGTCTAGAACTCTACTAGTCCTTGCGTGATATTGGTAATTTAAAGTCATATGAGGGGTGTGGGTCACACAATTATTATCCTTACAATTATTCAGTGAAATTTTTCAATCATTGTAGGAATCAGGTAATGAGGAGTGTTTATTTTAAAGATAGTAGGCAGTCACCCCAAAATTTGCTTTAAAAATTAGCAAATTCTTGCAAATCTCCTTTTATTGGATTACAAGCACCTCTGAAGACGTTTTGAACATAACTTATTACAAACAATATGTAAAACAATGAGAAATTTCCTTGAATTTCACAATTCACTAACAAAAACATTGTCACATGATCAAAATAGGCCATTCATGAACTAGAGTGACGGGGCATACTAACTCTGATTGGGGTGACTGATTGCCTTAAAGCGTCCTACGCTAAATCGAGACTGGCTCTGTTTAATCAATAATGACCACGGTGACTTAATGGTTTCTGCTTTGAAGGCTGAAACTTTGTAAGGAAAAAATATAAGAATTGACATAAATGATGTTCAAGACATTAAGCCTTTATAGTGTTCCAAGTTTTTTGAAAAATTTTCCTGAATTTTCCGTAGAGATGGAACAAACATTAGGTACTCAGTGCTGGAGTTTTATGACTTCTTGTAACTTAACGCGTAAAATAAAGACGAAGACTATTTTTGATGAAGTAAACCAAGGCATTGATTGTGTAGACTTTACGCACTGACTTCACTCGACGTCATATTAGAGGCAAATGCACAAAGGTAACTCACGCAGTAGACTTCGCATGCGCGTGTAGTAGACTTGCGCGCGTATCCGATTGGTTGACATGTCTGCTTTTGTTGGTCACGTAAGTTGCAATGATACGCGCTTGCCTCCCAACGAGGAAGCACTTTCTGCTCTTTAACATCATATGCATAAGGTCTCTATGCATGGTTTGTCACTCCTTTTAGTCCGTGCAATAAACAATTACAATAAGTGCACTGTGGTAACTATGTGGCAAAGTAAAAAAAAAAAAAAAAACCGGTAACTTCAAAACTAGAAAAAGAATGATCGTAAATCTTAACCACTTCAAACTCTCTATTACTCTCTGTAAGGAACAATCGATAGTCTTATACAGAAAAGCCCTGATAGTTATTATCAAGTCCCTTTAAGGATACTTAGAATTCCATTCTAATCTCTTAGTATATAAGTTTAAGGCTGACAGGAAGTTAGAAACTTGTTGTACTTTTTTTATGGTGGCACTATAAGCTAGATCTTTATAAGACTCCATAGCTTCTTAACAAGAGAACTCTGCTGAACGTTTTCCATATCTCGACTGTGCTACAAAGACCATTTCAGTAGAAATAAAGTATTTCAAAGGACACCACGAACCTTTGAAATGAAGCCTATTTATCAAAGTGTCGTGAAGATTTTCATTTTATCGTTTATTTGGATCACAACAATCCGAGGACAGGTGAGAGAAATTTTTCTTTTCGTATCATCGGTAAATTAGACTCCAAGAAATCAGTAGAATGTAGAAAATAGTGTGTAAGCTGCACTTCCATGTGAATATAGTTTTGCACGAATCACCCAACGCTGACTGAAACAAGTATCAGTCAAGATTCTTTCACTAATCTGCATATCAATTAAACAATGTGTGGGTTATACTTTAAATATATGAAGATAATAGGAACACCTCCTATCGCAAAAGCTTCAGAGATCAATCTCAAACATGTCTCTATGAGGTTAATTGAAAGTAACTGGAAACAAATGTGGCTTGAGTTTGCTTAAGTTCATATGTAGGATCGGTAAATCTATGACAGCGGCATGTCTTCAAAAATTTTAAATATTTTACCCTAAACCGTCATTTATATGTAACAAAATGCAATGTTTATATAGAAGATACATGTGGGGGAAAATTAACCTTACTTCGTTGATAATACTACTACGTGAACCTATAAAATAAAATTTAGTCTATGAGTTTTGAGCTTTTGGAGTTAGCGCTTCATGAGCTCTGTATGTATGTAGATGTGTGTACATGTATAATTAAATATTGCGCTGTTACACTCCTCTCATCATGTCGCGTTCAGTTTAAAATTCTACATACATGTGCCGAATTTCATTCTGTCAAAACTTATTGGATGGTAAAAAGAGAGTGTATAAATGGTAAACATGCTCAGAGTATTTACGTATTTTTTCAGTGGTGTTAAAATTTTCAAAATCTAATCAAAGTTGCCAGAATATGTGCTTATGAATATTTTTTAAAATAAAACTAACAAACAAAATAGCATAAAACTCACTGTCGGGTTCAATTTGACTATTAACAATATATTAGATGCAACCAAAGCCCGCGTACCTGCTAGAATTTCGTTTATATGGTAGACTAACACGGCGCTAACATAATGTGTTTGAGTGGGCTATAACACTCTGCATGTATAGTGAGAACAACGCCTTGCGGTCAGGCCGAGGACAACACACTTGTTTCCAGCTTCCAAAAAGTTCCTAACGTGGATGCAGGATTTCTGATATAGGTAAAAGGTTACATTTGGATATAACATATTTGTTCCATAAATGAAAACAATACCGAAACTTATATTTGTTATACATACTTCCAGTCAGGGCCGTCTTAAGAGATCACCGGGCCCTGGGCCCGGCATTGGAGCGGGGCCCCTCAATCAAGTGTGTTCGAAAAAAGTTGCGTGAAAAATTGACATCCTTGACCATCGCTCAAGCATAGACATGCCTGCAATTACCCCCCCCCCCCCCCCATGTCGCGCATAAAGCATGGAAATTGGAACACTCAGAATCCGTTATGAATCTTGTTCAAGAGTATATAGAAGTATTTCCACACAAAAATCTTTTACGCAAGGGGAGATATGATTTTTTGCGCAGAGGTCAATTTGCGGGGCCCCTGACATCGCGGGGCCCTGGGCCTGGGCCCAGTGGGCCCATGCGTTAAGACGGCCCTGCTTCCAGTTAAAGCTCTGCTTGCAATACGGTTGGAAGCATACCATCAAATGGACGAAGATACACAAAATTAAACCGTTCCATCTTATTACAAAAAATCTTACCAAATTATGATGACTTCATCATTTTGGAACATCCATAAAATACTTTAGGAAATATAAAAGGTGTACTAGAACATAACCATTACTGATTAATTACTTTGTAGCTTTTAAATCTGTCTCTTAATTTTTAGTAGGCTAATCAATAGAATGGTGATACTTTAAGGGAAAAAAACAAAGTAATATATTAAAATACAACGCAGTAGAAGAAAGGAAAGATAACTGACATATAATTTTATTATGGTTATTAAATAAATTATCACCCCCTGTCTTGTTTTTTTAAATGCAAAAAGAAATAAAATTTGCGACAAGAAAACTTTTCAAGCGGGACTGTGTTCCCTCATGGACTATTTAGGCCGAAGCAATAAGTAGCCTCAACAGTGTAACTTTGCTGTCCACTTATAATCTCAGTGTAGTACACAGCAAATAATAGGTAAAATAATAACCTCCGCACACAGCAACCCTGCGACCATAGTGAATTAACCCCTCCCTCCTTCCTGAAGAAATAAAGAATTACAGAAGACATCAGTCATAAAAGGTTTTTGTAAAACTTTCGAGCAATACTAATTCTTCTTTAGCGTTTGGTCACGATATATACAATATATATATATATATATATTATATATATATATATATATATATATATATATATATATATATATATATATATATATATATATATGAACGAAGTGAAGAAGGCTGACATACGATGTAATGATGTAATGATGAGCCCTCATGGTTAGAAAAGTTGGAAAAAAGAGAAGTTGAAAAAAGTTGCAGTAGTTGCCAACAATAAATACAAACTTTAAATTATGTTGGGTAGAAAGCAGGAACAGAAATCATAAATAATTTACCTGTGAATAGAGTGGCTGAATATGATATCCTTGGATGAAGTTCCTTTTTTCCCATCAATACCATTTAAGCCTATGAAATCTTTAAGTGCAATTGAAATTGCACCATTTGCGAGAAAGTACCGCTCACTTCATTTTCGTACGAATCAATTACTCAAGCAAAGGTGTAACTCTTGCAATTATATATTTCTGTGTAATATAATCTAATTATGGGAGATCAAATTCCTTGCATAAAATGCTTGGGCCTCTCATATCGCCTTACTGCTAAAAGTTCATAGTTGTGTGGTTTAATTTCAATACACACTTTGAGTAATTTTTGTTTCGGTTTTGTTAAATATTGCCGTTTTAGTTAAATATTATTGCTCAAAGTTTACTTCCAACTAAAGTGTTGTTGCAACATTATTTTTAATTTGAACACAATCGCCGCTGTGCGATAAATAGTACTGGATTTCAATTAGTATGGAAGAGAAGGTATTTAAACGATTTAATTTTTTTCTTTTTTTTTTTTTGCAAATTAAGATTTCATTTGACATCCTAAGTGCTTTTGGACAAATATTTATTAGTTTCGGCACCTAAGCCTTCGCCAGTTTATGTCGTGAGACACCACTCAAGTTGAATATAAAAATGAGCTTCATCTGAATAAAGTATAACCCAGCATTGCTTTCGCATATAAATACAGAAATTGAATAAAGTGTTAAAGATATAGAATGGGAAGAAAAACCGACCCATGTAGAAGTTTTTCCAGCAGTTTAAAATGATGTCACTCTTGAGCGATGCAATAAGTTGAGTCTCTCAACTGTAATACTGAGTAAATACTGTGTTCAATACAGCAGAAAGTTTGTAGTTTCGTACTTGTGCACTCCTATTACCCTAAGCACCAGAATGTTGAAGTTGCCCCATTTTGACACAAATTTCGTTTCTTGTTTAGCAAATCCTTGAATGGCCTATCACTTCATGATATGTGTACAAATATTACCTAGTAATCATTTCAGACGACACGTCGCTTTCGAGGAGACTGGTCTGGTACAACTTTTTAGACAGCAATATGATTCGTAAAGTATTTTGTCTCAGTCGATTCATGTTGTAAATTTACACATTAATAAACTTCCAAAAGACGGCATGAAATTTAGAAGAACTGTAGATGTGTGTCATATTCCAAAATTTCAAAATAACATTTTATGTCGAAGAAGACAAGGCTAAGAAACATTCAGATCCATTGATTTACAGTTTAACCTTTATCCTCATTTAAAGACCAAATTGCACATGCAATAAAAACATTTCCTAAAACCTATCTCGTGTGCAGCGAGAAGGAAACGGTTGTAAGAAGTGAGAGTTCTGGGCAAAACCAGTGCCACTTTAATGTTTTTCAGCTCTAGATTAGCTGACTTGCACTTTGGCAAACCTGTCATAGAAGGTTAGAAGCTCGACCACCATTTTAATGAACATCAAAACGATGTACAATGAAAGGTTGATAATTTCTCATTAGTAGCTTTCCTCAATGATCTCATCCCTTTTTTCAAGTAGAACAGTGAGATTAAAGAGCTTTGAAGGAATTATAATGGACAGATAAAAAAATTCGCGCGTTCATATGCGTCGAAATTAATTATCCAATCTAGTCTCATAAATGCTTAGTACTAACAACTGAAGGAAAATACTGTGATGTGGTGAAGCACTCTAAAGATCAACCAAGAGAGAATATTGTCATATATATTTAAATATTGGAACGAAACAAATAATTTTACTTTATGCAAATATAATGTTTTGTTGTGTTTGTAGACTACTTACAACAGCAAAGATGAGTCGAGAGGAACTGTAGGTATGTAACTACTTTTGAGGAACTTTCTCTAGCAGAATAGAACAATTTTCTTAACCAACTTCCGGTTACTTCTTCAATGTATAATAGATTTCTCTCAATAAGTGCGTTCTTAAGCGAGGGATGATTTTAAAGACTGTATTTGTCAGGAAATCATATTGAATACTCCTGCAATGATAATAACAATTTTTCATGATTATGAAAAAAGTTATCATGATTGCTCATTTTGTAGGTTCCTCATATTTCTTGTATCAACAAGCGGAGTATCCACGAGACTGCCAAAAAGTTTATGCCCAATGTTCTACCACAAATTCGAGCGGTGTTTATCTTATTAAGCCGGATGGCTATCCTGATGCATTTGAGGTTTACTGTGATAACAGCATAGACGGTGTAGGCTGGACGGTAAGTTACAAGGGGTTCACTTATTGCAAATTCAGTCTACAACCAAATGAGTGGCCTCGAATAATAATAATTTGGGCATAAAATTACAACAGCTAGAATGTAACCGTACGAAAATATGTTTCGGTATACATCACGTGAGGTTCTCCATGGCTTTAAAGGAAAAGCACAGTTACCTTACATTTAATGAGCTCACCGTTGCGTCTAATTATATGAAACGCCTTTTGAATCAGGTGAACATAACCTTGTGTTTACCTTATGCAGAACAGCCTTACTTTTTATTAACAATATTAATGTTTGAAAGCATCATGAAGAATACTTATATAAACTTATTAATATTTTATTATTCAATTAACGTTGTATTATTTCATTTTGAATAAGTAACACCAGTCTTTTGTTTTCATGCTATGTTTGCTGTATTTCCAACACAATATTTTTGCACACTACAGGTATTCCAGCGCCGTATCGAGGGATCCATATATTTTAATCGAACATGGAAAGACTACAAGAATGGGTTTGGTTTTCAAAGTAACGAATTTTGGTTAGGACTTGAAAAGCTCTCATTCCTAACAAATCAAAAGAAGTATGAAATCCGTATCGACATGGAAAGTACGGCTGTTTTGTCAATGTTTTTCGTATCAGTGATGGGCATGGTGACTTCAGAATAACTGCTGCTGATCAGTACAGTGGAACTGCAGGTTAGTGTAACTTATGTTATATGAATAAATGCTCTCTTACTTCAGATACTTGCAAAATTTTTATGCAATATCATTCTGTTCATACAAACATGTAAACACTTACCAATTTGAACAACATCTGTAATTTTTGCGTAGATGGCCATATCGTACTCTGTCCAACAAACATGGAATACGGTAATTGCACCTGCCAAGCAACTTGCGAGGATCCTGACAATTTGATGAGATGTCAAACTATTTGTACTGAGGAAGAAACTTGCATTTGTCGAGATGGATTTTTGAAGAAAGGAGAGGATTGTGTAACTCCATCAGCTTGTATCTGCTACATGGAAGGAATTGGAGTGATTCCGGTAACCCTAAGTCTCATGCTTTACTTCTTAATTCCCCATTCTTTTGTCTCCAAGCCCTGTGTCGAGTATTGTGGAATCGCTTTTACTACAGATTGGTTCATGCACATAGACGCACATCGTAACTTTTGTAGACTTATAAAACATTTACTTTTTAACATTTTCACATGTGTTAAGGCAGAAGATCTACCTAAATCTTGTTATTGGTTGCTGTCTGGGAATTAAAATCATAATGCCAAATTTTATCTTATGTGTATTTTTTGCTCATACAGAATGAGGAAAGTCGTGTGAACGTCGATTGCACGAGGCGTTGTCATTGTGGAGCCAATGAACTGACTTGTGACGACGTATATGAATGTAGTTCTGATGCAACATGCGAAGAAAGAGACGGTGTACATCAATGTTACTGTAATGATGGATATACAGGAGACGGTCAGAACTGTGAGGTGGTAGCTACTGACTGTGCTGACATATACAATGCTAACATTACGGACAGTGGTGTTTACACTATAAAGCCAACAAACTGGAATGGGTCTGCTTTTGAAGTTTACTGCAATATGACGGACGGAGGGGGTTGGACGGTATGTGTCTTTCGGTTAATAGATTTGGTCCTTCAATGTTTACCCAAACGTATGTTTCATACCTGTCTTAATCTAGCCAATTATTAACTTTACTTCAGAGTCTATTTACAGAGCCAGACGCTTCATGTGTACAAGAGCATCTTCCAAAACGTTAAAAAATATATGAACTATTGGTAACGGTAACTTGTTCTTTTGCTCTTTTATATTTCTACAGACTGAAGCAAGTGCTTGACAATTCTATTGTTGTTGTTTTCCAGGGAATCTACTTACAATCTAAGACATGTACTAGACAAACCAGACCCCATTACAAACTTACTTAAGATCTGTCGACAAATGCAAATAGACCCCAGATGCCCATAGGCCAATTTTGGATGATAATGTGTTCCCTTAAAGATTACAAGGGGCGGATTTTAAGTTTTAACCTATTCAGCGCAGGCAACGGTGAGAGCCTATGTTTTCAAACGTTAAACAAATAAAAGAGAAATAAGCCCAGGTAGCAGAAAGTTGAATGCAGCCAAGGTAGATGAACAGGTTTAATAAATCCTAAACCAAAAGTTCCTATTTATTCGCTCGAAAGGTATTTCAGCGTCGTGTGGATGGTTCAGAAGACTTTTATCGTGATTGGGACAGTTACAAAGACGGATTTGGTTTACCAAATCATGAGTTGTGGCTAGGAAATGAGAAAATTTCTAACATGACAAATCATCGTGATTACCAACTACGTATTGATGTGGTAGACAGGAACGGTTCATCCTACTACGCAAAGTACGACCTCTTTCGCATCAATGATGTAAATGATAATTTCAGATTGGTCGACTTGGGCAGTTACACTGGGAACGCAGGTAACACTTTACCACAATATAGTTTAGATTACCATTTGCACCGGTACTCTAAAAATCGATCCCTTTGTTTCTCATGCACTTTTTTCATAAGACATGTTGATTAAAAGGAACGATATTTACCTACCTTCCATGCATACATATTCATGAGATGATAAAATGCTATGACACGTAATCTAGCTTTATCCATTAACACGTGAACAGCTGTTACAAACTGATTGGCCGTTCATTGGAACACTTAATTACTGTTTAAGCCGTTGAGCCTTTCAATTAATATGAACACTATTACTACAGACTTCAAAACTATGAAAGCGGCCAAGAGCTAATCACCGATAATTGAACCAATTGCATTGAGATGGATATAAGTGCACCTTTAAATAAATTCTGAAGACCACTAGTTAAATATTAAGCAGCTCCCACGAAGTTATTGTCAAGTAAGTAAATGCCAGTATTTATCGTGTTGTAATTACTGTAGTTTTTCTGTGACTGGTTTCCATTGAAGCACAATATACTCAATTGTAATAAATAAAAAAAGCCAAAAATGAAGAAGTACAAAAGCCCCGTAGATTTATCAACAGTTTGTGTTTGTTCTTTGTTTATGGACTTGAAATGTCATAAACATAGTCGATGCTAATTCAATGCAATACAGTTGTCACATACATGTCAGTTGAAATAGCGGTGACACTCTCTTAAATGATTGTAAGTGAAATATCCCAATCATGGACTCAAAAAATAGCAAATCCTTAGTGTTCGCAATATTACTGAGACACTACAACACCTTTATGTGATACAGTTCTAGGCCTCTGCTCATAGATATCAAGACTCTGATTTATATTTCCTTTAACAGTAGATAAACTGGATTGATCCTTATGCCTTAAATGAACCTTTATATCTACATACATATTTATTTGAGGATGGTTTCTTAAAAGAATTTCTATACGGTAAGGAGAGGCAATCACACTCCCTGAATCTAATATCAATGTTACAGGGCATTCCCATTTCATTGAGGGCGTTTCAGTGCAATGCAAATGTGAAACATTTGTCCAATAGAATTTTGAACCAATTTTGCTTTGAACATTTGTTCACATTGATTCTCAGGTTATAATTCCTTGAACTGGCACAAAAACGTACCATTTAGTACACACGACAGAGACAACGATGGATGGAGCTCGTACAACTGTGCAGAACGACATCGTGGTAGCTGGTGGTTTAAGAGAGGTTATACTGATAGTAGTTACTGTACGACGGGTGAGGGTCATTGCGATACATTCACTTTAGGGGGAAACTCATGTGGATGGTGTCGAGAGATTCATCTCAACGGAGACTACAGTAGCACATCACGCGGAACCGATATAAACTGGTCTAGTCTTTCTGGATACGATTGTAACATCAAATATACAGAAATGAAAATAAAGCCAGTTTAATCGTAGGAATAGCTAAATATTAAGCTGATGCGCTCAACTTTTATGATTAGTTAGGAATCTCGAGATACCAGAATATGTAAATATAAGTGAAAATAGTACGCATTTTGCTTCATTGTTTGATTTGATAAAGTTTCAAAAGCTCATGGCCAAACAACTCATGTTTGTATTTTCAATTTAATTTTTTCGGTTGGAATAAACTGAAGCAATTAATCTTCTAAAGTTCAATCACTTTTAGGTTTCTTCTTCATGCCCTGCGTCGAAAGGAGACTGAGCCAATAAAGAACACTATACGGCAAAATTAACCTCGTTCTATTTTACATTTACTAAATACCTCAATGTCTAAAGGATAGATGCGGGAATTGTGTGGGGGTAGTTTAGCCCCTGTCGGAAATGTGGTGCCGAGAAAGTATGCTTCCTTTCCCTTCTCAGTTTAAGGACGAAATCCCCTTATATGTTTCCTCATGTACAAGATGTAAATTGTTGTCCAATACGTTGCGCCAAATTGCTAAGGACCACAAATACTCAAAAATGTTGAGCGGCGCCATATCCTCTTACACCGCCTCACTCAAGACGGTGGTCCAAAACAACCATTAGTCCCGGTGAAATACACCCTTCTTATGCTAATGGTTTAAAGGAGCACCACATGATTTTACGGTTGGTCTTTCATTGCATGTTGGTTCCATTTTCAACCGTTTCAAAGTAAGACGTCGGAGATAAGGTACTAATAGTTAGAAAATATACCCACTGTGTCACTGGGTGCCTACTTACACTTTTTAGAGATGGAAACGAATGCATATTATTCTTCCCCACCACTTTCTAAGACCCGAAGACCGAAAGTTTCGAATAAATTTTAAACTCTACTGGGCAGGCGATTATCTGAAGTTGGTATTTTTTGTTCAGTATTTATTTATTAAACCTATTTATTACACCAGCCTGATTGGAACTGTCACACTATTATTTTCTGTTTTACAGCTGGAATGAATTCGATGTTTGCCAGGGTAGCGCCAGGATTTGCCCGACGGGGGGGGGGGGGAGGGGGCGATCCGAAGCCCCGATAGCTCCGATGCCATCGAAGGGTTGGTGAGGGGGGATTTAAAGGAAACCTGTGTACTATAGCCTACCTAGCCATTACGTTGCGTATGTTGCATAAAGTTTGAATATACTAGAGGAATATAGTTCCAAGCTGAATTAATGTTTTTTCCTGAATCTAAACTGTGACATTGCAAAGCGCTCGAAAATATTTTGGGTAAGCCTACACTAAAAAGAATATGTACTTATTTAAAGCTTATATAGGGCAATTGTCCCAGGCAGTGGGCCCTGTCGGGCATTACTTCCATTGTGCTTCCCTCCTCGAGTCACTAGCCGTACCGCACCACAGACACAAGAGAACACTTAACTAGGTTTAGCGAAATGAGATGATATTCCCCATTTACATAAAACCATGTATTCTACTGTACTTATTAAGTTAGTTGAAAAGGTGGAAAGGGCTTGTACTATATTTAGCTATGAATAACGGAATTGAGGGAGAGTGGGCAAAGCGTCCCAAAAATTTTGGGTTTTATCGCATAAATGACCCTTTTGAAAGCCAAAATAAGTAAACCGACGATAGGTGGCGACAGAATTTTCCCTTCGGGAAGCCGGGCCATGCCAGCGACCCCAAGTAGCCCCAGCCTCTATGTCGTGGGGTAGTAAGGAGGGGGTATAAAGGAACTTAACCATTCATTGCCGTTAAAGGGCATATTTGCATAATATCTCTTAATACTTCAAGAGGCGAGCTGCGCACTGATAGTGTTCTTTTGAATATGAATGGTGAAATTGCAAAGCGCGCAAAGCGCGCGAAAAATTTTGGTAGGCGTTCACCACAAACGTTATGTAATCTTGAAGAACACGAAGAAAAAAAACCCTGTAGGGGATGTATTCCGTATCGAGGATAACATACATTGTATCGAAACCACTTGGACTACCAGATGAAATAGCCAGAATTCGTTCCGTGGGTGGCTCACCAACCGACCGTATCGCATGACTTACCCAAGAGAGCAGCAACTAGGCTTTGCGATGTGGGCTGAAATTTACGACCTCTGTGTACTCTGTGTAAACTGTGTACTCGGCCTACATGTTACTTGGTAAGGTGGACAGGACTTGTGCTATCTAGCTATGTGGAATGGAACAATTGAAGAAACTCGAGTGACTCTGCAGAGCGCGTAGCACGCCGAAAATTTTGGGTTCTTATTAGAGAAATTGTCCTAGGCTCTTGAGAGCAAACAACAGGTAACTGTCTGGGCAACTGGTCGCCGTTGGGGACTGCATGCATTATCGTATCGACTAAGACTCCCCGACGAAACTGTAAAAATACCTCTAGGGGGCGGAGATGACCCCCTGCCCTAACTTTTGCTATCACCTTCGCCACGTTTAACATTCGTATCAAATCGACCGTTCATTAGTCTGAGATACATACATACATACATACATACATACATACATACATACATACATACATACATACATACATACATACATACATACATACATACATACATACATACATACATACATACACACATACATGCAGCGACGGAATTTTCGGGCAGCTACGCCAGTTTCGAGCTCCGCGTGAGCTAGGAAAGACGTACGATAGCGGAGCTCTCGCCGGCTGTACCGTGTCCTGTTAAGGACATGTTGCTGAGTGCACCCATAGCCACAGGATCGCTAACACACCGCGGGTGCACCCATACATACAAACTGACTTTTATATAGCGCAAATTCCATATGATCAATGCGCTTACCAAAACAAGAAAAATCGATGCCAACAAAATATCAGTCAATTAAATAGGTAAGTCTTAAGATGTTTTTTGAACAGTGTAACAGATTTCGAATGCCGTATGTGAAAGGACAGAGAATTCCATAACACAGGGCCAGCAATAGAAAAGGCACCATCACCTACTCGCTTTTTGGAAGGAGGTATCAGGAGTAGGGTCCCATCCATTGCAGACCTGGTAACAGGACCATATAAAGGTAAGGTTTTCCTGTGAAGCATACTAGAGAGAAAAGTCGGAGCAAAGTTATTCAAACATTTGTAAACATATAAAAAAAATTTAAATTGGATTCTTTCACGAATAGGTAGCCAGTGAAGGGCACGCAGAAGAGGTTTCGGACAATCTAATCTAGCTGCCGAGAAAATAAATTTAGCACAACGATTTTGCAAGGATTGAATGCGATTAAGGTCATTTGATGACGCACCACACAAAAGGGCATTGCCGTAGTCAAAGATAAATTTAAAAAAATATGCGACATTGTGATTTCTTTGGCCCGCTCAGCTGGCTTTCAATTGCACTGTTAACTAAAAATACAGTCAAAAATATTAAAGCCACCGTCCATGAGTTTCCTTAGTTTCCATGGCACCATGTTTATATCGTTTGACTTGTTGAGGCAAAACACGTGGCATTTATTAAAATTTTTCTCACAGTTATGGCAAAAGTTTCATAAAATTAAAAGGGAGTAAATTTCTTTCATTTTCTAGAATCGGTGGAGTATACTCTCTTCTAATGTAATAACTTTAAGAATTTCAAACATATTGATTCACATAAATAGTATAAAATGTTAGTTATAATAAAGTATAGTAAACTAATTTTTTTAAAAACGATTTACGGGTTTCCTAATACAAGAATTTAATTTCACCGAGAACAAATATATCAGATCTGGTGCCAATGGGATAGTCGAAAAATTAATTTACGTATTTGGGAATTTCCACCATGGGTCTTAATGACATATCTACTGATGGGGCCTGTGCTGAAGCCCGGGGCAGGTACGACTGACAAGATAACGTCCGCCTGATCATGTATTATGGAATAGATGGTTGGAAGAGCAAATTAGCTCATAACCTTATTGGCTTGTCCCAATCTTCAGTAAAGAATTGTATTAAGCCGTTCACTAAAAGTTCTAAGGCCCCAATCAACGGAATTCGTCGGCAATAGGATAAAAGTTGACTTGAAGAACGTCAGTCAGCTTTGTCTCACCTTTCACAGTGCAAGTGGCCCTGAAGAAAAACAATAAAGCTATAAAAATATAGCTATCTTTCTTTTCAATATAGCTATACAGAGAAGAAAACAAATGCAAAAATCCTTCTGGTAATCACGTTTCCTTTAAAGAAGCCGCGTTATGACTTTCATATTAACGTTAAACTTTTTGATGATTTAAGTTTTGATCGTTATAAAGATCTTATTTGCTGTCGAGGCTTCCCTATTGTTATGCTTTGTTTCATGTGAATACAAACATCGGTACCCTATTACCAAAGTGCCTGATTGTCAGATCCCAAATCCACCTTGTCTCTTCTCTTTGTGTATGTACACACACTTGTCAAATCCGGTAGTCTACTAGCCTGCGGAGCAGACTCTGTAGCGGCCTCCAAAAGATGGCGCTCTCTCAGAAATCATCATACACCTCCTGTATATATTCTATACAGAGTCTGCAAACCTTCGTCCAGTTTTCATTTACACGAATCCCCAAAATGTGGGATAAATTATTATTCATAAGAAGGTCACATGGTGTTCACGGCTGCTGACTATTCATGACTATCAACGGCCTGCGACGATGCACATATACGAATACTTCTGAAGATACGATGACATCTTGAAAACGTACGTTATTATCATGTATGGCTAAAAATCGAGCTAATCCTTGTAGTGAAAAGTCTAGCCTAACGTTAGGCGTAGGATGTTGACCCAGATCTTGCCGGTTTGTACAAACTGGCCTGTATATAGGCCCTCGCATGGACAAGACGACGTTTCCTAGGCCTTGCATTGCACGGTAGGAGGTAAGCCATTAACTATAGTAATAGCCGTAATGCCCTGCATAACGTGTATACAAGTGGAAACATGAATGAAAAGAGTTGTCTGCTGTAGCGAAGCAATCGGTCGCTCATGTTGACTCCACCCCTTACCAGCGCTGATGACGTGTGCATTTATTATCATGAAGTTATTTTTGTCTCAGAAATGAGATTGGCTAGAAAGTTGGCAGGCTATTGTATTGTATTAAACTTCGTCTGTGTACTGTACATTAACATTAGGGGTAAGCAAATATTAAGAATTGTACTTGTAGCTGATAAAACTCAACAATAGCCTGCTTACAGCAGGCTAGTAGTCTACTCAATGTACAATATACAAGGGCCGCCGTAGATTGTGCTAGTTATAGCCTAGTTATATAAAGAAGTTCAAGGTGACTTCCCTCCCAAGTTATACACTCTATACCAATTTGCTTTCGAGGAACATAAAGCAGGGTAAGCTAGAAGTGTTTGAGAATAACATTGAGATCGCCTGAATCAATAAAATATTTTGGCAATGTTTTTCACACATATAATTCTTGACTAAAAGAATAATTCATTGAACTTACTAAATATGGACTGAAGAAGTGTCAAAATAGTATTATCAAGAGCGGCGATTTGTTCTCAATATATGGGGGCGGCTGGCATTACCAGATTTTCCAATGATTTACATTACAGATTTCGTCAGCTTGAACTCTGGGCATTTACACTTTGACCTTGGTTTCCGAATCCAGCGGTGTAGTGACGTATTTTTGTGGTTAACCTTAAGAGACTGGACATCTATCTTCAAAAGATTTTTAAAAATCCATTTGTTTTTCTACTTATGATGTAACTAGAATCGGATTCAGCCGCTAAATTAGTTACCAAACGAATCTTGAACCATAAAAACCGGTTCAGATTTAGTAAAGTTATGTACGGAAATAAAATTCAGCAATCTGTCAAAAAAAAATAAATAAATAAAAAATCTGTCAAATTATTGATATTTGAGACAAAAAAACCATAACAAATAGGTACTTCATGTTTCGAAATTAAGGAAGAGCGTGCTTATCATCGTACACGAGCATATTTCTTGAAATTTTCAGCAATGAGGTACACCCTAGTCTTTGTTCGGGCTATGAATACCTGGTAGAAATACCAAGGTCAGTTTGTTATTTGCGGTTTTCTATCGTTAAAATATCGGCCAAGTCGTGACGCTATCGGCCAAGTCATGTCGCCCAGTTTCAAGGGGAAGATTTTTCTAATAATTGTGCGAAAAATCAAAGTCAATGGGCGATTTCTCAAATGTTAGGAGGACATTTCCCTGGGATAGCCGCCTATGAGTATTATCATTGCGTCAAACCACTGGAGCTGTATTTAATTACGAAATGTTGATAAAATGTTGATAATGATGTTATGGCGGCGTGTGAAGGAGAACTTACAGTTAATGAATGTTTTCAATCATTATCATCTATGAAAATGATATATCCCCTGGATGCGATGGACTTTCCGTTAACTTTTATAAAGTTTTTTGGCCAGTAATAGGTGACCTGGTTGTAGATTCTTTAAATTATGGCTATTCGTATGGTCAGTTGACTTGTGAACAACGTAGAGGAGTCATTACTTTAATTCCGAAACCGAATAAGGACCGTACTTTTATTTCTAACTACAGGCCCATAACGCTTTTAAATACAGATTATAAAATTGGATCTAAGGCCATTGCCGCACGTTTAAAACCTGTCTTGCAGAATTGTATAGGACCGCAACAGACTGGCTTCCTTAAAGGTCGTTTTATAGGGGAAAATATTAGGTATGTTCTTGATGTAATCGACTATGCTTTGGACGAAGGGCTCCCTGGTTTTATTTTTAGTGTTGATTTTGAAAAAGCGTTTGATAAGCTTGAGTGGGATTTTTTACATGAATGTCTCCGTTTTTTTTTCAATTTGGTGAGAGCATTCAGAATTGGGTAAAAGTGTTTTATAAAGGTAGTAGTACATGTATATTAAACAATGGTAATTCATCAGGCTATTTTTCTTTGCAGCGTGGAGTAAGACACGGATGTCCACTAAGTCCCTATCTCTTTATATTAGCAGCTGAAACTTTAGCTCTAAAAGTTTTACATAATGATCTTATCAAAGGTATTTCAATTAACAGCAAAGAAGTGAAGATTTTGCAATACGCAGATGACACTAATTTCTTTTTAGATGGTTCAGATCAGTCGCTTAATGAGGTCTTTCGTATTCTTAATTTGTTAAAAGACTCTTCAGGTCTTGTAATTAATTTAAACAAATGTAATTTGTTTCCTTTAGGCCCATTTGTTTCACATTTACCTAATTTTGTTAATGATATTGGTGTTAATGTTACTTCTGGGCCGATTCAGATGCTCGGTATTGCTTTTACTTCAAACAGGAGTGATCTTTTTCGCCTCAATTATGTTCCAAAACTATCAAGGCTAAAAGAAAATTTAAGACTTTGGGCATCAAGAGATTTAACGCCAATTGGTAGAAATATTATTGTAAAAAGTTTTGCACTATCTCAGCTAGTTTTTCTATTTCTTGTTCTTCCAGATCCCCCCCCCCAAAAAGTTTATCAAAGAATTAGAAAGCGTTATTTTTGATTTTATTTGGGGTGGGAACCCTGATAAGGTCAAACGCTCGGTAATAGTTAACACAGTAAGGGATGGAGGGCTGAAAGTTACCCATATACCGACTTTAATGAAAAGCTTAAAGTGTACCTGGGTTAAAAGGTACTGTATTAATAAAGACAATCCATGGAAAACTTTTTTTGATATCTCTTTGCAATCTGTCGGGAAAAAATTTTTCTTTCAATGTAACTGTAGGAACAGCGATGTCCCAAATATTCAGAATACTTTTGTTAAAGAGGTCGTTGATGCATGGTGTGTATTATCTTTCTGCTCTCCGACGGAGAACTTTGATAATCAAATTATTTGGAATAATTCTTTTATTCGGATTAATAATAAGCCTACTATGTACTATGATTTATTTCAAAAAAATGTTCTGCATGTAAGAGATTTATTTGATGAAAGGGGTGCACCTTTAGCATATCGTGATTTTATGACTCGTTTTCACATTAAGAGATTCCCCTTTTCATCGTATTTTGGTATGATTAATAGTATTCCACGAGGGTGGAGACCAAGAAGGGGGTGGGGGATACGGTTGTGAACATTAATTCTTGGTTTGAAAGGGTTATGGATGCTCCCTCTACTTCCCAGTTCATGTATAATTATTCTATTCAAACTTTTTCTGGTCGCCCAACTGCATTGTATAAGTGGGGTCAGAACTTTAGCCACCTCACTGATTTAGATTGGCAGCATTTTTTTTTTTGAAATGCCCCGTGTTAACACGAACGAAACAAAACAACACTATCTACAGTTTAGATTTATTCATAGAATTATAGCCATGCTATGGGGAAGAAAGAAAGTGACAAATGTTCTTTTTGTCACACTGAAAGCGAAAGCCTTGAGCATTTATTTTGGGATTGTAATATGGTTTTAAGTTTTATTTTAGATGTAGAAAGGTCGGTTCTCAAAAAAGCAATTTTTTCTTTTCCAAACAGGATATATTTTTTGGTTTTAATCAAGGGAAAAAGCACCCTTTTAACTTTTTAATTTTGCATATGAAAAACTATATTTATCAAAGCAAGTGTAAGGGGGTAGAACTTTCAGTTCAAGAGTTTTTGTACAAGTTTAAGTTTGTAATTAATGTGGAAAGATTTAGGGCGAAAAGAAAAACAATTCGATCGAAAAAGCAGATTACTTACTATGATTTATGTGACGTGTTCTATGATTATATCGACTCGTAGTGGTAATGTTTGAAAGTCTATGTACTTAATTTAATGATTTAAAGCCTTCTTTGTACTTGTTCTTAAGTTTTTCTTGAAAATCATGTGAGCTACCAGAAATACTTTATATGTTAATGTTTATATCAGCATTTCATGAATAAAAAGGAGGAAAAAAAATAATTACGAAAAAAGTATAAAATTATAATTAATAAGAGAACTAAATCGATTTTGCTTAAAGAAGGGCCTAAGCTCAAATCAAGCTTGCCATGTTAGAGGAGTACTTATTCTAAGCATTCTGGTGAAATTTTCATTGAAATCCGAGGTGTGGTTCTTAAGATATTAGCAGTTAAAATTGTCACATTTTCAACACGAAGCGAACTTGAGGCAAGCACATAGAATGTCATAGCCTCACATTAATGAGCAGTCTTTTCTTTTTCCTTAAACTTCACAACCAGCTTTTCTCCACCCCAATCACATATTATCGGAATGTAAATGCATGAGAGGCATGGGAATTTTACAACATTTACATTCCGCATAATATTAACTTCAAGGTTAACACAACAGACTGACAAAAAAAAATGAAAAAAAGCATTTCTCATCAATGCGAGGAAGTGATATAACCCCTGCTTACCCCAAGCTCACTTTGGGTCACAAATGTAGTAACTTCATTCGCTGCTACCTCGAGTACTACATGTCCGATTTGAATGAAAGTTTTACCAAATTGCGAAGATTTAGTTCCTCTTTCAAATGTGAAAAGTAAAATTTTGCTTAAACCCTTTCTTTAAACGTCATGATTATTTGGACCTTCTTTTAACATGAGCATTACGATATTTCCCGGAAAGCATTTGTGTTAGGTGAGAAAAGTTTAGCCCAGTGTTAGAGATTATTAAAATTTGCCATCTATGCCGGAGGATGTTTCCTTTGCCAAGAAGATTAATAACAACAAATAAACAGCATGTTTTGCTGTTTTAATGTGACAGTATTTGTTTTGAGTATTTTCTCATTTTGATTCTCAGGTGGTTATGTTTTGGATTGGAAAAAAAATAAAGTTAGTACAAAAGTCGAGACAAGGATAAAATGGATACTGCTGTGGTAACAGACACAGACAAAGTTGGTGGTACAGTGGCTAGGCCAGGAACTGGTAATGGTAGAGGGGGGTGTCGTAATCATTTCCCGATAGACCCAGATATGTAAATTTTGCTTGTGCATTCATGCCATAGTTTTCACCCTGGGCTCATCCCTCATCACCTTAGGGGAAGGGATTTTGTTCATTTAAGGTGGCGTAGATGCAAAATTACGGTGATATCAATTTGCAAATTGATCATATTTTTCTGAAAATCTTTAGCTTTCTCTTTGCGTTGGGTGTATTGGGAGGGTGTGTTGTGTAAGTGGAGGGTTATACAACTCATCTCCTTGGGAAATTTTTGTTTATTATGTAAGTTGGATAAAATGCAAAATTGTGCTGCTTGCAAATCTTTGAGTTAACGATATGCTTAGACGTTTCCATTATTTAGTGATATATGGATGGAGCATTGCACCTGATATAAAAAAATGCATAACGACGCATACATATTTCCAGTCCCGAACATCATGTTACAGACGAGTTGGCTACTCACGATATTAGATTCTTGTAAACTCCTCTCTTGATACGGTTCTCTACATAGATTGGAGATGCACTTCCTTTTTCGGAGAGTATTACGGTCAGACTAATTTTGCATTGAGATTAAAAGTTGCGTGCATAGTTTGCTCAATAGACACTGTCGAAACCCAGTCACAATGTATCTGCCAATTAGAGTGCGGTTGATTTGTCTGCTAATTTGTAAAAGCTTTCAGCTTTCATCGGTTAAGTCTTTTCCTGAATGTTTCTCATCCCTGGAATGTTGTAGCTCAAACTCAAAACGTCGGCCCAGCATGCACTGGATTCTTCTGACTATGAGTGGAACATTACATTCACAGGAATGGGGTAACGCAAATTGCGTCTTGGCAGCTTGAGGGCATACATTGACCAATATTTTAAGACGTTCAAACATGACTGGGATGCCTACATAAAAATATGAATGTTCTTTCTCTTTGAATGAAAAAAGACAAGCCCACTCATGGTGAGAAGAAATACATAATATTTTCATCTTTTACTAATTTTGATCTGATAAACCTTAAGATCTCATTTGTTTGACAGTGAAATGATACCAACCATATCCGTATTGTCTTTGCATTGTTTTGGTTATGCTTTGGGGCTAAATTCAGAAGCAATATTCTTTTAGGACATTCTGTACAGATTGTTCGATGTACTGTTTTACATTAGCGTATTATATGGAACAGCAGCATATGGAGTCACAATTTTTTCTCTTTGTATTTGTTTTTTGTTTGTTTGTTTTTTTTTTTTTTTTGGTAGGTTGCATTTTAATGCGTTCCGCAGGGGTACGTTGATAAAAAAGCATGCAGTCTCCTTCTGCTTGTGTCTGGAAGCCCTAAAATTATGGACGCTAACGACCAGAATTAGGCTATGAAACTTTTATCCTAGTTGCGGCTTACACAACTTTAGATGCTTGAAGAGGCTACAATTTTTGCTCCGAAAACCATTGTTAAACTTAGTCTCTCGGTCCTCCAACTCAGCTGGAGTGATCATGAGTTTGAGTTACAATTTTAAAACAATGATGAAATTATTATCATTTTGGTAGGTGCGATCTATTGACATTTTTCAAGAATTAAAAGCTTCATTCTGATTATCACAAGGTTGTCAATACCCCAGATACCGGCGGTTAATTCAAAGGAAGGAGCTCACCTCGGGTTTTTGTCTTTATTGCTCATGATGCACAACTTCGGCAGTCAGTGCAGCCTCCATTAAACATTACTTCCCTTGTAAAAATATTTTATTTGCCGACGTCCTTAGCCATGTTTCTGCATCAGCTAACCCTAAAAGCAGTGTGTTAATTTTAAGAAGTATTATAGACTGACTCTCAACATCGAATAACTCAGAGAAATTATACAGCACCATGCTATATTAATGAATTCAAAACCAAACCTGTTTTGAGAGGTTTGCAGTAAGACAGGAGCCCATCAAGTAAACGGAGAGTGCATACGAGTGCATCGCAGCATCACGGCCATGAAAGGAGATCGTTATCGCGTGGGCTGGAGTAAAGGTTCCCTTACGAGGACCAGGCGGTCTATTGGGTAAACAGCCGGGAGGTGCTCTGTATGTGGTAAACAATCTAGAAAGTAAATCATGTGAAACGTGCAAAAGAATGGAAAAGCAGTGATTAATGATCACCTTACTTTCGAATATGATGAGTTTCTTTGTAAGGCGGTAATGGAAGTTTCCGAAGAAAAATGGTGTACAAGTATTCTGTGGCAGTACCAGAGTTTAAAAGTGGGGAAATTGGAGCAGAAGAAACTATTTACCCAAGGCCAGTAAAATCGAATGACCCAACAGCCTTGGGTTTGAAATCCAGGTGCAACCTTTAGGACTCAAATAGTTATCCAGGGCAATCCTCAACGGGGGACCAGAGGAGTAGGTCATGATAAGTCTGGGTTATTTGTAAGATTATAGGCATTGAAAAGAATATCTTCAACGGGCGTTTAATTTGCGTTAAACATATACCAATCACGATTTTCACACTAAACCCTGTAAAGCTGGTGATGTAGTGTAAATGAAAATGGGGAGAAGGGGAGAAGGGATGAAGGGGTTCCCTGGAGGCTGGAGCTTTGAAGTAGTAATATAACTCAAGCCACCTTTTATGAAGTAGGCTTAATTCTGTCAAATACCAGTGATGGGTGTCACTTACCAGTGATGGGTGTATGAATCGCGAGGAAGAAAGTTGGATCTTAAATTTTGGATAATCTCTAGAGCCTACTCCTCCTAAAAATTATACCAAAATTATCCATCATGACTTTATGTAATAAGGTTTAATTTCCTATCGAACTAGAAACGATGCTAAAAAGTTATTCAAGCAGTTGAATTGTTTCATAATGAGGACGTTTAGAGCGTCATTGACTTAACGACAGAGCGGTTTCAAAACTTTTAGGAGCAATCATAGCTGACATGCCCACACTTGTAATAAAACATCAGGAAACTTGTGCTTGGCTCAATAATTTATCGTGAACACGTATCTGGGATTTTTTCATTGTCAGAAAGCTAAGGATTTCAAAAGTAAAATTGCGTTGTCTGTGCACTTTTAGCTGAGAATTTGACTAGAGCTTTTTTCAGCCAGGTTAAAATTATTCATTTCATACTCCTTGCATAGCAGGTATGGGAAAATGTTTCGAAGAAGCTGTAATACTATTGTGTGGTTTAGGTTATGTTGAGCAGGGAAAATAAGGCCGGATGGTGCTAGGCAATCTAACAGACTGAGCTAAACACTTGGAGGTATAGCATCGACAGATGGCGGGAAAGCTAAGTTCTAGGAGTGTGTGTTTCAATTTTAGGTTTGTGGAAGCCGGCGCAGGGAAATAAAGTGGATTGCCCTGTGACCTGTGAGAACATGTTGCTTTTTAGCGTGGGAACAACAGTGACATCAGTGTCACAGATATGGCCTCAAAAGTCGTGAGATTCAAAATGGTAATGTTTTTTCGATGTCTACCAAAATTACAGGACAAAAGGAACCAGAAAAGCGCAAAGGAAAGCGCAAGGGATCACTGTGATTCCTTGCTGAGAAGGGTGATTTGTTGCATTGATTTCATTCCGTAAATTTATACTTCTTGACTATATCATTTTTACAATGTTTTTACAACTTGACTTCTTCTGACATCATACGACCTTTGAACCCCACGAAAAAGTGAGTGACAAAAAATGACACAAAAATGAAAGTGCCCTAGGGAGGATTCGCACCCTGGACCGTCTGTGTGAGAAACCGAGCTCTTATCCAGTACGCCATCAGTAGGCTCTTTCAGGGTGAGGTATTTCTAATAATCGTATAGTCACAGCATCCCTTTCGCGTGTTCATAATTAGGTAATTTGAACTAGTATTATTTTTGTAACAGGTATGCTTGTGAAAAATAAATGTTCTTTATAACTTTATCTAGAAAATTCAGGCCAAACTTTTCGTTAGTAACGAAACGCCAGATGCAATTTGGAGGTACAGCTTAATGTCTATTTAGTTTACGGGAGTTCCAACTCTGATAACCTCACACGAACTTTTACCTCCAACAAATCCATAGGGTTCCCTCTTTTTTAAAGTAATACATTTTTATACCAAGTATGAAAAAGACCCATCACCCCTGTCTTGAAATATCATTTTTCAATGCTTTCGGTTTTTTACCTCTGATAACCTCAAAATGATCTCTGACCCCCACTGAAAACAACAGGGTTCTTTCCTTTAATATGATAAAATCATATACCAAGTATTAAAATTGTCTATCATTGCACTGCAATGATAGACAATTTTCATACTTGGTATATGATTTTATCATATTAAAGGAAATACAGTGTTTACCAACAGTTTTTGAGAATTTCGTATTTTTACCTCCCATGAACTCAGATAAGATTTGACCTTTAACAAAATCAGTGGGGTTCATTTGTTTACTATAACGCATCCACATTCCAAGAATGAAAAGCATTTATGCTTCCTACCTCGAGATATCGTGTGTACAAGGTTTTCGGTGTGTGAACTCTGGTGGCCTCACATGAACTTTGACCTCCACCAAAATAATGCCGATCTTTCTCCCAGTATGATAATTCTATATCTCAAGTATGAAAACTATCCATCATTGTTATCTTGAGATATCTTGTTTACAAGCCAAGCATCACAAACATACATGTATACACACACACACAGTCTCCCGCGTGATTGAATACATTCCTTTTGCCTTCAGCAAGGAATCAAAAAGTAAAGAGATGCAAAAGGGGAAAGGAGAAAAACGATAAGCGGACAATAGCCACTGAGCCCATCTAGCAGCCAATATGCCTGGCTGGGCTTCAGCTGGTAAAGCTGGACATAGGTAGACTGACAAATGTAATTGGGATATTGGTGCTTACCAACATTATGGAGCCCAGCAGTAGCCCAGTTGGTTTGAAATAAATGGAAAATCTTTTACTCTTTCAGAAAATGATCGTACCGATGAAAGTTTTTTTAAAGAAAATGAAAAGAAAAAAAATAGCACTTGATTTTATTATTGTGCTGAAGCTGGGATATTGAAGGGCTTGGCAATCCAGTGGAGTCCAGTTCTGTCCCTGCTGGGGCCCAGTTGCGGACAGAATGATCTTTCACTCTACTAACTTCCCATTGTTGACGTTTTGTAGAATTGACACTTTTAGTTTAAATGTGTAGTGACATCTAAGGTAATCGTAAAATGTAGTTGGCGCTAGCTTGGCTAAAGCTGGGTATAGCTTAAGTGCTCAGCCTCGCTGTTGCCCAGATGAAGCCCAATTAAGATAATTTTAAAAAAAATTAATTTTATACAGGTGATAAATTAATGCTGCTTTAGCAAAAGTATGTCTCTGGTTTTTTATAGCCTCTTGGCCACGAAATCATTTTCTTCAAAATTTATACCATCGTTAAAGTTCTTATCTTTCTCTGTGAAAGGTTAAGACCTTAAGTAAAACAGGTTCTCCTTTGCTATAGCTGTGTGAATTTTAACTTTCAACCAGTCAGTGTTCTTACGTGAGAATTTCCCTTTCGCCTTAACAGTAAAGTGTATTCTATATCCTATATAGTAAAGGTAGGTCCTACACTAATCATGTACTCAACACGACTGTAGACAAAGTAACTCATCTTCGAATCATTGATGCATGAACCAAGATGGTCACACAGGGATGTCTTTGTACAGGCCATGTAATTTCCAACCAGGAAGTCTGTTGTGATTGGCTAGTGAAGCCTTTCGTACAACATTTTTTTTATAAACGTGTACTCTAGGCCCGCAATAGCGGCTGTGTGAAGCACGTAAGAGTCCACATTATGTGTGTGGTAAGCAGAGTGTATTTCGCAATTTGTGCGCAAAAACAGTGATCAGTGTAGCAAACAGAAAGGCTTGAAGCAATTCATGGCGAGGCTCACGTTCACATTTATTTCATACAGGCCAGTTATATGTTCAGCTTGAACAGTCTGATAAGTTACAGGTTGCTGGATAGGACAATTGGAGAAGTTTGTTCATCAGGACTGGAAATTGCAACGAAAGAATAGGTGTGCAGTCTGCAGGTGAAAAAAGGGGAAATTTATAGTGCTTCCCTAGTTCGGAAGACGTATGCGTGCCGTCGTAATCTGCCATAATTAGTATGGAAGATAATCCAAAAGTATTCTAGAGGTTTGCTAAGTCACTCAAACGGGACTGTGAGGAAGGGGGGATTGGGGCTCTTAGAGATCGAGGGCAACTGATCTTTGACAGTAAGGGGAAGGCTTATTTGCTGAATAATTAGGCCTACTTGCGATCAGTGTTCACAATTGAGCAGACTCAAGATATCTGTAACACAAAAACGTTACTGTTTCCTTAAATGAGAAATTTCGAGGTTATTAAAGAAAGGGTACTTAAACTATTAAATGATCTCAATCCCGCAAAAGCAGCTGTCCCTGATGGCCACCCCTTCAGTGTTTTGTCTACTAGCCAATCAGATTATTCCAGTTCTGACTGAGATTATTGTTCTCTCCGAAGTGGAGAGTTACCACAGGATTGGAAATAGGCTAACATAACCCCATTTTATAGGGAGGAGAGAAAGTGGATCCGAAAAATTACCGACTGGTGGCTTTAACCAGTAAATGTTGTAAGATCCTAGAGGATATCGTCCACAGCCAAATGATGCACCATCTAGAAAACAATCAAGTCTTGTCAGATTATCAACATGACTTTCAAAAACGGAGATCCTGTGACACCCAACTTGTCGTAACTGTTGATGACTTAGGAAGTTCCATGGATAAACGTAACCAAGTGGATGTTGTCATCCTTTTCCTTAGCGAAGCGTTTGATACTGTCTCCCACTCTAGGCTTGTTAACAAATTATACTACTATGGTAGAAACAAAGAACTTTTCGTTAAATAAACGCTTTTCTCTCTGGGGAGAACAAAAGATCGTTCTCGAAGGCCAGACTTATTATCTCCCTGTGGACTCTGGTGTGCCCCAGGGCACAGTTCTTAGGACCCCTCCTATTTCTACTACATATGAATGATCTCCCTGACAACTAAAAATCAACTACGTGGTTATTTGCCGACGATTGCCTCTTGTGCCAGACCATCTCAACTACCAAGGATTCTGAGGATCTACTGAAAGATTTCGATCTCTTAAATGTTTGGAAAAACAAGTGGCAAATGCGCTTTAATCCTTGCAAGTGTTACGTCATGTATATATGAGCAGGTAGATCTACTGTCCCACACAGTTACAAGGTGGGGGGTCAGACTTTATAAGCAGTTCACTCTCATCCTTACCCGTTTGGTATCGCATCTCCAAGATAACACCAAGAAGTGGGATACGCAAGCTGTTCATGCGACTACACAACTATAAAGGAGTGGAACAATTTACCAGAAGAGACCTCCAGTATTAACACTTTTAAAGAAAAAATAGAAAGTTTTCATTAGCACAACCCCCTCCCCCCTTCTTACACCTCTTTGGCTCATATGCTTTTTAAAGAGCCCTGCTAGTATACGAGAAGTTAACTTTTAGGACATCTTTCATGGTCGCATACGTAGTTGGATTCTATATCGTTGCTGTCTTGTTTGAAGAACAATTTACCTCATTTTGAGTCAGGTTTCCCAACTCTTACTCCGTGGTTTTACAGATGTCGGACAATATAATTGACTGCGACATGAAATGAGAGATTATGTAACAAACTGCTCATCTGAAGTGTACTGGAGTATTTACCTTCCTGACAGTTGTGTGGCACACTTGTGTTAACTTTTCAAGGGAGGAGATGGATGCACGGTCACTTACTCTAAAGTATGGGAGAACTGTGAACCAAATAGTATTCTGTTCCCGAAGGTATGCTACATGGTGATTATTAAACACCTCAGACGTACAGTTCACATTCAAATTCATGAGGCTTTTCACGCTGAAATTTTCCACAATAATTTGTATCTAAACAGTATCTGTAGGTGAAGTCACCTAGTCCCTCAAGGGTGGACCTAAACAAAATGGACACAATGATAAAGAGTAAAGATAACCTAGCATTATTCCAATTTCTTGCTTGTTTGACAATATGGGATGCTCAAGTAAATAGTATACCCTGGGCCCAACTGGGATCCGTACACAACCTAACCGTGGCCCATATGAAGCCCAATCGTTTTAACCACGATAGAGCCCAACTGGGGCTTGCCTCCGGCTCAGCTAGGCTAGCCCAGTTAGAGCCCAGCTGCGACCAGATTTTAGCCCGGTAGGGCTAGCCCAATTGGGACCATCTGAGACAGCTGACAAACAAGGACGTGCCCCAGTTGGGCCCGGCTTTTAGCCCAGCAAGGACCCAGTTGGGGCCGATCTGGGAATGTTGGCAGGGCTGAAAAAGGACCCAAGTGAGAGTCACAAAGGCCAGGGCCGACCGAGTACCGGATGAGGGGTCGTTAGGAATAGTAACAGGCTACAAGCGTTGGGAGGCCGACACAGGCAGATATAAGTCTTGCCTGGATGGTAGCAGCTACAGGGTTGTATAGATAGTGTAACATTGAAAGGAATTATGCAGTGACAGTTAATAATAAGATATAAAGAAGGGTACAAAAGAAATGATAAGTGTATAAGTGGTTCAATAAAGTTTAAGACAGTTGTCCCAAACAGAGGCGTTTTTGCAATTCAGGGGGCAATGAACGAGAGGAGCGGCAAGGGGGCCTTTTGAAAAAATAAGATATTCAATTTTAACCGGGGCTTTACAAAATTCTAAAAGCTTTTCTCCACCTGAACTCTTAAATTGGTTTGCGTTAAGAAAGAAATGAAGTCAACAATTTGAGTAGGTCTAATATTCCCTTCCCAGATGCCACAAAATCGCATCGAACAGTGTGTAGTTTCATTTTTTTCCTGGTGAGGACCCACCTGTTCCCATTAGTGACAAGGAAAGCGGTGACTGAATGGGTCATGGCTAAAAATTGTCACGCCACTTTAACCTTAAATGTAGTTGTTCCCTTGCAGACTATAAACATGATGTACCGACAGAAGTGACAATTGTAGGTAACTGTAATAACTTATAACTTTTGCGATTGTACTACGAATGTAACTTCAAAATGTTTTCAAAAATGTACTTTTCGGTGCGCCAGTTTCTGCTTTCTGATTATTTCTACCCGTAGGATAGCTTAATTGGCATAAGTCTTTCAAAGCCCCATGCCACCCTACCATCGTTCTTCCTCCCACCCACAGAAGAAGCCCCTTGCAGCAACAAAAGAAACTTCCGTTACTTATTTTTGAAATGCAAGCTGGGTTAAAGGTGATTTTGTAATCTTTTTCACTCAAATTTAAGGTTACTAGGTACTCGGCAGATAGTCAACTTTGACTGATAGTGCTTCTTCTTTGATAAACAGTATCGTAAATACCTCAGAGCTTCGGGGTAGTCCCCCCCCCGTCCCCCACTGGAACGTTGCCCTGTACCCCATTAAAGGCAATGGGGGAAAGGTCCACAACTTAGTGGAGCCTCCTTATATCTTTACTTATTTTTTTAAAGTAGTAAATGGTAACCTAACAATCAAATCCAAATCCAAATCATAACTCGGTGTGTTAAAGAGACTCATTGGAAAATTTGTTAAGTAAATCATTACACGAACAAAATATTTCATACTGTTCACTGCCTTTTCAAAATTACATGCTTGATTTACTTTTCTAAAAGATACAGACTGTTGAATTAAATTAAGTTTTATTTGTAGTCACACTTGAAATGGCACAAACTAAATTTTGTTTTCATTTTCTGCACGTTTCACAGTGATATCGTTTTGAACAGCTAACAATCGAGCAGCTTTTATGTTAGGAAGTCTATTTATTTAAAACTCAACTTTGTTTTGTCTATTTCTATATCGGGACGACTTTGCCACATTCACAATTTTCAAGGACGGGAATATTCTGGGTGTTTGTGTCCGAGAGGAGTCATCCCCAAGAGGTTATTACGGCAGAAACTGTTCAAGTGGGAATTTTCCAGTGATGGGACATTGCCGGGGAACCAACCTATCCATCCCAAGTCCAAAGAAATTTCTCATGAACGTGGCGACTCCTGCACAGGAGAGCCATGAATAAGGAAAGCATAGCCCAGTCTAGCAATTGTTAGGGCTGAGGTGAGAACTGGCAACCAAAAGTTCCTAGATTGGCAGACATCAGAGAATAAAATCACAACTGGTTCAAACACCTTAGACTCCGCAAAGATTACACTCCTAAACCAGACATTGCTACTCGAGGTCTGTGCCCTTGATGCATGGACCGTCAGGATAAGAGGAAGGATGAAACCAAAGAGCCAGGAAGACGTGCGGGCATTACAGTTCTAAATAAATCATACTCATGAAGGAAGTAGATGTCATTTCACCTTTTGATGCTAAAAAGTCAAAACTGTCACTTCAAAAGGCTCCGTTAGTAAAGGCATCAGATATGAAATACGGAATATAATTCAGAATGCAAGATCAGGATACAATAGCACGTATGTAAGGTGAGGGTCCTGTGCTCTATGCTTTGAAAATAAGCATCAGAATATACTACAGCCAAAACGTGCCAGACTATTTAACACAATAAGGGTCTGAAAATAAAAAGCATTAAAGACATTAAACTCATTCTGTTTTAAGATATCAGGTGACACGGTAGGAAATAACTAAAGACAAAAATGGAACATTTGCTCAATTTTTTATTTTAACAGCAGAACCTTAATGCAGCAGCAATAAATGTATGCTGCAAAGTAGGTCAATACAGGAAAGAAGCACGATTATTTTCGTAAAATGCTATTTAGAACATACATGCCACATATGTTATACGTCAGTGATGCATCTGGTGTAAGTGGCATTTTAATGTGATTTTTCAGTTTCTTTACAAACCTTGAAATTCTTTTTACGTTATACTACTGACAATGTTAATTGTTAGAGCCGACAATTCAATTGGGCAACTTAGTGAACAATAGGCAATGCATTAGGCTGAAAGGGCAACCTGCAATCGTAAAATAGCATAACTGATAGTAAAAAGGGAGTGCCTTTTGGTTATACCAAACACATTTTCTCATACGAAGTTAATACCCTTGGTACTTGGTACTTGAAAAGTAACAACTACTATCGTGCACTGATGCCAATTTTTTATCACAAATATACTGTGCTTACACGTTTGCGTATTCTGAATCGATTGTTTTGAAATTTGCTTACTGTGTTATCAGAAAGAACGTTTAATATTTGATTTTTATTTTTAACTTTATCGCCACTTGAAGTCAAGAGAAGTTATTATCTGAAAACGTAAAAAAAAGAGTCTTCCACAAATATGATTTAAATTTTTGAAGTATTGATTTTCTATGGACCTATTCAGC
Organism: Holothuria leucospilota; assembly: GCA_029531755.1. Classification (NCBI taxonomy): domain Eukaryota; kingdom Metazoa; phylum Echinodermata; class Holothuroidea; order Aspidochirotida; family Holothuriidae; genus Holothuria; species Holothuria leucospilota. Next base: position 36,424,215 of record CM055971.1, read on the forward strand.
GTTTATACACTTACTCGTCACGTTGCTATAGCAGCTATTTGTTACTTCCTTGAAAAGCACCAAGCAGGGCCGTAGCGAGCGGGGGTGTGGGGGGTGTCACACTCCACAATATTTGGTCGCCCGTCGGCAAATGTTCGGTCTGTCGGCAAAAAGAGGAGAGGGAAAGGAAAAGAAGAGGAAAAGAGAAGAGGAGGAAAAGAAGAGAGAAGGTAAAAGAAAGGGAAAGGAAGGGAGGGAAAGGGAAGACGGAGAATGAAAAGAAAAAAAGAGAAAGAGAGAACGGGCCATTCTTATATCGGCTATTTCGATTTTCGGCTCTTCATCTAATTGGCCCATTCAAGTTGAAGGCCCGTCGGCAAATTGATTATGCATGACGGCCTTATACGGCCGTATCAACGGCCGTCGGTGTAATTGGACGAGTGACTGAGTCCGTCGGGAACTCGGGAAAAGAAAGGGAATTAACGGCTTCCGTGTGGGTGCACTATTTTGGGTCATATGACATTCTTGAAAAACCACTTTCTACACATTATTCCTCACTTTTATCATCACCATGGGGAGCAGCACCCGATTACCCATGGAGAGGGCATCCTTATAGCCCGTCTTCTAAACCCTACCCTTGACTTCAAACACATTTTGCAAACTTCTGAGGATCCGGTTACCCAAAAACATCCTGGGAAAAATAATGCGTGCCGCGCGTGTCTTCCCTTCACTGCAATCTCAGGCTTTTAACTTTTGAACACCGAAATGAAACAGATACAGAACCCATCTTCAGATCCTGGCGTTCAAAGCATATTTTGAACGCTTGTGTTAAGATTCTGAACACTTTTTTTTCTTTTTAAACGCCGGACGCCTATCCACTTATCGTATTTGAACACCTGACGCGTCTAGTGTACAAATGCTGAACACATAGTGTTCCAATTATGAACGACAGGTTCAGCTCTTGAAGTATAATGGCATGACGGGAGAAATGGCCTAAAACATTAGAATTAACCGGAATCTTTGCTTTGGATAATGCATTATGAACCAAAATATAAAAATCCTGCATGAGACTTAATTTTTTACCGAGAGATTATGCTAAAACCTCAGAGCTTCCGGGGGCGAAGGGGCCCTAAAGCCGGCCCAGTGTTTTAGCCAGCCCCTATTTGTGGGACAATGTCGCATAAACGGCAACAAATGTCGCACAAAAAAAATCTTACACGCAAATTCTACCCGGGAGTAAATTTTGAGGTTCCTAATCATGCAGGGCAGAAAAACACTCAAATATTGCACCATTTGCGATCTATGCACCTTACAAATTCCAAAAATTTCCAAAGGGGAGGGGGAAACCCCTCCTGCCCCCTCCCCTTAGACCCCTCCCCAGGCCACAGATCAGTAAACGTCGCATTGAGAAAACGCCCTAGCTAAAGCACTGGCGAACCTCTGGATCGCAACCGCTTAAAACTATAGCGGCTGACGAGAGGGATAGCCTAATACATTTAAATTAGTGGGAATCTTTGCATTTGGTGATGCATTATGAACAAAAATATATCCATCCTGAGGCTTCAGTTTTCACCAAGAGATATACTTAAACCTCAGAGCTTTCGGGGCTTCGCCCTCCGGAATCCACTAGGGGTCCTTAGACGGGCCCGATGTTTTAGCCAGCCCCTATTTGTTGGACAATGTCGCATAAACGGCGACAAATGTCGCACAAAAACAATCTGACACGCAAATTCTACACGGGCGTAAATTTTGAGGTTCCTCATTATATAGGGCAGAAATCCACTAAAATATTGCACCATTCGAGATCTAGGCACCTTACAAATTCCAAAACTTTCCAAAGGGGGAGGGGACACCCCTCCCCTTAGACCCCTTCCCCAGGCCACAGATAAGTAAATGTCGCATTGAGAAAACGTCCTAGCTAAAGAACTGGCGAACCTCTGGATCGCAACTGCTTAAAACTATAGCGGCTGACGAGAGGGATAGCCTAATACGTTTAAATTAGTGGGAATCTTTGCATTTGGTGATGCATTATGAACAAAAATATATCCATCCTGAGGCTTAAATTTTCACCAAGAGATATACTTAAACCTCAGAGCTTCCGGGGCTTCGCCCTCCGGAATCCACTAGGGGTCCTTAGACGGGTCCAGTGTTTTAGCCAGCCCTTATTTGTGCAACAATGTCGAATAAACGGCGACAAATGTCGCACAAGAAAAAAAATTTGACACGCAAATTCTACCCGGTTGTAAATTTTGAGGTTCCTCATTATATAGGGCAGAAATCCACTAAAATATTGCACCATTCGCAATCTAGACAGCTTACAAATTCCAAAACTTTTCAAAGGGGAGGGGGACACCCCCTTCCTTTAGACCCCTCCTAAGGCCACAGATCATTAAATTTCGCATTGAGAAAACGTCCTAGCTAAAGCACTGGCGGACCTCTGGATCCCATTTGCTTAACTATAGCGGCCTGACGAGAGGAATAGCCTAATACATTAAAATTAGTGGGGACCTAGTTTGTATTTGATGATGCATTATAAACCAAAATATATCCTTCCTGTGACTTAATTTTTCACCCAGAGATATACTTAAACCTCATAGCTTCCGGGGGCTGCGACCCCTGGACCCTACCAGGGGTCCTTAGGCGGGGCCCTGGACCCCACCCGCTAAAGCTCGTTTTCGCACTACGCACTTACTAGATCCGTTGGCAAAACATAATCTTCACCCCCCCCCCCCCAAAGATAACGCCTTCGCTACGCCCCTGGCACCAAGGTACTTTCATTGATTTCTCACTATTTCATTCATCTACCTGACAGGACTTGACCTTACTCAGAATTGTTTTACACTCAATGCTCGCTTTTTCCTTCCGTCAAATAAAAGGAGTGGCCATGGGTACGGCGGTTGTACCATCCGATGCATGCCCCAACATGGCTTACTTTGAGGGGCAGCTGTTTTTGCACTTACTGGTAATAATGAGAATACAAAATGATCATATATAGCCTACAGAACATAAATATATATTGTTGCAGAAGTGTCAGAATCTCGTCAAGAATTGGAAACGTTTAGTTACCCATCTGTGGCAGAGAAAATCAAATCCAATTTTCCCTTTAGTACCCTGACTCCCATAGTTACCTGCCTTATACCTGTTTTATCTATCCGACCATTCTAGGTCATTTCCTAAGTCCATTTCCTACTCCTAAGTTTTAGGAGCCATAACGATTTGCTCTGATAAAACTGATTTCGCAAATCCTTTCAACAGATTATTCCCTGCTTTATTCCCGGCAATGTACCCAAAGCGGCCAACGTGAAACTCACTTATCTAATGTACCTTTCGGTTATATCGTGTCACGGAACAGATGCTTTTTTTCCAAAAGTCCCCTGACACTCTGGCGAAGAGCCAGGGGCGAAAACCAAACAATACTCCCGAAGGAGTTCTGCTCCCCGAAGGAGTACCAACGTCCCCAAGGGACAAACTTTGACTTAACTGACACCACCTGACAGTGGTCCCGTTCTAGACTGGCTGAATAGAACAGGTCCCACCCTGGGAGCTCCGCCGTCGTGATCAGGGATACTCCTGTGCCAGGTAAGTATGTCGTTCTGGACAGCATAGCTTCTCGAAAGGCTTTCGTTTTGAGTTAGTTTGTGAGTTGTAAATTAGTTGTTGTAGTGCCAACCGAAACAATAATATTTCCGTATGGTTTTAAGAATAGTGTTATGGTACGATACGGTAGACAATTACAAGCATGGTTCCTTGCAAAAAGGACTGTGTTACGTTCTTAATAATTTCAAACTGAGATTTAAATGCTTCCGTAACATTTGTTAATAAAAATATTTTATCAGTGTGATTTTTTCTCTCCTTAGTAGTTAATAATCGCTTCCTTAACACAACACCTTGTCTTGAAGCATGGTAAGTAAAGTACCGTCTATCGCATGATTTGTATGGTGTTCTGTAACAAGCACTATACTAAGGCTCGTTTATCTAAAAGGATGATGTGATTTTCTTGCCTTTGATCTCAGTGTCTCATGCTAATGCTGTATTATCTGGAAGGAACCTTTTCACAAATAGAGCTACGAAAAGAGAGTTGTGTATACCGGGGACAGATACAAGAAAAAGGAGTGTTGCAATGAGTGCTGGAGGCAAAAGTTAAGAGCGAGACACCGGTGGGATTGGTTACTTGGAATAGCACAGGATGGTGACATTCTTAGGCTTAAAAGGAAAATGCAGTCATTCCAATTTGAATTACCCCTGTACCCTAAATTATAAATGGTTCTGTTTTATCGTTTTGTTACTGGAATGAAATGTTCAATGTTTGCAGAATTAATACTTAGTTTGCCTTATATATGAAATATTTTTGTTCGGACACATAAAAGATATTTGTAAAGAAAATGGGGTGAAATTTGTAAGATGCAGGCAACGTTTCCAAATATATTTGGGGTCGACTGATCATTTCCTTTATAAAGTCCAGACAATAAAAGGATGTAATAACATCTCAATGAAGTAAAACTCAGTGGCGCCGGTGCAGGGGGGGGGGCAAGAGGGAGAACGTGCCTCCCAATCGATTTTCAAAAATTTTCCCAAAATTTTTTAAAATAAACCACAAACTTGGCGTTAAAGCTAAAGATTTCTGTAGGGGTTAGGGTGAGGTGTGTTTCTGACTGAATGATAAATCTATTTTAATCATTTTTTATCACAAGTCGTCCTCAAAATATCCAAATTTTCACAAATTGTTCTCAAAGTACCAAAAATTTTGCGCGTTCAGCCTCATCGCATGGCTGTGTTACTATAAATACCGTCCCAAACATAGGGCTATTTGCATTATAAATAGTGAGCGTTCTACAATTACTGCGATTGTTCTTGTTCATGTGAGTCATTATGGAGGAGCACAGCATTGCAAGAATGTAAAGTAGAGACATACGTTATGAAAATTGGAACTTCATACGAATTACTAGACATGACTCGCCCTCTATTTGGCGCACGCATTTTGTTAGGAATTTATAGGTTCCCGGTGCTAAGTCTGCACGCAACTTTTGTAAAGGAAATGATTTTCAATGCAAAATTTCGGCTCACCCGGCCCGTACCTTATAACTATTATTGGGGCAATATTACATTACTTTGACCAAAACACTTTTCCAAAAAACGTACATGTCCGACTTCTACAGGGACCACGCATCAATAGAGAATCTTAGAGCAATCTAATATCATGAGTAGCATATACGGTAACATTCGTAGCATGTTTTTTGTCTTTACACAAATTTTTACGAGGGCCATGCCACAACCAAAATATCACTTAATATCAATTATATCTAAGCAATTAATTAATTGATAGATTTGCCAAAGAGACCACCATATTTTATCTAATCCACCTTACCTGACCAAGATTTGTTTAATTGAGAGAGGTTGCCACCCCTCCGCGTAGACAACTCGCCTTCCTTTACAGTCAACCAAAGGTAAAAATCCACTTGTTTCTGAAAGTTTTCATCAGTACGATCAGTACGAAAAATTTGCCAAAGATAGCACAATTTTGCATCTAAGCCATCCAAAATGAACAAAAATTTCTCAAAGGGAGGGGAATACCCCTTCCAACAGTTTGGTAAATGGTAGGAGGACCACAAAGTGTGGTATCAAAGAACTCACCCTTGTTTGCGAAAATGCTAGTTGTTGTGTACACTATTTGAGTACCTTCAATAAAATACCATGGAAGTGTATATGCGGGTAGAGCAAGCAAACATTCTCCCTCCCGTGGCGGTTTTTAACTGCTACATAAATACCAGAATAAAGCATACCAGAATAGAGCATTAAAATCTCTACCAATGGCATTGAAGTCGCACTGAACAGACCATAAAATAGTATTTTGTTTATCTCTTTTCAAAATAACGTAATTTGAACTATATTCACTTAGTCAATTTCTTCAAGATGCAGCGAGATTGATGGTGAAGATGGTGGGAGGGAGGGGGGTCATTGAGGATAATCAAGGTTATACGAGGTTTTGCAATAATTATACCATTCTTGTTCTTTGGGAAGTTATGATAAGAACACAAGGGTAAATGACGAAAGCGCGCGAAGGGGGCCGAAGAATAATTCTTTTACGAATTACATTTTGGTATTGTTTGCCTTCATTTTTACATAGCAATTACCTGTCAACAAATTTCACTGAATACATCCTATACACCTAAAAATTGCATTTTGCCCATTTGTTTTATAATAGCCAGTCCTATAGGCCATTCGATTTCTTTTATGGTGCATCAGATTTGGGGTTTGAAAGCTAGGATGGGCAATCGCGAAGGTTACACCGTGACGGGGTTTTGCAATAACAAGACACGCTTGTCCCTCTTTAGGTAATGATTGGACATTAAGCGCATGTAAAGGATGCGTGCGAAGCGAGCCGAAATAGTATTTTTAAGGTATTTTAGGCACGGCATCTACAGAAGGAGTCGGAGAGCGATCCGTTATCGCAACCATTATACAAAACAAAGTGTGATACTTGCAAGTGTTTACAGCAAACACGAAATCAAGGCGCACTGACTTCACGTTTTGAGTAAGTTAAAAACCGGCGCACACTGCACCGACCCTACTATAACCCTACTTTCACAAAACGACAGTGGAAATCAGTCGCGTGGCAGACGGGTCGGTTAAGTGACTGTGTGCGTAATTTTATCCTGGGAGGTGTTATTAGACTTCCCTGTTTTATTTGTTCTAGACTAGTCTAGACCGTCGATCTTGTTTGTGATCAAACAGTCTTGCTAGTGATCACATCGAAACTATTAAACTGTTTGATATTCGTAGTGGACGTTGGGAGTGGGAGTGACGTCTCAGCTAAAGGTGATCGGTCGTCTTGAAATATTGTTTGTGACGTCAGCCTTTTCTTGACATGTTCTGTAGTCGTAACTGTTGAACGGATACACCATACAAGTAGCTATGATGACATCGGTATACCTAGTAGGTATGCAGCTACATGCCGTCTCGTCTTGCTTACCGATTAGCTATACCACGCTTGTACGGTGTATCTGTTGAACAGTGACGCCTCAGAAACATGTCAAGAAAAGGCTGACGTCACAAACAATATTTCAAGACGACCGATCACCTTTAAGTGGTCCTGGTACTGTGCAGCTGTCATCGACCCAACTGCAACCCATTTTTTTTCTTTTTTAACTTGGCCGAGAAAGAAGCGTTTGAGAAATTGGACGACAGTTGCAGAGAGTCGATGTGCGCGCCCTTTCGTGTAATCGATGAACAGCAGATTAGATAGTTATTTAGAAAACCTCGTGTTTCGTGGTGAACATACAATCCTGGGGCCGATTTCACTAACACCTATTTTAGCGATCATCGCTAAGTCACTCGCTAATGAGAAACCATCGCTACTTGCGATAGCGATGAACGTTTGGTTTCACTAAAGCAATCGCAATTAGCGATGAGAAGAAATGAAATTTTTTTCAATGGACGAGAATGATCGCTAACTTCATGCGACCTTTGACCCTCAGCAGCAACCGAAGAAGCCCCAGACGACAACAAACATGCAGACAAGAACTGACCGAGGAGAACTTGACGAAGGGTAAAAAGGTAAGAAAGAACCAACAAATCGCAAGTTAACGAAATTGATATTATGCAAACATGTACACATTAAGATAGTAGGACCTAGATGCATTTTTTTGGAAAATACGGAACGGTGCAGGCGGCAAAAATGATTCCTTATGCTGCGATTATAACGTACCTCCACCACAGGCCCTCGTAATACATAGCCCTATACTAGGCTAGTATTATGGCTTATGCACTGTGTAATATATTATAGGGCCTAGGCCTAGTATTAGCGTATTTTCTAACGTACGTTTGTAGGTTAGGTTAGGTTAGGTTAGATGAGGTTTAATGTCCCAGTTTCCAACCAATTGGTTCAAGTCGAGACGACCACGGCATTTTTTCCAGTGTGTGGCTCACTGGCTTGTTTTCCCTATTCCATTTTTTATGCTGAGCACCAAGCACAAAGGCAGTAGGTTCCATTTTTAAAGTCTTTGGTATGACCCGGCCAGGATTTGAACCCTAGACCTTCCGGCTGCAAGTCGGATAACGTACGTTTGTAATACTGGCCTAGCCTAACAAGTAACATAGTAACACTAACAGTTGGAGCTTGTAGTGCATAAAATAAATACAGTATAAGTTAGACCTACCGTAAGACTACAATACCTGACAAATGTAAATGTAACAAACCCCCCACCCTCGTTCAGTGTTGACTCAAAATTAGTGGAGGTGGACTCGAGCACAACATTGAAGGGGGAGAGGGGTCTTTTGAAAAACTTGAGAGAGTGAAACTTGTTACAGCTTTTGCTAGTGTACATTTTTTGCAGAATTATAGGCTAGTGTAAAACCTAAGAAAACATGCTAGCCTGTAGATTTGTGGAATGGTAGTTTAATGTCTCTTGCTAATGTAGCCTTAATGTAATGCACAGCCATGACCAATTCAAGGGACTGGAAAAGAGAGTCTGAAGCCTTTTTTTCATGAGCCACGGGGCATTGCAGTCATGGTATCTATTCCCCATAAATAGTGATATATACAAAAACCATAAATAAGTCATAGTTCTCAGAAAACATTTCTTACCAAGACCCCTTACATTTCCCTAAAGAGAGCTTCCCAGTGCAGGGTATAGTATGGTGTGCAGTTACTCTGAAAAGGGTTCTAGACTATTCCTGGCCCTTGGGCAGGACATAGTAGTATATTCCTATATGCCACACACTTCCTAAACACACTCATTTCTGAGAAGTTAGTAGCAGGGAGGAGATAATACATTCATGTCCACTCATTGTCCAGTGACAAAGAAATGACAAATTCTGGCCAAACCTAGGGTCAGTCCCAGCCAACTCATTCCCAAGCCCATTTACGTATACATGTCTACTATGGGAAGTATTCAGGCTAGGTAGATGCTGGATATCTTAGGTACAGTATGCAATTATGACTTAACATGCCAACTTGATGGCCTATTTTTTCTTCCTTTTGCATTTACACATTGTATGTTACTATTCCAAGCTTAGTTATACAGTAGATCTATGCCAGTTTGACATGGCATAGTGTTTGAGGAATGAAATTTTATTGGGCCCAAAACTTTGCATGACTGTCAGATAGGCCCCAAAACAAACATGCACAGTATGGCACTGAGCTCACTCTGTCTCATCCAAACCAGCTAGGTTTCAGGCCAACTCAGTCCCAAGCTTACTCTCCTTTTACACCAACACTGACCAAAATCAACTCAGTTTGATAAATATCATAATAACATACAAGTGTTAAGCTGGTGCAATGTATTCTGATCAAACTTCTACTGTAGGATGAAAAGTAAAACTGATGGATCAGGAAACTCAGAATATACTTGGAAGTGTCAATATCTAGGCCTAGGCTATGGCTTGTGGAGTACCAGCATGTATACAGCATACCAGCCTGGTTGGATTTGACAGCAAAATTTTTATCTCAGGCTGACCTAACTCTCATGATGAAGGGAGTTTACCTCCCACAGAAAAGTCTGCAGTATCAACTTGGAGTTAAAATGGAAAAGGCCTAGAGGCAATTAATGATGTTTGAACCAGAAGTAGCCTGGAAGGCTTCCTATTTCCTAAACAACCCCAAGTATATGCATGAGCTGATGAAGCCAGTTGTCAGGCCTAAATGCACAATGGAAGTGATATAACTGCAGAACATTGCTCTATTTATAAATATTGGTTTTTGGACTTTGAAAATCAAAGTGTGCATGTGGATTTAGTGTGGACTATTGTGTAGTAGAGGCTAAGGTATGGGGCATACAGTAACACCAGAGGCTACCATTGTGACCTAACCAGGCTATGGTAAAGGATACTTTGGCACACTGTAGCACTTAAGACTATGGGTGTAGCCCTGGGACATAGACTACTACTTTCCATGACAGTAGAGGTTGTATGTATGATATTGCCTGTATGGTAGAGTTTGGACTTTTATGGTAACTACATGGAGTTTAAAGAATTGATATTCCAGTAGCAATGTAAGGGGATCCTAAATAACATGGAAAAATTTTTCATCACCTGCTCTTTAACCCCACACCAATAGTTTGTTCATAACTCAAGATATTCCTGTCAGAAGATAGATTAAGCTTGTCAAGAAAAGACTGGCTTTTGCTTCAAGGTTTCAAAGTGTTATGTAATACTGACAGATTGGTTCTAAATCTTTTGTTGCACATACTGTAAATGTGAAGTGTGTGAGACATATTAGTAACATTCATTGCAGATTAGGTGAAACATTTGTGAGAATAAGGTTTATAACACAAAGTAACTACATGTGTGAAGATTATAAAGAAATACAAAAGATGTTCAATGAGTTTGCCTGTATGATGTCACAGATTCCTTGATTGCATGCAATTTACTGATGTGAATATTTGCTTGGAATATTTATATATAACTTCCAAATGCAGCAGGCTATTGAGACAGGGTTCACACTAATAGAGAGAGGGAAAATCCTTGTTTTTAGGAAAGTCCCACTTTTTGTTCTGCGAATACCCTTTTAATTGGCTGGTAAGTCAGTGGTACACAAGGAGAATTTTGGAACCTGCAGGGTTGTGACTCTGCTTACTACCTTCTCCAGCTCATAGTCCCCTTTCACTGAATAGAGTTGGGACCCCTCTCCCACATTCCACATGTCTGTAAAACATGAATGAATAGAAAAACATATTCAAGTGAAGGATACAAATAAGTGTATCATGGTGTGTACCATGTGAATCCAGAGTTTGACCCCCCAGAAAGGGGGTGCTGACTTTGTGATCATGAAATCTTAAGTCTGCTTGCCACAAATGTGTGAAACTTGATGGGGGTTCTTTTTCACTGGCATCACAAGAAAGGATGCACATCACTTGTCATTTGATGAACAGTGATTTATTTCTTGTTCTATTTACAGTATGCCCGAGTAGAGATGCTAAGACGTGCTGGTCATCTGGACAAAGCAGGGAATATTCTTAGTGACCAACTACATGTTCTTGGCAGTTGTGCTGTGAGCTACTGCTGCACCTTCATCCTTGAAAGACTGACAAGGGAATGGATGCATCATGGATCTCCTGGATTTCTGCAGATGTTGGTGGGGGGGGGGGGGGGGGGTGGTGCTGAAGAGAGCCAGTCAGGGTACTGATTCACTGACCATGCACTCAGTATATAGCAATGAACATTACCTCATTGCAGGACACATTTCTCAAAGTTAAATTTAATTTTCAAACCACTGAACTGTTTTTGCTTTTCAAACCATTGAACTGTTTTTCATTTAGTGACTGTAATTTAGTACATAATGACAAGAGGGGGGGGGGTATGGGTTTGGGGTTTCATCCTAATTGTTTGTTCTTTCAACAAGACAATGGCTAGCAGGTTGAACTCTTAGTTACAGGTAACTTACTGGTGACCTGTGGTGGTTGCTGATAACCTGACAGGACTAATATCATCCACTCCTTTTCTTTGTAAAAATATGGAAAATACATAGTTGATTTTGGTAAAATCGTTTTTCTTTCTTTTTTGCGTGGTACAATTATTGTGCAACTTTTCGTTACTGGTGAGATCATAAAGAAAGGTCAATTACAGCAGTGTATAAGGCTATCACAAAGATGGAAGTAATACAGAATGCATCGCAGTTCGATCATCGTTTATCAACCAGGATCTGATTCTACACTTGAATGCCTGCCCAGGTTGAGTCAAGATTGTGTTGGAAAGGAGTGGAGCTTTGCACTGTAAACGTGCAGTAGATGCTGTAAATGATTTATCGATGGATTTGTTCCACTTGGTTATTAGAACGAAGGACAAGTTTATGACAACAGAAAGGACAAGACTAAAAGAAGGGTTTCTGTATGCCTACCTGAATCTTCTTTGCACCATCCCCTGAATTTGGCCCCTGGACCCCATGCCCTCAAAAGAAGGGGGAACTGCGCTTTGTTGATTTACAGCACCATTAGCATGCTCTAACTGAAGTCAAAACTACAAAAGCCTGTGTTGGTCCCCTCACCTTTGTACTTCAGACAGATCAACACCTATGGAAATGGAAGTGAATAATCAGGCGTGTAGCCAGGATTTGGTAAAAGGTAGGGGTTCAGGTTGCAATGACCCAAAAATGCTAGATTTGAGTGCAAAGCACTGTCCATGAGGGTTCATGCGCCAGGTGCATCTCCTAAAGGCTCCTGTGAGTTCTAGACAGTGCCTCAGTCAGGCCAGGGAGTAAATACTTGGAAGCCCTGGCATAGCCTGAGAAAGCTGTTCTAACATGGGGGCGAGGGAGGGGTAAGGGGGCTGAATGTTAGTTCGGAACGCCATGCTAGGGGAGGAATGTAAGGGGCATAAGACAGAAAAATTTTTCAATATTTGAGGGTCTTTTGATGCCATTTGTTGCAAAGTATTGTGGAAATTTTAAGGAAAAGTTCTAAAAATTCTCACATTTGTTTACAGAGGGAAAAAAGGTTTTAGTCCTTGAATGATGTAGGGGTTAGGGGAGGGGCCTAAGGATACTTCTTGACGGGGGCCTTAGCCTCCCCGCTTCCTACGCCTATGAGCCCTTGGATATTCTAAAGGATATGTGTACTAAAATGAGACCTAACTTTCTTCTGAATTGATTGAAAGAACACTTTAATACCACAAAAATCGCAAATTAACCTCAAACTGACAAACAAGAGAGAGATTTGATGATGCATGAACTTAGTGGGGGGAAGGGTAATGATGGAACTAGTTGCTCCTATGGGAGTTTTAAATGATACACACGTAATGAGAGAACAATAGTTTAAGGTGAAGCCCCCCCCCCCGAAAAAAAAAATGTATTTTACAATACCCACTTTACAAAAAAAACCTTTGTCAGTTTGTCTTAAATACTTAGGTAGCATGTTTGTAGCCAGACAAGGTACTGGAGGGGCGAACTACCTAACGGAGGGGGAGGCGAAATATTTATGGGGGTGGGCAAAATATGCAAAAATGCATTCTGCAGCCATTGGTAATTTTAATTTTTAAAGGCCACCACCCCCTGCCCCCACCAGCTACCGGCCTGTTAGGTAGTGTGCCATAGGTAATCACAGGCATTTTAGTGTGAAAGCAATTTTTTCGGAGACATCGACACAGTTTGCTATAGTTGCCACAAGTTTTCACTGAAGAGGTTTACACACAAAAATGTGTGCATATAAAAATTACTATTGGCAAATTCTGTCGCATGAAAACGAAAGCAAGAAAATGTGTGTCATCTTGTGTTAAACCTGTGTTCTGTGTATTAAAAACACACTGTCTGGTTTGCTACGTGTTTTCACCAATGAACACCTTTGATTTTGATTTTTCTTTATATTGCATGCACAGTTACGCGTGGTTTCAGTAACAGGTTGATTCAAGATTTTTTGTACGGGTAATTATCTGGTTACCTTTTCTTTTTATTATAATGCATTTCGGCCATATTTCTGCGAGACATCAAGTTGTATCATAACCCACCCACCCGTCTTGGTAGGGGACAAATTCCATCCCTTATGAGACACATAGCCACGGACAGGGCACCCCCTTCCCCATGGAATACAATTGTAGGGTATAAAGATGAAAAGTATTGCATGCACCCACTGGCTCATTATAGACGTGAAATAAACCCAAAACTTTTAAAGGGCATGGTCTCCTGCCCAGAACGTACATCAGGCGCGGATTCAAGGGGGGGGGGCTTTCCTCGGCTCAGCCCCCCCCCTTTTTTTCGCCACATCAACAATAACACTTATGCGAAAATTAGCATAATGTTATTCTAGGAGAATATTCGAAGGGGCTTTCAGCCCCCCCTTTCTTTCGAAATGTCTGGATCCGCGCCTGTACAGTGTTAATGTGGCTGCAGGGGTAAGAGAAATGCCAATCGGCCGGTGCAATACTGGGGGGAACTCTGGGCTAATATGCAAAGTACCAAAAACATTTCCAGCCAAGTATCATTGCAGGCTTGCAGAAGAGTATTTAGGCCGAACAAATTGACCACAAAAGTTTAATTCAAGTTTACTCAGATAACCAAATAGTTCTCGTCTTCTCCGAATTTTAATTCCAGTGCCCCATAATTCTGGGCTCGTGTCGATTCTGCGCCTCCCCTTCAGAACCAGTAGCCCCATTAGTTTGCGGAACAACTCTGGGTCCGGCCCGGTTTTAATGTTTGACGATTTGTCACATCACGCACAGTGTTTAAGCTCTTTTTCGTGCTAATTAGGTGATATCACTGAGGCTTTCAGGCGGCAGACCACCCCAAGTTAGTACTCTAATTATCGGGATGAAAATCAAGGCATCTGGTAGCCACGACTCAAGAAAATCCACGATCCAATGGTACCACCAAGAGGGGCTGGGTGGGTGGGGCATTTGTCTTTCAGTCAATGCTTCCCTACCCACTCCGCTCCTGTGCAAAGTTGTACAGAAGCACTACTCACTCACCTTTTTGCACCACTCCTCAAAATTTCTGCCTTTTCCCACAGGTGCCCTCAATTTTGGAACTGGTGGCGGCACCATTTCTACACCCCCCCCCCTAGTTACGCCACTGGTGTCTCCATTGTTTACTCTGGCTATGGGCTTGTTCACAGTATCGCCGCCCTTAATTTTTGGGTCAACTTGATGAGGTCGGCTCGATTATTTGGCGTATACTTGAAAGATAGGGTCAAACAAGATGCAAAGAGAATATGATGAAATCGCGTGATATAATGTCATCTGCAATTAGCGATGTATTTGGTGTCTTTGCGGCTACTAAACCCTCATCGCTATAACTCATCGCTAACGACACAACTTAGCGATGAGAAATTGATCGCTAAAGTTTAGTGAAATCGATCGCAAAAATTGATCGCTAAATTGCGATGGATTTATAGTTTAGCGATGGATATCGGCGTTAGCGATGATCGCTAAACGTTAGTGAAATCGGCCCCAGGTGTGACCCGACGCAACTGGCCACGAATACCTACTACTCATCCCTGCAAAGCAGTCAGGTTGGAATGCATCACATTCCCTTAGGCTTTAAGTGCGCAGTGCTGGACCAGTGAGTTGTTACGAACAACATCACTGGTCGGACACAGTGTTTACTTCATGGTAGACAATTATATGTCATACGTAACAGTACTTCTATTTACGTGACAGCCCGAATTTCTTAAAAGACAATGACTTCCCGAATAGTGTAATAGAGATCACTTACTGACTCAGAACCCTTAATTTGTGGTTAGCTTTGCCACTATGGTTAAAAATTTTCCTACACACAGAAGACTTTCCCAGTACGACTAAATATATGGGAGCAATTAGATCTCTGATTAAGTGATCATTAAGTCTACGGACGTTTCTGTAGCTACAAATAAAAGACTTTTTTTTGTGAATAAATAGATAATTGCAAAGAAGTGGCAGTTGTTTAACTTGTTTTTCCAACGGACTGCAAAACTTTTCCCGGCAGACGGCGCGTTGATTAGTGATGCCTATTGACAAAAGAGGAAACTAAAGCGCGGGGAGCGCAGAAATTTGTGAAAATTTCAGAATGGTTGGTGAAAACAAATACAATACTTTCATAGGTCAGTTTACAAGAAATAACGCCCAACTCCCTTCAACAACTTAAAGATCATTCGTATTTTTGTATCACTGAAAATAGTTTTGTTGGAAATCCCTTTGGGGCACAATCAGGGAGTTGACACTTTAGAGGCAACTCTCTGGTAAAAAACATTTTTTCGAAAAGACTGGCAGAATTTTCACATTTGAAAAGAAAGAGGACGGACCCCTGAATCCCCCACCCGTATCCGCCTTTGAATTAGTGGGGGAAATGTCTACATTTGCTGTTTATTTAAAGTATTTGCAACACGGTGTGTGAGCCGCATGTGCTAGTTACTCGTTCCCTTAATAAAGGGTCAATTGCGTGTAATTGTGATAGTCTGAAACATATATCTTAAAAAGCAAAAGTGGGAGATAAATTTTGCTTCACGTCTGCTACTCTGTTTACTTACGGTTCAGTTGCTTACTAGGAAGGAGGTCCAACCCGGTAACTTCCCAGAGGAGCGTACCATGCCACTTTCCCAAAATTATTAAATAACTAGTGTTTCTACACAGTCGTAAGTTCAAAGCTTTGTCAAATATTGCTCCATTTCATCTTAGAGATCTTAGATAAACAAATTCACCCACAGAGCCGCGAAGTCTCTCCCATTTGACTTCCTACAGGACGCACCTCTGCAGGTATGACAATTATCTCAGGAACGTATAAAAGCAGAATTATAATATTCAAGAAAGACTGTAACATTTAGAATGGGAATACATGAATTTACGACACACCAATTTTCATTATTTTAGTCAAATATTACGTGTTTTGAAGAAACCACCTGTTTATGATTTGAAGAGAAATTAATTTGAACTTAACACTTTTTTAGTTGTAAGTGTTTTTAGTGGCAACACGTTAGGGGAATTGTTAATTTCCCATTGTGCCAATATCTTGGTGAAGAAACTTTCCATATTAATCTTGGAAACGTGTAAACACAGCTCCGTAGATTTATCAAGTGGAAATAACACTTATTTCAGTATTAAAAGAATGTCATTCTAGGTAACAGTTTAAGATACGTTTGTTCCAATTAAGCAGTCCCCCAAGCTAGCTATTATGCCACAAACGTACCAAATTAGTAATGTCCACATACCTTTACGGATGACAAGGATTCCTTTACTTTTCTTTTGTCAGTTAAACAGAGTGACAACAAAAGTAAGGATACCTCTTCAGCATCTAATAGAAAGGGCTTCTGTTTTATCCGTAGTTTCACTCGACGTCAACTGCGCTGTACCTTCTGATTGATCTTCTACAAGGCTGTCATTACAAGTAGAGCTGTCTTTATTGAACATTCAGGCATCACTTAGCTTTTACGATGAAGCAGTCTTGTCGGGATTTCCTAAAGAATTCAAGTTTACTGTTTCTTCGGATCACGATTACCTATGGACTGGTGAGTATAATTTTTTTAAAAGAAAACTGGTACGTTTATTCTATCGTCTCATGCTGTGAAGAAAACGGTTTAAATTTTAAAAAGTCGAGAAGGTTTCTCGAATTATTTTATCATCCTTTGTACATAAGTAGCAATACCTTTACGGTTGAGTAAAAATCGATTAAAACGGAAATGCCTTTCCCATCTAAATGATAAATGTATTCTTTCAAAGCTTTGTCGAGGGCATTTGATTTCTTCTTCTTCGTCAGAGTTAAAAAAGAAGTTTGAAGGAAATTAAGAAACTTTTAAGCCCCAGAGAAACTGGTGCCGTAAAACTTCATCTCACTCACTCGTTTTAAGCACTAGAGTCATTGGCAAGATGGTAAATACACAACTTACACAGGCGTAAATTTTGAAAAGATAAATCTTAAACGTTGTAGTCACGTTAAACAGGACAAACTTTCAGACACACGGAACAGCAAATGAAGGCAAGAAAGGGTTTCTCACTCACGTTTCATTAAAAAAAAATATTTTATAGAAAACAAAGACTATTATCAAAACTACTCTACTAAACGGAAAGAGACATAAAAGGCGCTCAAGTCAGCTGATAGTAAAAACAGTGTACAGAATTTTAGAAAGATAACCAAAAACCTGAAAATACTTTGACGAGTTTCATATAAGTACTTAAAAATATTCTGCTGATATCCGCCAGCACTCAAATAAAGTAATAATAAAGTGAGAAGTTACGACAGATGTAAAATTACCCAGCGATAAACCCACAGTCTTACACTGTACTGTAAAACATTTTACAGCCTTTCTTATGTGTATTCTTTCGATGTACACCTCAAAAGCTGAATGCCTCATTTTTGTCAGCATGCACTGATGGAATAAAGCACAGTATGGCTGTATATTTTCGGCACCTGTAAGCACTAGTCTACTCATTAAAATAGACACATTATGCTGTAATTGAGTAGGAAAATTGGTAAGGAAACTTTCACTAGAAGTAAGGCATCGACCAGTCCTTGTTGCCTCTCGCTTACAAAAAAATGCCCCACTGCATGATGTGTAATTGGTACTTTCAGTTCATAAACTTTAAACGTTATTTCGGAAAGCCATGCACTATTTTGTAAAATGATTTTCAGTAACAACATGTTGTTTAGTGCATGTACCAAGCACAACTGACGTCTCCTTTATGGGTCTGTTCTAACATATTATCAAAGTCTTCGACCAAGCATTATTGATTTAACTTACGGAAGGAGCTTTTTAACGTGATGATTCCATCTATTTTAACCGCATTTTCAGTAGTCATGGTGCAATGTTATTCGTAGTTTACACTACAACAATGGTATCGAAACACCAACTTATGTAACAAACTTATAAAGTGAAAGATGATAATTCCCAAACAATTGACACAAAACACCCATGTATAAATAATTATGAACACTTGTGGAATTTTGTTTTGTGAGATTAGAGAGTCAAGAAAAATAATAAATGAACAGATAATGTGCCTACTGATGGTGCTAGTAGATAATATTTGACAATAGCTATAAAGACATACCACACATGAGACAGCAAACTTCCCCTCAACTCGAAAAATAAAGCGAAGAACGTCACAAAGCACTTATAGTTTAGTCTCCAACAATGTCAGTCTTAAACAGCTACAATAGGAATCACACCAGAAGTTAAATGTATTTGTCTAAAACGGAAAGGTGTCGTGAGGAATAAGATGTATGAACAAACAAATCGTTAGTGGATTTATGCAGGCATACTGAGACTTCGGTTAGTTATGGTAATACGGGATAAACTATCGTCATTCCTTTAACAAGCGTATTTTTACTCTCATCACGATATTACTACGTCGAATGTGCTTAGCTTTATTAATGATTTTAGAACAAGACATAACGGCATTACATATCAAAGCTCTGATAGCTTAAATGGACTATGGGTAATTTTTTTTTCGCCAAAAACTATTTTCCTATATATATGGAACTACAATAAAACCTAGAAATGTTACTGTGGTAGCAAGAGATTAGGTGCCTCCTTCTTACCAGGGGGGTGTTACGGCTCCTTGCACTCACCAACTCCCTTTAGTGTTGAGAAAAAGTAGTGCTCAGAAACTTTTTCTCATCTACCTACCTCAATGCGGTTTACAAAATCAAGGTATATGTCGGGTTTTGATCCACACATTTCGTTCCAAGGCTGTGACCTACTATGATTGAGATTCTAAATTAAACTAGCTTTCATAAACGTATTCAATGTACGGCGATGGTAAAGAATAGCAACCCCCTCGCCTTCTGTGCGAATTTCACTTGAAACCATCATGAAGTTTGCGAATAATAAATCATGATTGAAATGATATTTTCTTCGGCGATTTTAAGTCTTTTTTCGTTCAGCACTCAGTACGAAGGTTGTCCCTGAATCCAGCTCAAATTAAATTTAAGAGACGCGCTTCATCAAGGCCCAAAGCCACAATAGCACATTTTTTCGTATGCTACATACTATATAAAGTCAAGCTAATTTTATTTGTTTTTCATAACATGATTTTCATCTTAGGCAAGACGCAGAAGCTTAAGTTGTTGACTCAGTTTTTTTTTTCGAAATAGGTTATGTATTTTTACTGGTTTGAAATTCTTGAAAAAGGAAGGACGTATATGCACCCTTCAAAGTTATAGTAATGGTAAGGAAAATTGGCTCATGCTTAGCACTTTATTGTCAACCAAAACAGGCAGCATACTATCAATGACAAAATGAGTGAACATCTTAGCAATTCGTTTGCGAAAAAGTTAGAACTTGAAGGTTAACAACAGCCTGATAGTATGAAACAAGTTAAAAAATAATCATGTAGTTGTCACTTACTTGAATATATGAAAAGAAATACAGGCGAGATTACAAATGAAAACAACTTTATACCACCTGTATTTTATTCGAAAGTTTGCATTAAGCGACTTGTCCTAAAATACTAATGGCATCAGTCCGTATCATAGGACATTGGTTTGTAAAACGTTGTTAGCTTTTAAGCTTCGAAAGCAGAACATCACTTAACATCGCAAATAACCTTTTTGCAGGTAACAAACATTTTCATCATTCTGTAACTATAGTGAAACAATGTTATGTGCTTGAGTTACGAAGAGTTACGTGTGATACGCCGTGTTTGACTCAAACCATAAATGTATATGTCATTTAATTTATGAATCTTGGGCATAAACATCTAAACATTTCATTTGAAATTTTACATTAATCTATCTCTAAGTCAAGTACTATTTAAGACATAGTCTTGCTCCCGTTTTGTTTAAATTGTATATGATTTAGTACATTATTCCCAGTCTTGATACTGATAACTCTCATTTCTAGTCATTTTATGCAAAATTAGACTGCTTAACTCAGTCGGGCAAAAACTTGTGCAGTTAAATTAGGTCTGGAGTTGGGCAAAAATCACCACCCTCCCTGAGAAAAACAGTCCCGTAGGGCCATGCTGCTTAATATTCACATCGTTTTGATCAATGTTTTGCTCCTGATTGAAATATCTAGCCTGGCCAAAAAGTTGAATAGGAACTTAACTGTTTACCAAAGAAAATATTATCAATTCTTTATACTTCTTCACTTATTGCTCTCATACCAGTTTAAGATATTGCAAAACCTTATTAGTATTTCGTTTTTAAAATTATATTCTTTCTTAACATGTACAGGCTGATCCCAACAACATGAATTTTGCTAGTGAAGCTGCAGGTAAAAGTTACCTTTTTGCACGATTTTAAACGATGTGATAATAAAATTTCAGTAACTTTAATGATTTTTAATAGTAAATTTCGACGCGATGCGTAAATTCTCAATTTTGAACCGATTAATAGCATGATTTCCCATAGGCGAAAGAGGCGGGGTGGGGGTTTATTGCTCAAAAAGTAAAAAAGGTGGCAACGAATTATGGTTCCACCCCCCGCTAATTCAGAATGAAAACCTGTCATTCGTTTCCT
This sequence comes from Holothuria leucospilota, assembly GCA_029531755.1. Lineage (NCBI taxonomy): Eukaryota > Metazoa > Echinodermata > Holothuroidea > Aspidochirotida > Holothuriidae > Holothuria > Holothuria leucospilota. Next base: position 36,445,045 of record CM055971.1, read on the forward strand.
TTGAAAAAAAATCAAGCAATCAAGCTTTATTCCTATGTTATAAACATCGTATAAATTGAAGCTTTTCCATCTCGACAATACTTTAAAATTGAAAAAAAAAACTTTTTGTAGGATCTTCGTATTTCTTCTACCAACCACCACAATATCCAAGAGATTGTCAAGAAGTATACAATCAATGTTCTGCTACAAACTCCAGTGGTGTTTATCTGATAAAGCCAGATGGTTATCCTGATGCTTTTGAGGTCTACTGTGATAACATCATAGATGGTGGTGGATGGACGGTAAGTTAGCCATTAGTCAGATTCATTATTTATGCATTATATTCAAATGTTAGAAAAAATACTCTCTTGATAACCTGTATTACTCAAATGAACTTAACTAGGCTATGCATTTAGCTCTCTTGCTTTCAAAGTCTCTTGCAAATAAAAAAAAATTCGGAGAGATCATACTTGCAATCTTTTCAATGGACAATATTATCGTAAGTTTCCTAACATAAAAATTCTTTCATAAAAAACAAATGTATAAAAATGCATAAACTTAGTTGATCTCCTCGCTATAAAACTCAATTTGTCAACATAATCTTTAATACTCATCTGTGATATTAATTTGATTTCATTTGTCAAGATGATGTCTGATGTGACTAATCAATGTGGTTGTAACTGAAATTTAGTTTATGAATCAAACATTGTCATACCAAAGGTTTTCCATCGACGAACTGAGGGGGCTATTGATTTCCATCGAACCTGGCGAGAATACGAGGGTGGATTTGGATTTTTAAACAACGAACTGTGGATGGGACTAAAAAGGCTATCCTTCTTGACAAATCAAAAAGAGTATGAAATTCGTATCGACATGGAGAATTCTGTTGGATCGTCGTTCTACATTCAGTATAACGACTTTCGCATTAGTGATGATATGAGTGGCTACAGATTAACTGATCTTGGCCACTTCAGTGGAACTGCAGGTAAGTTTCAACTGAATAAAGGGCCCTGGAGTTTTCGTATTTCTTTGGATAAGACACATGCTATTGTGCACTGATTGTCGTTTGTACTTTCTCAAAAAATACGACTGCACATTTTGTTCTTTTCCCTCTGAAGTATCCTGTTAAATACCAGTATCGGATATTATTTCATTTTAGATGCTTTCATCTTGTCCTGCCCCTCTAATATGGACTACGGTAATTGCACCTGTCAAGCAACTTGCGAGGATCCCGAAATTTCGACCGGATGCCAGACTACATGTGGTGACGGAGAGATGTGCATTTGTAGGGAGGGATTTCTGAAGAAAGGTGACCAATGTGTTCCTCCAGAAGAATGTAGTTGCTTTATTGAAGGACAGGGAGTCGTTCCGGTAAATTTAAAATAAAGCTCTCCTTTCATTTTTTCCTTGTGTAATTCTTTACTTCAGTTTTCATAAACACGAATTATTGGCCTTCATGTTTCGAGTATGCATGCTTGATAATTAACGTTAAAGTTTCTCTTTTCGCAATATCTTCTACAAACTTGATCAAACAAAATAAACCAAATAGAGACCGTTTTCAACCCTAATAGCTTTCATTTAGATGCTAAACTAAAGCAAAAGGCGCTGCTTTATTTTGTAGCTTATTACATTGATCTGTTTTCTGTACACAGAGTGGTCAGACACACGTGAATGGTGATTGTACCATTCGTTGTCAATGCCATTCGAACATACTCACGTGTGACAATAACTACAGATGTAGCTCTGATGCAACATGTGAAGAAAGAGACGGTGTACGTCAGTGTTACTGCAATGATGGATATACAGGAGACGGTCAGAACTGTGACGTAATAGCTACTGACTGTGCTGACATATATAATGCTGGCATTACTGATGGTGGTGTCTACACTATAAAACCGACTGACTGGCCTGGATCTCCATTTGAAGTGTACTGTAACATGGCCGATGGAGGAGGATGGACGGTAAGAATCAATCGATTTTTTTCTTAATTTCTTAACTAAGCAGGCTCATTGAAAGAGTTACGATTCCAAGTCCATTGTTCTACTTGGTCTAGACTTACGTGCGATGGTCATGACTCAACAATCGGTTGTTAATGCAAAAGAAAAAAAAGTTTATACTACCACGAACGCATAGCCAATGTCTTTTTCTACATTTAATGTTGCAAATTGCCTTGTGAGCCATATTGACAAACTTTCAATAATAAGTTTTATAAATTCTAAGCCTTCAAATTGTATGCTATACAAGGTAACCTTCACAAGAAACCTCAAATTTATTTGCACCACGTTCTGGATGATTCGACGACAGTCTATGGATTTTACTCTTTTACATCCTTTCCTGGAATGAAACTATGTCTAGCAAATTATTTTTCCTTGAAAAAAATCCTTTGTGAAGTTTTTACTGAATGTATGTCAGTCAAGTTGAAAATTTCATCAGTGTTTTCAAAAATTATTTATGGAAATATTATAATTTATCAAAGGTGTTTCAGCGTCGAGTCAACGGTTCTCAAGACTTTTACCTTGGATGGGACATGTACAAAGACGGATTCGGCTCACCAAACCACGAACTTTGGCTTGGAAATGACAAACTATATTACATGACTAACAACAAGAACTACAAACTAAGAATCGATATGGTAGACAGGGATGGGTCTCCATACTACGCCACTTACGGTCATTTTCGTATCAGTAACGAAAATGATGGATATAAATTAGTTGGCCTCAGCGACTTCAGTGGAACTGCAGGTGTGTATCAATTGAGTATTGAGATAAATGTCTTGTTCTTATATTTCGTGAGATAAGAAGAATATAGCTTGGACAAAACCAATAACGGGCGTAATGTTTGAACACAAATTAAGCAATTCAATTAGTGTTTTTCGTGCATTAAACCATGGCGGTTACACCTCATGAAGTAATTTTTTTGCGTTTTTAACCAGTATATATGACAAAAGCATTTTAATAGTTAAAGCCGATTCATATTTCAGTGTAAGGCTATGAAGGAAGGAAATCTGAGCACTGTTCAACTCTGTCTTATTGCCCTGGTTAGTCAGAAGGGGAAAGATTATGATCATATGTGGATATTATTTTTTATAGCGGGTGAACATTTTGAAGTACGTACCGTCACTGAACAGGCTCGCAAGTATTTAAAGAATATAAGTCACCAATAAAAGGACTGTTGTTTACTTGATTTCTTTCCTTTATCGACAGTAAGAATGGAAATCTTAGAACTGTGGTAGCATATCTAACAAAGGTGTCAATATGTGTCATTTACTCGTTCAACTTTTTACATAAACCTTCTGCTAAAAGAATTTTTTCTTCTGTAGTTTATTATAGAGTGCTTGATATAATGGACTCCAAGTAAAAGAGGCATATAGGCACCTTTTCAAAATAATTTATGATGTTAACACAAATATCAATGAAACTGTACCAAGGGTAAGAGATCTTTCGTGAACAGTTTAGAAAGCTGCTTTTCAAAGTTCTCATCTCCTGTGATCGCAATGGGTGCCAAAGACAGACACACCCTTTTTTACCTGAACATGATGTACATATAGGCTGCGAATTTTAAACATAGGTAAGTCTGAACCAGACTGCCGCCATCAGAAACATGGACGGTTCTAAGAAATGTCAAAACCGCAATCATGGCTATAGTGTGACGTCTGACCACTGCCACGTGTACCACGTATTTTAAATTACCATAATTCAGGCAGGGTACTTTCGAACTGGTTTCCCATTTTTAAAGCGAATGTGAATATCTTTCGAAAATAGATATGATTAAATCAAAGTTATGAACGTCTTATTGAATTAACTGAATTGTGGGGAGAAATGTTTGATAGATCACAAAACGAAAATACTTTCAAAATTAAAGGCCTAACTCAATGAAGGATGAATAGTTAAAATCAACCATGTCTTTATTTGTGTCTATTTCTCCTTCCAGAAATTGGCACATATAACTATGCAATTATCAATTCAAAAGTTAAGTTAAAAACGTTTATTTGCTATAATGTGTTTATCTATAGTAGTAATCAAGATAATATTTGTATACTTTTTACTTTGCACAATATTCCACAGATCAAGACTCTTTGGCTTGGCACATCAATAAAGCATTCAGTACACACGACAGAGACAACGACGGATGGGATGCATACAACTGTGCTGAAAGACACAGAGGCGCCTGGTGGTTTGGACAAGGTTATACTTATACTAATAGTAATTGTAGGACAAGTGAGATTTATTGCAACGATTGGTCACTTGGAGGGGACACTTGTGGAGATTGCAGTCTTTCAGATCTCAACGGTGACTACCACAGCTCAACCCGTGGCACCGACATACACTGGGAAAGTATCCCCGGATACAACTGTAACATTGCCTACACAGAAATGAAAATAAAACCGGTTTAATCTTGAGCAACCAAAGTACTACTAAGACTTAAAAAACATGTCGATTCTAAATAATGGAATCCCCATAGTATAAGTTAACAATCGAAGGCAAACTGTACACTATATCTTTTGCCTTATTTGAACATAAGAAAGCAACTATCTGTTTGGATTTTTCTACATTTATCTGTCTCACACCAAATCAGGTTAATAACTTGCAGGATGTCTAAATGAATATAAGACCATGTATCTACTACAAGTGGATTAAAAGCAAAGTATTGTTTCTCAGTGTGATTGGTCAAAAACCCACTCTAAAAAACGTGTTTAGGAATTAAACACAATTTTTGCTTTCACTTTGGACACATGTTTAATTCCTAAACACACATGTTTAATTCCTAAACACACATGTTTAATTCCTAAACATTATGTGTTCTATTCCTAAACATTATGTGTTTAATTCCTAAACGTGTTTTGAGTGTAAACGTGTTTCCAAAGTGGGGCAAAAAATGTTTAATTCCTAAACACTGTTTTTACAATGCCCTTATTTTTCTTAATGGAGGTCTCCTGATTTTTTTTTTTAACTTATTCGTTCTTATTAACCTTAATCCATTCATTTGTCCAAAGACTTCGACTAAGTCAGCTTTTCTGATACAATACTAACAAATACTGTAAAAAAGACGGTCCGCTACTTTGCCTATGAAAGAACAGCTATGATTATCATCTACTAAAATAGAGACCATTGACGGGTATTGCAGAGAGCTAGAGCAGTAACTCGAATATTGTTTACCTCAAAATATTCGAGATGATCAACGTCCAAGAAAATTAAACAATTTATTCATTAATGTCATAACTTTAGTAGTGAAAGATTTCCATGGCCTCTACATACTGTAACACATATTGAAGATTTTGTGGATTCCTGCAGATGGCGAACCTTCGCTTATCATAAAATCAGATATGTGTATATTTAATTGTTGGTAAAATTACTCCGAAGATCGTACAAAACTTCTGCTTGGATTAATTCATCTTACAACGATCGTGCCTTTAGACTTTTTTATCTTCTACCTATGGCCTATATCCAGTAATGACCCTTCATTACAGCATTAAAGTCCTTTTCGGTATTAGTTTGCCAGAAAATGTAATAACGTCGAAAGGTTTGTGTGTGAAAGACTTATCGTCCCTTCGTAGTATCAGCAAGGCTAGATTAAACAAGGTAAAAAGCCGTGTATACACCTTTTAATACACTATGTGATTAAGCCTCAAGCGCGTGTTCAGGATTTTTAAAAGGTTCCCACGAACTCTTCCTTTTCGGCGAATCACCCTCTTACATGAGCAAACTCCAAATTTTTCCTACTAGGCACCCAATTTCATTACAACTGGATACCATAGGAAAAGGTGACTGGGTCTTTCCAGTTCATAACCTGTCAGGAAAGCAAGAAAATGAGTAACAAACTACACGGCAAAATACGTCCATAAAGGGTCGAAATCTCATCTATTTATACACCACAATGGAATCTGCATCCTAATATTAGTGCACAACTTTAAGTCTTGTGCGCAATCAGAGAGATTTTTTGGATTCAGTTGCACTTCCCATTCCGGCAAAGTTTCCTTTCCAATGAACAACTGCTCATTTCTCTTTGTATCAAACTGTAGTAAGGATAATGATATCCTTGCAAGGATTTCCTTTTAGGCTTCAAGTTCACTCGGAGAATAATTTTTTGACGAACCGTCCTCGGTTAAAAAGAACAAATACTGTAAAATTGCCAATAAACTTGCAAAGGAAGTAAAATTAGACTTTCCTAACAAGCGAAAAGGAAAAAAAAAAAACAAGAAAAACACAACACAACCACACAAACACACACACACAAAACAATACAAAAAACAGGTTTAAACACAAAATCGAAAAAGAAAAAAAAAATGAAAAATAAACCAAAGAACAAAATAAGAAAAATAGAAAAATGAAAAAGAAAACAGCCGAAAACTAATTGCATATCGTTATTCAAATCTCCGTCAAAATAGAGCCCACGTCTAATTCTTTTAAATGGTGTTTCGGATAAGAGTTAAAAGTTCGAGCAAACAGCTCGTTTCTAACACTTCCCTGTCATTTGAAGGACTCCCCCCTCACTTTAACGCCACCGCCCTATTTTACTTTTGCAGAAATAAATATAACCTTATCAATAGTGACCTTGTTTCTTCCTTTAAGTTTATTCACATGAGTGGAGTTTTTAAAAGTGAAACTGTAAGAAAGTTCAAAACGAAGTTTAAAGGAGAAATCTTCTTATTCCAGACATTGCCACTTCCCCCAACTAAGCTAGTTCTAGCCCCGTCCTTACCTGTCTTTGTCTTCTCCTTGTACAGACACAAACATAACTTATTGCTTAAGGTCATGTCCCCTGAGCATACAATGTCCTTACGTGCAATCAAAACACTCTCTGTGCATGCTTTGTAATATGAGCTTCTCAGCGTCTTTGGAATTTTGTAACTCTGATGTCCATCAAAGAGTAGCACCAATTGCGACTTTAACCTACCCCCAAAGTAAAAGTCATACTTATGATGACGAGTGTCTGTCTTTAAGTTTACAGATAAGTTTAATGTATGCTACTTTTAGTCAAAAATTCTGCAAGATTGCTTAAGCGGTTTCCCATACTTCGATGCGATATAGAAGTTCTTAGTTCATAGCATAGAAATTGACGTCACGGACAATGACGCGCTATAAAGTCTCGACTAAAGCAACTTATTGAGCTGCCTTTTAGACAAATAAAAATTAATTAATATATGAAAAAGTATCTGTCCGTTATACAAACACTACGACGTTGTGCTTGTAACGGCAATCGTTGGAGAAACTACAAGCTTTGAAAATCAGGACCATGTAACAGCAATTAAGGCCCGGTTACTCATCTCTCAAAACGCACAAAATAACCAAGCATCTAAGTTGAACCCTAAAAGGAGTTCGACTCCCTAAAATCTGCAGAGGGTAGGATGATGTGTCTTTCAAATGGGTGATGGCTATGTTGTAATCTTTTCCTTTCACAGATCTGTCTAGTAATACAAAAACTGTCCAAAGTTCTATGCTTATTATCAAGCATACTCTCATCGTCATTGCTAAGGTTTTTTCGAATGAGCCGGTAGTTCTTCATAAAAGATAATTTCACACTCAAATTGTGGCTAGCTTTTGTCACTGGTGGCATCCGTATCTGCAGACCATTAAAAATTGGCAATGAAAGAAGGAATTGTTTTGGAGACAACTCTTTTGTTGGGTTTATGTACATTGGTTAAGTAAATTTCTTAACAAGATTTAGGTCTACAAGATTTGATGACATTTCTCGAATTTCTTCATCTCAAACCAAAAAAGGTACAAAACAGCTCCACTGCAAATGCACCGTATTTCATAAAAGCTCTAAAATAGTTATCTGATATAAGGAAGTAGGCGAGCTGTTGCATAACACTGGATCTCCCTTCTCAAGCTGAAAATGTAAATATCAAAACTGGAATCTGGAACATAACCCAAGTTTAACATCAAAAGTTATTGGCATGAATGGAAAATGAGTTCTTCCTTTCTTACTTTGAACAAATTGAACAGATGCTATTAAATTAACTGCCAGGGTTACAACATCAACTGTATGCAAGTATGCAGCGTACCCTATATTTTTTTTTAAAGCTTGCAATAAAAAACAACAATGAAATGAAGTCAACAGCGGCAAATAAAAAAAATCAAAGTGATGCTTGTTGTCTTTACCTAAACAAGAAAAAAGTTCTAGCTGCCAAAAAGCTTAACGGCAATAGGTAGTCGCCCCAAAATTGCTTTGAAAAATCAGCAGGCTTACAATCTCCTCTCAAATGTCTTACAAGAGCCTCTGAAGCTGTATTCGATCATAACTATTACAAACAATGGTAACGTAAGTAGTTATTCTCCATGAATTTAACAATTCAACAACAAAAATAATGTCACATCATTAAAAAAAGTCCATTCATGTATTAGGATGACGGGGTTACTAACTCTGATTGAGGTAACTGCATTTTCCCTTAAAGGCGCTTACCACCGCGACGTTATCGAAGTAGGTCTAGAATTACCCTTTTTAAACTGTAAATATTAATTTGACATCTTCGTTCACAGGGCAGTTATTCCACGAATGGAGATGACAGTGAAACAAATACACTAGGATTGTTTGAGGCTAATTGTTGTCTGTTCCATACGCAACCGAACGACTTATTACTGCCTAAGAAAATATTGTGAACAGCTTATTCTCTGTATGTAGGATCTCGTACATATTTTATTTGGTTGTGACAGGCAATTAGGTACCATGAATTAGACAGCTGCCTGAAGGCGTATTCTTGAAAGTGTTATTACTTTTGTCATTACCATTATGCCTTATCACAAAGGGCAAATTCGTAGGAAAAGAAACAGATTGCACAGGCATATATCGTATGTTTTAATATTTTTTACAAATATAAAATTAGAAATTATAAATACTGCAATTCTTTGTCGGGCTACCACCAGCTGTCTTAAATAGATCAGTAATCAAACAGTGATAATTTAGACTTTCAACAAAATTATTGCATTAATAAGACAGAAAGGAAATTATTCTCGCCATTATTTGATTTTCTTCACAAATCTAAATTCTAAATTGTAAAGTAGCAATTTTGATAATTTAATAGTTAGATAATTATATCCCTCCCCCGAAAAGCACAATATCCATCTACACAACATTTGTTTTGGCAGCTGTACAAATTATCAACCACAGGCAGTCCTAGCGTTGTATAGTAAAAACTACATAATAATAATGGTAAGGTAGCGCAATTCACGGCCTTTCGGTACCAACTTCACCTAGTAGAATCACGATTTTTATGCCATAATATCCAACTTACCTCTTTTCAATACATACGAATGTTCAAATCGCGTTTTCCAATCACTTAAGTAGTATGATGATTCATTTGGATAAAAAATGTCTTTCAAAAAGAAACATTTCTCCGCAAAAATTTAGTTTCCGCACTATCGCGTTCAGTCGTCGACTTTCCCATTGAATAGTATACGGCCCCTCGTCATGCCGCGGTTACGCTCTCATGACGAGGGTCGAACTATCCAATGGGAGGCCCGGATTTTGTTTGTTATATTTATGTAGTATTTAGCCTACTATATAACGCTAGGACTGCCTGTGTTATCAACAACGTTTATTAACTTTTCCGACGAGAGTTCGTAGCAAGGCTTATAAAATATTACACACGATCTTAAAGATTGGAATGATTAAACAAGTCAAGCGGCAAAAGTTTGTACCACGATAACTTATCTGAATAACAAGTAGATTTGCCTAAGTATTTCTCTTATCTGGAAAGAGGCCTTTTCTGTAGGGAATCATACCACCTCAATCATATTGAAAAGAAGAACGTCCCCGAAGAATTATTAAGCTTCTCTTGCATCCGAAGGTTGATAATTTTCAATATTACCGAAGTGTAAAAATGGCGTCCGGTTATGAAGAAGACGGACGAGAAGGCTTTGTTCCGCTGCTTTTAATTTTGAAAGTTTTCTGCTTTACCTTTTCTTGCGGTACCTGTCATTCGGTTAGTTTACTTTTCATTCGTAAACTCCCATCTTTTCGGGAAACATTGTTAAAAAAGTAAAATAATTGTTAACGAGGATATGATTTTTTCTTGTTTAATATTCATATGGCTTTGCGGAAGATTTACGAAACAAAAACTTCACTTCATAATAAAAATGAAAAATGGCCGGAAGAGGTTCCCAGTCTGGCCATTGTCTTATGAATAACTTGTAGACCAAATTAAGTGACATATTTTTGCTTTAAAAGGTTACGTTTTTATAATACCTAAGGAAGATAATCTAAACGAAAGAACAACATGTAGGTTTGTTGTTTGATGCCATTCCATGTCTTTTTTTTACTATTTTGGCGGTAAGGTCTATAAACAGATAATGTCATTTTTACAATTTGATGATAAAGAAGCAACGACTTCTCTGCATATTGTTATAATATCTTGTGAGCAAAGTCATCGTGCCAGTAGACTATCAGTCATGTGCTGTAATCAGGCTAGTAACCACCGGTGAGTCCGGGAAGTCGGACGATCCCCATCGTATGTAGAGCCCAGCTCAGGCCATCTCTTGGACACAAATTCATTTAAAGATGTGCAAAGCGATGCATTAGCATTCGGAAATTCGTGATTATTTGGGATATTCTAAGTTAAGTCAGGTTGATTATTCCTTATGGCAACTTGTTGGATATCTTATTTATTAGATCCTCTACAAATAAAAATGTAAAAGGTGGTAAAAATATATGTTTTGTTCACGTTTGTGTAATCAAAGCACAAGCATTACATCAAAGGAAAATATATGTACAGATTCGTTTAAAAGGAAGTGCTCAAAAAAATATTTAGGGTTTTTTAGGCGTAATGACATTTACTTGTTACACAGTTAAAGAAAGAGGGAAAACTCAGTAAACACCTTCAGACAAATTCCCGGGCATTTTCTTCATCCTACCCCATCCATTCCTACGAAGAGAAAGAAACAGCGATTTGTTAGTTAACAGAGGTAAAGTCCTTTCAATCTAGTTCAAGCTAAGTACCCGTAAAGGATTTTACTTCATTTTTCCTGCGTAAAGGAAACTAGGGAGGATTTGGCCTTTATTGTTGAAGGTAAGGCATTTAAGTGGCACGATAATGCAAGCTAGTTTAACATAAGTTGTTGTGACCATTCCTTGCAAGCATGCAATTACTGTTATAAGCGTGGATATTTGGAATACATATAAAGAACAAGTTGCGTCTCCAAAGGAAGGGAGGAGGCACTTTCCCCGGTGTGCTCTTTAAAATAAGATTTCGGATGTTCAAAAAATATGCACAAACAAACCGTTTAAATGTCGATTTAGACACGAAGAAGCACTGTTAATGTATAAGTCAATCAGGGGACTAAACTTTCTAAACTGGACTCAAAAGTACATATTTTCGTCAAGCTTGACGCACTTTTTTGTAAGCTTTGTAAAGCACTGCCTTACTGGAAAACATATTCCATATTATTGTTTCAACATCTACTGTCAACAGCTATGGGACTACTGCAACAGTAGGCTTTCTCCATTCAATGCAATTCTGACATCATTATCTTTCATTCCAATATCACGTTCCAACACTGTTAAGAGTGCGATTTTTGCTGCCTTTTTTAACGCGCATCTGATAACGTTTGGTGATATTTCAATAGCTTCATTGTATAGGCTAATGTCCAATTATTGTAAATGCCATGGTGCCTTAAAATTTCCAAGGGAACTTGGTTCTTCTGGTTTCTTGCCTAGGTGAGGCCAAATACCACAGAAAAGATCATAAAATGGTGATAACTCTATGAGAAGTACCAGTTTGTGCATGAAAATGTCTTTATTACTTACTCTTAGAATTTTCTGCGTGTGCACCAGGGATGGTCTCGCCCGATTTATCATTTATTCTAGGAGAAAATGTCGGGCTGATATTTGCCATTATCATAAGTTTCAGGCACCTAAAACCCACTTAGTTCATGAAAGGGCTCTTTGGTTCCCAAATACCCATCGAGGGCAGTTGATCCAAGACCGTAGATGAACATCCAATGCTCTGATGAGAGATGAGCTTATTCGCAAGGAGGAAGGTACCCTTACAAAAAAATTGTGTGGCAAAAGTTCCAATACCACACTGGACAAACCGTGTCATACTGTGTAAAACTATGGTTGGGTGTGAAAAATAGTGAAATTTATGTGTTTTTTTGTAGGGCAATGTATGATTTTAATAAAAAATCGACCCACTTTTTAAGGTGCCATGCTTTTACCTGCATTACCGCAGTTTGCCACATGTGGCAAAGAGTGGAGAACCAAAATACATTTTTACAAAGGCAAACATGTGGCAAAGTGGGGTAAAGTATAATATTGTGTGTCAAATTGGTTCCAATCCCACATGTGTCACCACTCATTACCTTCCTTTTCCAGTTATGTATTTCCCTATGCCCTGCCACACGTGATTATGCATGTTCACATGTGGCATGCCCCACATTTTTTGTAAGGGTAGTCACGGTTGTATCAACGCCAATACAACGCCAACACACTTAAAAAGTTTGGCGACGCCACTGGGAAAGCATTGAGAGATATTGCAAGCAGTTTGTGCAATGAGCGATTCAGAAAATAACCACATTTTAACTTAAGCAATCACTTAGTAAAATATGTGAATAAGTATGATCCCTCAGTTAGCAGGCAAAAGAAATATTTCTACTGCAGGGTGACTACAGATTTTTCTTAACAAACATCGAAACTGTGGGGATACAAAAACCACACTAAATATTTTATACAACTGGGCGCGGTAGTAAGTAACAACTAAGCAACAGAGAGCTATGAAAATATACAGTCTAATCATAGTAGTGCTCGTTGTCCTAAAAGCAATGCCCAGGGATATCGGCTGTCGAAACTAAAGAAACGAAAATGCTATAAACACGTCCCCCAGTACGGTACAGTCGAAATAAGCTACGAATTTCCCTTTCCTAACTAGAGTTAAATATCATTCAATATCAAGTTAATGGTACTAAATAATCCGATGTGTATGCAAGTTTAACAAATACGTTATCGTAATCGTCTTTCTTTGTTTTAAGTAGATAAAATTTGTCATTGTCACTACAAATTTGGAAATTAAGTTGCCAGAAATATTATGCTGTTAAGCTGTAGACGGCTTACAAGACATAATCTCAGCGCCAAAGGGAGTGTCCTTTTGTAGGCGTAGGCAGCGGGGTCAAATACCCTAGGCAGTCAAAATGTGGTAGTGCGGAAGTATGCTTCCCCCTCAATTCAAGGACGAAAGCCCCTTATTTGTTACCTCTGTAAAATTGTCAAAATTTTGCAGTAGCCTTTAAAATTAGTCCAATATGTTGCACCAAATTGCATTTCAGGTCCTTCAAATGTTGAAAAGGTTCCCAAATGACCCCACCCCTATGGTGGCGGTCGGAAACAACGTTCAGCTGCCACCCAGTTGAGAACAGCTTCCTTAAGTTACATTTCCTTTTAAAATCACCGCAAATGTTTTCTCCCAAAAATGGTCTGAGAAATTACTTCTGCTGAAGGCAAAAGTGCTGAAACAGGAGCGCATTGTAAAGCTTGAATCAAATTTTAAGTAATGACATAACGCTTTTCTAACATTTGTCCTCTTTCTTTACTGTGACTTTGTAACATGCGTGAACGTTATGTACTCTTTTCATAACGCAACAAATCATTGATTGCTAGATTGTTTTGTTGATGCTGTTTCAATGTTATTAGTTTCACTTGCCATAGCTAAATAATTACTGCATTAACCTTTATATTGAAGTTTTAAAAGTATCGCATTGAAATGGTCCTTTTTTTCAAGAAGCACAAATTATTTGATAATGCTCGGGTTAGATTCAAGTCACCAACTACTTTTAACTTTTATGGCTACACATAATGTGCATTGGAGATTACTGAAAAATTTCTGCATCTTACTTATAGATTTTGTATTGCTTGATTATTTATATGTTTTTTTTTTTCTTTTTGCTGTTCTTTTTTGCCTAACTTTAAGAACTTATACAAACAGTCTACGTAATAACATGTGAGTTTGGAATGTTTTATGCTATTACATCTATTTTGTCATGTGTGCAGACAGTTTAAACATAACAAAGGATTCACTTTGTATTTTGTTTTTCTCATTACCGTTCGTCTCTTCAAAAGCATTCATTTCTCCGGAGTAGAGTGGTGACAATGGGACAGGTAAATAGTATACATACTTTGTAAAATGTACCTACAGTATATACACACACACACACACATATATATATATACACATATATATATACACCAGTTTCGTTCCATAAAATTTCAAGGTTATCGCTGCAAAAAGCCAACTTTAAATGGCCAAGAACAGAAGATTGTAGAAAAATCAAACATCGTAAATATAGGACAGTTAAGAAGCTCTCAGTCTACTCAAAATTACTTTTTAGCTTACTTCCAGTATGATATCCCTTAAAAATATAAATAAAGAACGCCGGTTCCTAATGAAATTCTATCTTCTTAGTTGTGTAATGAGCTGGTGTACTCAGACCTATCGACCAATGAAGGTGTGTTTACTCTTGATTAAGTAACGGTATGTTTGATAAAACATCACAAATGATCAACAACTGTATTTAAGGATTTAATAAAAGTAAACACCTTTAATGCGCAGGAGCTATGCCCTTGAGCAGTGGCGGATTTAGACGGGGGCGCACCCGGCGCGCCCCCCCCCTAAAATTTTCCAAGGTTTGTTTTTTTACCTTCGTAGAACGGATCATTTCGCCTACTTGATTCTTCATCATGTTGTATTGTCTTATAATTGCTACAAAATAATAGCAGTTTAAAAGTATACAGTTTCAAGTTTTCCGATGGAATGGCAACAGGGTGACATCGAAGATCTCGACCGTATCTCGCAACTTATAGGGCATGGGAAGGGCCATTTCCTGCAATCTGGGAGGCTCATTTTGCAAAATTTCACTCTTACGCCAACCAATGATCGCTTACGGCTTACAGATACTGGGAAAGACGAACTCCAAACTGGTCATTCGTCAAATAGGCGTACAAGGCAGGGGCAGAGGGCAGACTGTCCCCAAATTTCCACAAGATCTTAATTTCTGGCATGGGTTTGCACAGCCATTTGAGTCTTAAAAAATCTCGCATGTTTTAATTCCATTCTAAATTCCTATCGTGCCCGAATTCTTCCAAAGATTTGCCAGAAAAATTAAAAAGCGTCAAAAAAACTTTTATTCCTCAGCCTCTTTTTATAGTCTTGCGCAACACTTTGCCCGAAAAGTCCGAATCTCCCAATTCTTTGAAACATTTGCCCGAAACATAAAAAAGGCATCATAGTCAAAGTAAAAATTTCATGACGAAACGAAAAGAACACAAGAATTCGCGACACATCCGGGTCGTTATGGAAAAACAATTTTCCTCAGTCTCACTTCATAGTCCGCGTGCAAACTAAACTTTGCCCCAAATGGTAGAATATTCCCTCAAAAGTTGTAAAAACGTTCTGGGATGTTTTCAATTGCTAGATTACACTGACAGACGGGAGGGTGTATAGGTGTATACAAAGCCCAAAATTTTGCCCAAAGAAATTAATCAAAGACCATTTTTGACGTGTCATATTTCTTTATGACAATACTACCAGTAGTCATCATAAGGCGAAGATCCGGTTTAGTCGGGACGTATTCGGGCAGCTATGTGTTGTCACGATTTTGCATTTTTCAATGTGAGCCACCGTCAATTGTGCAAAACTTGCTACTTATAGGCTGCAGTGCTTTTAACCCCAAATCGGGCACCGGTAAAAGTATCTTTTTCTTCAATTTCACATATGAATTTAGTGTGAGAAAATATTCCCATAAGTCCGCCTGAAAATTCTTCAAAGCCATCTTGGAATGTGACATACCGGTTTTTCTCAGAAGGTGTTAGTAGTAAACTCAGTAGCGTGCGCACGGGGGGGGGGGGACGGGTGGGCCATGGGCCCCACCTCTATAAGTTGTCGGAGGAAAATCAACTGGTCGGGGAAAATCGGGAGCAGTCTGACCTACTTTGGCGGAGCAACAGGCGCGCTCTCCCATGTGTGTTTTAATATGCTTCAAAATGTTTCAAACATAGCACCATTTTGCATCTCAGCTCTCTTTCTTAGGCAAAAGTTTCTAGACCCCTCCCCAGGACAGCAAAGAATCAAACCTTGCGCACCTCTGTTAAAACTTGTTTTACCTTCCAAAGGTTTACCACTTAATAAATAGCAGTTCTGAAAAAAAAAACGGTAAATCATCTATTGATCTATAATTTGACGAGTATGATTTTTTTAATTAATCATCTAATTAATCATCTATTGTAAGCCAAGGAGGAGGGGCGAAGGGGACAGTCCCACCTTATTTCTGGTATTCTATGTTTATTTTTTTACAATATTGCTAGTGTTTCCCCAAATTTATATGCGTTAAATAGGCCTGGGAAGTGCCATTTCCAGCTATCTGGGAGGCATTTTGAGCCAAAATTTCCTTGCGCTCCGCGCCAAACGAAGGTGGCGCGGAGCGCTGAGAGTCTGTCTATGGGCTACGTCTCCCCCTCTCCTCAAATTTCTGCGCACACCACTGAGTAAATTCATCTATAGTTGGGAGTTCGGGCAGCAATATAGACAGTGGCATAAATTCAGTGGACCTTCAGTTCGGACAAGTGTCGTAAAAGATACGCAATCATAAGCATGTTTTCAATTCCGTTGTATGGTTTTTTTGTCCCGGAAAGGTACAAGACCATTTCATCCAGTGGTAGTGGTACATGTTTTCACTGACCTAGCCAGCAGGGGGCAGAATGCCCGCACAGAAATTTTAGGGACGCGGTCGACGATGTTGAAAAAATGAAGGAGATCAAAAATAAAACGGCGAGAGGAGGGACGGATGGGATGTTGTTCGGGTGGAAGGGTGAAGGTTAGAGGCCTAGAGCTAGAGGGAGGGTAATTGGGAAATATTTCCTTCACAACTGTGATCTTTTTATGATATTGAAAACTATGACGAAACAGATTAACAGAACAATGTAGGCGTCCACATCGTATTTCGTTTTTCGTAAAAATTATGAATAATATTATTCATTAATAGAATGAAAATCAAGACATTTTCAGCACATGGATCTAGTGTGAAAAGAAGCAAAATATAGCACGATTTTTTAAGCCCTTCGGGACAGCAAAAAAAAATTCAAAAGGAAAGGGGACACTCCATGACGGCGGTCAAGAACGGGAACTATGAATAGACTTTGCGCCTGCATTTTATTTGGTGATTTTCTAATCATTTTGCAATTTTCTCATTTTTAATTGAAGGGAAAATTTTTTTGCAAACGAAAGCTCAAAATATCGACTGCTTGGACTCTACTTACAAGCCTGGGAAATGCTATTTCCGGCTATCTGAGGGGTCGCGATTTTTCAAAATTTTCTGTACGCTCCGCGCCAACCGATGGTGGCGCTCCGCTTAGATAGTCGTTCGGGCGAATGTTTGGCCGTCAGCGCGCCCCCCCCCCCTAACGAAAAATCCTAGATCCGCCCCTGCCCTTGAGCAAACTCTATAACGTAATATGAAACAAGTTTTGGGTGTGAAAAAGGGATGATGTAGCCATATCTCCAACGTAATGCTCTCAATTTTGCTATACTTTCATCTGGGAATAATTTGTCCGATATTCCGTTTGACATATTTGCCCAGATTTGTAAGCAATTTATTGAAAGTCAAGGACAGGAAAAATGGACTTATAGCAATGCTCTAAAAACAAACTAAGGAAACAATAAAGAAAGTAAGATACAACTAGATTATAATCTAAAACCCTAGACAGTTTAACAGCTTTTAGATACAGCTGAAATATTTTATTTTTGCTTTCAGTAAGGTCTCAGCTGCCTTGTGCTCGTGCAACTGCGACTGTCGATGTTTATCCTTCAACACCAAAAAAATGAAGAAATGTATGGTGTAGCATCAATTTACGTGAGATGGGGTCAAAGTGACTGCCGTGAGGGTACGGATGTTGTCTGTTCTTAATTTTTAAGAATATTGCATCTTTACAATCCTTCCTGCATAGTGTACAATGATTACCTTACCTGTTTAGCAAGTAATGACAAATACCGCAGTCATAATGACTGCATTGTTTACAGTGCGCTTCATGTAACATTTACAATCGCTCGTTTTCCACGTGCTAAGAGTTCTTTTCTCTGTCAACTTTGGGCTTATTTACAATTTCAAGAAAATACTGACCGATAACACACAAACAACCATCCTTACGCCTGAGACAGAGCAAACGCACCCAACAAGCAGCTTTCTTGCTGATGTGCTTTGAATGAGAATGAGGCGCAACGAGTCAGGTACATCGCATGCTTCTGTATGTAGCCTATTGCTCTGCTCAACCGAGGAGAGATGGTTTTAAGTACTCGGCATCTGAAAAACAAAAACGTTATAGGTATAAAATTTTGACTTTCATTTCAGGGATTACCTCTGGTACGTGCGAATGCATTTCAAAAAGGAGGAGGCGGAAATTTCCTGTGTAATTACTTGGGAATTATTGAAACTAAAGGGCATTGAATTCCTTTGTCTAATATCTGGGCAACCTCATTCATACCTACAGCGACCCCAACAAAAAGAATTATTTGGAACTATGCTTTAATGTCTAACTAGTTGCCCACAGTCAAGTACGAAACACTGTTCTGATATTCAAAACGACTGTTTATTTGCCAAGGAACCTAATGATGCTGGCAAGAAATCAATGTTCATGATCTATGCAAGTGAGCAAAAGAAGTATAAGGCTACACTTTGCCTTCTGATTTTGACTAACCTTCGCATTCCCTCTCATGATTTAAAAGGCCCACCCATATTGAACAAGTTATAGGAAACAGACAAGTATGTTGTAAACAGAGTCCAAATCCTCACATTAAAGAAATTTCTGAATGCCGAATTTAAATTTCTAACTACTGCATTTTCGTGGATAAGCGTCACAGAAGTATTTGATTTTCGGAGAAATGTGAATTTCAACTGATAACATAGAAAAGCGGAAAACGTCTCATGCCTTTCAGGCAGTTGTATTTCTGTTGTTTGTCATGTGGAGAGATTTGTGCCAAACCCAAATGTTATGAGAGCGTGGCTGGAGCTTAGCCGAAACTGATGTTAGGCTTGTCTGAAACAGCCGGCGAAGGACCTTTTTCACCCTTTGTCGTATGAGAAGGGTGTTAACAAAAGCCTGGAACATCAAAGTGAGTCGTATTTGATATCTCCTGGCAAGGGCTGCAGTTGGAGATGAAGGCGGTGTCTTTTGGAATGACCGATGGACATCTTGTGTTTATTTTCAGTCACAAACCGTTCAACACTACCTACACTTTCTCGAGATTTGTGTGTTTTTTCTTGTAGTCTTCATACAGGCAAGTTGCAACTTTGCATAGGCAGGGGAAGTCAGGCGTAGATCCCTTTCATTGCTTTTCATTGCCCGCATGTTTTGCATTTATTGCTGAAAATGCTGCACATTGTATTGTCTGGTAATGACTATGAGACCACCAGGAGGGTTTCGTTTACATCAAGGTTCTCAACGTTCTCCGGGAGACTTCCTTGAAAAGGGTGTGTTTAAGCAAAAGATTAAATTTAATATGGAAAAGGGGAACTAAATCTACGCAATTTGGTGAAATTTCCATTCAAGTCGGACATGTAGTACTCGAGATATCAGTAAATGAAGTTAACATTTGTGACCCAAAGTGATTTTGAGGCCAACAGGGATTATATCACTTTCTCACATTGATGAGAAATGCTGTGTTTTCTGTGTTTTACTATCTGTTGTGCTGACCTTGATGAGGTATTTAATTGGCTAAGGAGTCGAACTAGTGCTTCAAGGGTTGCTGGTTCGAGGCCTGCTTAGTTCATTACGTTGTATGCTTGGGCTGAATGCTAAAACTCAATTGCCCCTCTTGCTGTTTGTAGCTGAGGCAGTCTTAACGACCGTCTCTTGGACATGTTATCGCTGGGCAAGGGTGATTTTTGTGTGAAGCGTTATGGTACTTTGATGATAAAGCGTATGTAAAATTCGACATATTTTATTAAGAACGATCAATTACTGTCCTCCTTGTATACCTAGCAAGAAAGCATTCCATTACAGAAGAGGAACCTAATTTTGCATGAGACCTCTGTATTTACGTAATATGGCTCATTCGTTAATCGATTTTCGACTAAAAGTTTAAAATAACCCATACAGTCATTTTAATTACGTGTTTTTTGGCGTTGGTAAAAGGTTTTTGTTTCTCTTTGACCCATCATAATTTTTTTTTCAATTACAAATTTCAACAACTTTCGACTTCGAAATCAAAAAACCATTTTTCAGTTACGTCGAAAACCTTTTTGCATTATTAAAGTGATCCCGTGCTTAAAGAAAAGTGGAAAACACAGAATGCTTTAATTTTTTCATTACCAAATGTATGAACTATGATGTTAATGGATAAAATTTATCACTTAACGACTAACACTGTTAGTGAGATTCGCTAAATTACAAGAAAACGCGGAAAAAATAGTGAAAATTTGCGACCTTTTTCGAAAAAAGTGTTTCCATCGTTAACAGTGAAAAGCAAGCTTGTCTGAGTACAAATGAATGTGCAATCTGCCAGAGAGCTGCGTAAAGTATTGTACATGTAGTGGTGTTTTGTGGCCGTTGTGTGATTATGTAACTTGTATACCCCACAGTACGCAAGACTCTTTGAAACAAATTCACTTGTCCAATAGCAGTTTGACCTTAATTTTCAGCGTTAATTTTCAATACAGACAAGATTCCAGAAGCCCATGACTCAAATAACGTTACTAGTACACTTGTGCACTTCGTCACATACAGGTCACTCCTAAAAGTGGTCTCTAGAGACACATTTTAAATACACTACTAAAAAGGTACGGGGGTGCCTAAAAATCTGTGACAGGTGTAAATGCCGAACACTTACGAGGAGCACTAACCTGAAGTATGATATTCCAAAACTACAAAAGTCGAAGTCAATTTTTAATAATTTTTTTTACCTTTTTTGCTAAAGGTCTGAGGTGAGCTTGATATCAGGTTTCTTTTCTCCTGTCCGCAATGCTCATCCACTCGGTCAGTTTAGCTGTTGTAAATATTGTCTCAAGAATTCCTATCTTCTAAACAACATACGTAATAATTGAATTACGGCAACTGTAAATTTCAGGTTATGGTACGGGGAAGGTATGACAAGTGGCGCCACCAGAGGTTGGTGGTGGGGGGGGGGGGGACTAAATATGATGCCCTAAACCCACCCCAGATAAACCCATAAAGTAGGTGTTAATTGTTTGTATATGTGCCTGTGGTTGTTTGGGCCGGTGCGGACCCTTCCGTTGCCACCACTGGGTTTCAATTTAAGATGGCTTGGATGAAAAATGGTGATATCTATTGCAAATTTTTGAACTGATAATATAATGAAATCTTCACAGCTTAGTAATATTTTATTTTTGGCTGGGTTTAAAGGGTGTGTTGTCTAAGTGGAGGGATGAAAACTTCCTTTGTGAAATAAGAGTTTATTTAAGGTGACTTAAATGTAAAAATCATAATATCTTTGGCATGTCCTGCAATCAGTTACAGGGTAAGAATTTCTTATTATTAAGTGAAATTTTGGCTGTGACATGGCACCGGTGATATAAAAAAAATGAAAAACGATAAATGAATGATACGAATGTCATTGTATATGCTACTCATGATGTTATACTGCTCTAAGATGTAGGATCTCTAGAGATCACTGATGTACCTCTATTTTTCGGAACTGTGTTTTGCTCAAATAAATGTACTATTGCCCTAAAAGTTGTCATGACATATCAAATGGGAATCGTGAGGCGCGCCAAAATGTTACATTGAAAATCGTTTCCATACCAAACGGTGCTTGTGGACTCTGCAACGAAACGGTTTCAGTACCCTAACTAAATGTATCCGCCAACTAGAGGGGCGAGTTTTCTGTCTGGGTATTCTTGAAAGCTATAATGATCTTAAAATATGTCTTCCCCTAAATGCACCGCTTTGTATTCTTGCAAGGTTTCACTGTAATGGCTCCTATTCACACGAATAATTGGTTCAATCAACGATCAACAATTAGGATAACCGGCATAATTTTGGTAGATTGCCAAGAATCTGGGAGGACGTCAACATTTTGAGAACCACACGTGAAAGAAGCGTATTTAAAACGATGCTTTACTCTGCCATAAACACATCTCACCCTACCCCTACAGAAATCTACAGCTTAAACACCTTTTCGTCCAATTCAAAAAAACAAAACAAAACAAAACAAAACAAAACAAAACAAAAAAAAAAAAAACTGGGAAATCGATGGGGAGGGCATGGACCTCATGCCCCCACGTGTTGACGCCACTGGGTATGACCCTACTCCAATTAGTGTCCCAAGCTGGGAATCTTAGACCATCAAGGATGTTATTTCTTTCACCATGAGCTTTACCATAGGCTTTTAATGCCAAATGGGGTAAGGACCTGCTGGTGTAGACGCTGTATGGAACATGAAGCGTTTTACGATATTTACATACATATGGTATTTTTAATGAATCCGTTGGTTTCCTAATGCACGGCCTTTACGAGAGTAGAACTCGAGGAACCTGGTTTCTTGATAACGAATGGCATTTATGCGTGTGTATGAAAACGTAACAAATTCAATACTGTTATATTGTGATTTCACCTTCAGTGGCATGCCCCCCACCCCCCCCCCAAGAAAAAAAGGCAATCACTTGAACAAATTGTTTTAGGAGTGGTGGAGGCTCTCCGAATGGAAAATTGAATGATATCCCCAGTGATGTGATTATTGAATCCTTTTAAGGAAAACAAAAAGTTCTGCACCTAAATGCTTCACGTATCAGTGGAAAAGGCATGCATGTTAAATTGGCGTCGTCTTTATAATATTCCGTAGCTTCCTTACATTTACAAAAATCTCAAATGAACCGTGTTCACCTCAGTTAATATTCCCATCATCACCATTGCGACGAGTGCAATCTTAACAGTTACAGTTGAAGAACATCAATCGACATGGAGCAGATTTATCTGAGTTTAATAAAGCATTCAACTCTTTGTCTTTTACTGTGGAGTGCTGTTACTAGAGGGCAGGTAAGCACTTTGTAATAGAAACTTAAGTTTTTAAGTTTAAACTAGGCAGCTTTCCTAGCTAGTTGGCTGGATTAAATTTTACAGGAGTAACGAAAATCTAGTGTAGCCCTTTTACACTTCATAGGATGTTCACAAGGAAATTTTCTAGAAATTTTTCTTAAACTTAGGCATGCAAAAGACTTTAGGGTGAAAATTATTACGATCTTAAAACTCTTTGACTTCTCAACCTTTCCTTTTCAGTTTTATATAAAAATAATTGCGGAGGTAGTTCTACTCTAAATTTTATGGAAGTTTCACACCCGCAAACTTCTTTCAAACGAATACTGTAGATCGCTTTCAATTAAATCATTCAAAAAGGAGTAGTTTCATTGCATGTTACTTTGGTTCTCAATAATTAGACCAAGAATAGTTTAATGTGATACTTCAATCTAATTTTGTTATTAATTAATAACCTATTCCCAGTTTACCGATAAGGGTAAAAAGTAAACACAAAAATTACCCTGATGTCATTCCATAACAACTGCAAAATATGCACGAGATTTCTCGCATCCAAAAGGCAGCAGAAAATAGTATAAATCCTTTTATTCCCTGCAGCTTTTTCAAACACTGATAGCAATGTGGGCATATCTTTTGGATTGACGAATCATAAAATGGCATGCTTTCTGAACGAAAATCAGTCAATCGACTGCGATCCCGTCTTTGAATTTGTTTATTCACATACACACAAGTGTTGATAGTCAAAATGGTTCAGTTAAAATGAAGGCTTTGATTTTTACTGTCAATTCAAAAAGTACTAATTCCGTTATACATTGATTTGAATACAAGTATTCATGCATACCTATATACACCTTTTGCCTTTTGTAATCATACATTAAATTATTCTTTTAAAAAGACAATGCATTCAATCGTTTTCTCGGCTACAAACCCGGAATGTGAGTATTTTTGTTTTAAGTTCCTCCTTGCCAGTGCATTTAAAAAAGGAACAAATTAAACGAGTCTTTATCACCGTATAATTATCAAAAATGTACGTTTGTTATCTAAATTGATCCGAAAAATAAAAATATGTAAGGACCTATCAATCAAGCTAATAGTCACTGTTTTAGTATACTATAAAACATAATGAAAATTAAAAATGTATACTACATAAAACTGGGGACAATCTCTGTTGAACAAATAACAAAATGCTAATAAATTGGGGCATATAAAACATAGGTCAAAGCAAACCAAAAAAGCGTTTTGGTCTTAGAAAGCTTGCGACTAGACTCATGTGACAGTTGACGAGAGGTAATTAGAGTTTAACATCACAAAGTGTTCAATCCAGTCGAGAATAACGACACATACACCCCCTCTTTAGCATACTGCCCGATGACTAATCGTTTGTCAAATCACACATAACAGATTTTGTCTTTCACGAAACATTTTTCCCAACAGTTGTGTATGCCCCTATTTATTGAGATGACTTGACTTCTCCTACTAAAATGCCAACATATTAGGTGCATTTAATGAATTTTTACCAGTTCAGTCTGCTACTAAAGTCTTTATACCTTCAGATGTTCCTTCACAGATTTTATTTTGTATTGATACAAAAAACGCTTTTCCCACTTTGAGCTTTAACTCGCAATAAACAGAATGCTAAGCGTTGACTAACGCGAAAATTAATTTTTAACAGTCTGCCTTTAAAAGCAAGCTGGCTGATAAATGGAACTGGCCTTTAAGTATTTCATTCGGTAAAAAAGTATATAGACTATTAAAGGGGTACGTCCATAAATAAAGTTATTTTTCTTTTGTTTCAAAGGAGACTCTGAAAAGCGTGCTCCACTGCAAAGGGCGTCTGAATATTTAGGCAATACTGGTATGCAAACTATTATCTTATGAAAAGCGCAATCCTTTTCAATTAAGTACTGATTCTTATTATCATTAACTATTAATTCACATTAGAACATACCTTATACAAGATACGGTACATCATAACTTTAATTGAACAATACTCCTACCAATACAAATGAGGATAAGAATACGTTGTTGACCTTGCACCGATTACTATAAACGATCCAAGCGGATGACGTCATAACCCTGACCAGCACCTACGGTATCGCACAGTCACCACGGTACCATACTGACTGAAGACTCATTACACAAGTATTCTGTAGGGTGATATAGAACTTCTGTGCGAGAATCAGCGATAGAAAGTTATGTAACAATTCTAACGTTAGGCCAGGGGTATCACTTGGGGGGGGGGGACGGGCAGACCGTCGGGGCGAGAGATGACTCCCTTTTGCAAAACGTATGTTTACAAAACTTTGTTTTTAGACAAAATAGTGATTTGTGATACATGTGATGAATAACCCCGAAAGATGACTGTTACTTTACTAATACATTAATTCTGTGTAAAAAATCCATAAGTTTGCATTGCTGTGTTTCGTCTACGTTGTTGATTGTATCGCTGAAATGACCGGATACAAATGTTGACGGGTCCATGGTGTTTCACTTCCTAAGAAACGCACTGCTGTGATAAATTTGTGCAACTACCCTGCATAATGTTTCAACAATATATCGTACTCTTATTCATGAGCATGCAGTGCTACTCTTTGCAGATACACGCCTCAGGGCCTGTCTCTACTCATTAATACTAAGACAAAGTTTGTCGAATATGTAGGAGTAATCATAACCAGTCATATCCGGGTCGTTTCTATATCCAGGCCCACACAACCAAACATATCCAGATATACTCGCCCAATTTCCAGACCTTTCAGCACCATAAACAAGGATAAGGCTTCGGGTCATATTTCTAGTTCCTGATGGTTTAAATTTTACTTAACATGTAAATAACTACAAAGCTCAAAGATCTCAGATGATGTTCTCCACATTTGTAAAAAAAAATCTAGAAACAATTAAGCATCCTTTGATTTATTTGTAATTTTAAATCCATTTTGTTGTCTTGTTAAATGGTACTAATACGTTTTGTACATCTTCTTTCATGTGATCTGCTATCCACGCCAACTGGAGTAGAAATGTAGCAACGAGACAGGTAAGTAACATTTAATGCATTGAGACTTTTTGCATGAAATAATTGTGTTAGTCATGGAAAATGTTTTCTTTTGAAGGCTAATATTGGAGGATTAAGTCAACATGTTTAGTTAAGATTGCATCAACTTTTTGTTGCAAACATAGATTTTATAGAACCGTCGAGTGAGGGAGGGGGAGGGTAGAGGATAGGGAGCTGGGAGGGTCAGTTTCGAGGTTTTTTTCTCTTGGAATTTTTAACATTAGAAAATTTCAAACTTCTGCAATTGATTGCCTTTGCCCCCCCCCCCTTCATCCGACAGCACCGCTTTATCATAATTACGGTAAAACATTAGTCTCACCTGTAACTGTTCTGTCGACAGATTCACTTCCTGAAAATATTACGCATGACAATTGTAGGAAACATTGCATCTATCTGAGTACTGTATTTGAAAGGTTACGTGAACAAATTTTACATTAACTACAGAGCAGTCCTTTCGTTTTGTGAGAGCTGTATGTCCCAAAAATAAATTTATCCCAATAACCTGTTTTAAATTAACTATGATCATGCTATATCTGTAAACCGTGTAAAGTAATGGCGATATTCTTTACCACAGGCGCAAAATTCCTACTTCATGAGGTATTTGTCTCCTCAAAACTACTAAAAACCTCTTTCCCCTTCTCTATTACACCAATTGCCTCAAGGCTGGACGTTGCCATTGTCCACATCATGACATGTGATACAGCTTGGTGGGAAGAGATAATTAATTGGTTCGGCGATGGAGATAGCCTCGGGCGTTAGAAAGTGACATATAATCCTACCCCCACGAAAGTCCAATTTTTGTGGGTAGGAAATGTAACATTTTAAGGGGTTCAATACGGCATGTTAATTGTTTTTCTTTTAGCTCTTTTCTAAACCTGTTGGACAAAAAGTGGAATCCATTTTTGATCAACTCGTAAAATCAGGATAATAACATTTTTATCAACTTTCTTACGAGCTATCAGTCTTTGGACTACGGCAATGACGGTATGAATGTCACCCCCGTGATATTAACGGATTCGAGAATCCTTAGTCTTCGTCTGCATTTGTCCCTATTACATAAGGCATACTTGTAGGAATCATTTACAAATAACGTGTCTTTTTTTAATGAAGCAGATACATTTGAGTTAAATAAATGATTCATGTCGTTGACATTTACTTTAGAGTGCAGAAAGCCGATCGAGGTAGTTCTTAAGTATTGCTTGACACCAATTTCTTATCGGGATTCTGAGTAGGTTCCTATACGAGCTGGAATTTGCCATAAGAACTCCTCACTATTTCCCGAAGATGTGTCTTTATTTTGTATGCAGTGACCTCGGAGATTTCCTGTGCATGTGTAGATACGATTGTCAACGTTTACTCGTCAACACCGACCAATGAAGAAGTTGCCGATGTTGCATCAATTTACGTGCGATGGGGTCGAAATGATTGTGGGAACAACACTGAGCTTGTATATTCGGGTAATAATTTTGTTTCTATGATAGCTGGTCTAAACTTTAAAAATACACTGAAAGTTAAAAAATGAGACAAACTAATTCATTTCTACCTCAAAAGCTGCCTTAACAGTCATTTACAGTGTTTCAATTTATTCATTGTATTTTATAAAGGTAATTGAGGTGTAATCTGAGGGTTTTAGGGGATGGGGAGAGGCCAACTTACTTTTGTCCTTTTAAAAATGTGATAACATGGACTTGTCACAGAGTGAGCTTACCAGATATTCACGACAAACAGGGTCAGGCGTATATGCTTCCAAAATTATATAAGTGTTACAATTTAACAAGACACATAACCTTAAAAGATTATCATATTTATACCACAATAAGCCATTGCAAATAGTTGCAATTAGCTCGTGTCGAATTAGTCTCGGCAAAATACCTGGTTTTCCAATTTTTCTTCCTCACGTCCCTATTGTAACAAATGGGTAGTGCTGGGCACTTGTGACCCCGGATAGCATATAATAAAGTGCACCAATTGATTCGACACAAAATTTTTCCAGGGAAACGCATTTTGGTATCTGCAATTACACACGGAAATGCAGGAATATGTATGCTTTGAAACCTAAATTTGAAGCAAAAACCCACTAGGTTGCAAGTAAGGACAATGGGTGCGTAGCACAATAATAACCCAATAAAAGTGTTTCGTTTGAACAGCAGCACTATAAATGACTCAGCAGGTCATGCGCCGCTCGTAATCGAATTTATGCCACCTCTCACTGGTGCCAAGACGTCCATTTGATTTTCCAGCACCGAAGGGGCATCTTCCCAGTCTGCCAGCAGTCATTTATTTGCTCGATACTGCCCTTTCATAAGAAATGCACTGATCTTTATAGTACTGTGATGAATGTTGTAACTTAGCCATCAACGAGAAATTTGTGTAGAATTGAATTGTCTTGTGTCGATTTTGTGGTCCTCGTGTTTGCTTTTTTTCCTGGGACAAGAAAGTGAAACTCAGTGTTCTTAAAATGGTTCTCTGTCTTGTGATGCTGCAAAGTAATGATTCAATTTATGAGACTTACGTGAAAGGGGACTTGTTTTAAAGGAAACAATGGAACGAAAAATGACATGAAGATAAACAATACTTTAGCTTATAGTTTATTCAACCTTGCTAAATCGCCAAGTAGCTGTGGAAGACTTTAATCTATGTGATGCTAAATGAAACATAGGTCTAAAAAAATTCCTTCCAAATGCCCCTGATTCATTTGTAAAAAAGTTATCTTTAACTCTAAATATTCTAGCGTATGTCAAAAAGGAGGGAGAGGAATGCTGTGTATGCTAACAACCCCTTGCACGCTATCTGATAATTCTTCCTGCATAAAGTACCTTACCTGTTTAAAAAGTATTGACAAAGGGTGCAGTCATAATGGCTGCAATGTTTGCAGCCCGTCTACATATAAGATTTACAGTTGTTAGTTTTTCACGTGCTAGGAGCTGCGTTCTCCCTCAACTCCAGGCTTATTTATGACTTCAAGAGTTTATTGACCGATAACACACAAACACCATCCTAGTGATCATTACGCCTGAGAAAGAGTAAGCGCACCTAACAAGCAACTTTCTTGCTTCAAATGAAAATGAAGCCAAATGAATCAGGTACATTGTACATTGTATGGCTGTAGCCTACTGCTTATTAACCAAAAAAAAAAAAAAAATAAAACGGTATGAACTTCAGCTCGTCATCAGAACAAAACAAAAACGTCATAACTTTATTATTTTTATTCCAGGTATTACCGCTGGTGCAAATGCATTTCAAAAGGGAGGAGGTGGAAATTTCCTGTGTATGCCAAACAACCCCATATACGCCACCACTGAAGATGCTCCAAATAATGATAGGGCAAAGTTACGGGCAACCGGGTTATTTGGAAATCTGTTTCCTCCCTTCCAGCCTCTTTATGACAGCAGGGAAGATATCACATGTGCTGTTTGTCGAGCTCCAAGACGATCCACGGTTCTCATGGTTCCAGGTAGAAACCTTTGCCCAACTGAAGCTTGGACATTGGAATACCAAGGTTACCTCGCAGCCCCTAGAATCACCCTTGAAAGAGCAGAGTTTATTTGCGTAGATAACAGTCCTGAAGGGTACCCGGGAACTGCAGGCCATCGTCCTGGTCATTCGGAATTACATCCTGTAGAGAGTGAATGTGAGGGTCTTCCTTGTGAACCATACGTTGCTAATCATGAGCTAACGTGTGCAGTCTGTACAATTTAATCATTGATTGTAAGTGCAAGTGGGAGCTTCACCCTAAAGCACAAACTTGTCATGCACGATAACACTAATTGCTGACAATTTTATGTTGCATGGACATGACTACCTCGATTAATTCCCACACTTGATTAAACAATTTAATAAAATTGTTGCAATCGACCTACTGGAAGATGAGTAAAATTGTCATTTTGGGGTAATTTACTTAATTTGTGTCTCTATACCCAGATTTTCTTTTTTGCTTTTCATGGCAATGTTTAAAGGAAACCA